>JAPKLY010000545.1:131355-220004 GCA_026898435.1 Prunella vulgaris
TCCACGGCCACGCGACGCACCCCCTGCCGTCCACGGCCACGCCACGCTGTCAACTGAAGGTATAATTGAATCTGATTATATTTTATTAGGATTTCTTAATTATTTTTTGCAAGTGTGGGCTGAACATTTTTTGCAAACAGTTGGTTATTTTTTTTGATAAAATTAGGCGTCCCTGTGAATGAACCATTTGACCTTTGTCTTAGGCTTCCCTGTGAATGAACCAAAATTAGGCGTCCCTGTTCAATTCTACATATTACTCCCTAGTTTCCAAAAAATATTTGACCACATTAATATTCATATAAAGTTCCAAAAAAAAATCATAAAAAGTTAAGTAAAAAATAATATTATATAAATAAATTTATATATTTTTGAAATAGCATATAGATCGATATTTATTTAAATCTGAAAATTATTATGAAATTTCTCTGAAATGAAGGTAGTATTATTTTTATAGATTTGTTAAATAAATTAGTTAAAATTTGAAATATATAACAATAACTTTAGTTAATATAGTTTACATTGTTTTATTTTTTTTATCGCAAAATGATTTATTTAATAAAAATAATCAAAATAATAATATGAAAAAAATATAAAATTATTTAAAAAATGGCACTAATTTCAAACTGTTCTGCGTAAAAAAAATATTTTGTGAAATTTTTTTATATGATTGCACAAATATTTTTAAACTAATTTATAAATATAATTATTTTTTAAAATAATATATAAATGCCCCTAAAACCATCCACGGTTATCTCGTACTGTAGTGTTTTGCTAAACTAGTTTTGATAATATTCTAATTCAGTTCTAATGATACAAGTAAATATTTGTAGCCTTTTTCTCAGGAGTTGTAGTTTTTATTTTTTTTAGATTACAAACTGCTGGAATTTTTTCGTAATTTGAATTAGTATAACCAGCAAAAACACCATATAGTAACTCTTTAGAAGCATATTAGTTTTAAAAAATTACATCTCTTTAGAAGCATATTAGTTTAATTACTTGAATTAATATTATTATTATTGTCCATCTTAATGTTTATATTAGACGTCTATAGAAGATGGATAAAAGATGGATGCTAAAGGATAGGTTGTCAGATGAGTACCGTCTCGGAGTGGAATCATTCTTGCAATTTGCGAGGCAAAATAATGTTGATGTTAATGCAATGTCATGCCCGTGTGTAAAATGTGCGAATTTTAGCAAGTTTAGAGTTGATCGTGTTAGGGCACATTTATTGTCTAAAGGTATAGATAGACTATATACGACATGGGTATGGCATGGGGAAGAAAAGAAGGACGAGTTACCGATGCATGATAATGAAGAAGGGCAAGATGAAGATGATTATGTTTTTGGAGAACCTTTAGATGATATGGTTCACGATGCATATGAAAGCACTGGAAATCCAGACAATTTCTTAAAGCTTCTTGAAGATGCTGAGAAACCATTATATCCGGGATGCACTAAATTCACAAAGTTGTCTGCAGTTGTGAAATTATATAACTTGAAGGCAAAACATAGTTGGAGCAATAGGGGCATGAATGAATTACTTGAATTATTACAAGATATGCTCCCAGATAAAAATGAATTGCCTCCATCTATGGGAAAAGCAAAGAAAAGTTTGGTGGCATTGGGTATGAAATATCAGAAAATCCATGCATGCCCAAACGATTGTGTGTTATACCGTAAGGATTATGCGGATCTTAAAAGTTGTCCCACATGTAAGGCCTCAAGATGGAAGGTGGGTAAGAACTATAAGATAAATGAAGGAGTTCCTGCAAAGGTGTTGTGGTACTTTCCACCCATTCCTAGATTTCAAAGAATGTTTCGAAATAAGGATATGGCAAAAGAGTTAACTTGGCACGCTGATAGGAGGATTTGTGATGGTAAATTGCGTCACCCAGCTGATTCACCATCTTGGAAGTCAGTGGACCATCAATGGCCTGATTTTGCTTCTGAGTCTAGAAACCTAAGATTGGCCTTATCTGCAGATGGGATCAACCCCCACAGTAGTATGACTTCTACATATAGTTGTTGGCCAGTTATACTAGTCACATATAATCTTCCTCCGTGGTTGTGTATGAAGAGAAAATTCATGATGCTGACTTTGTTGATTGCCGGTCCTAAGCAGCCAGGGAATGATATTGATGTCTACTTGGCACCTTTGATCGATGACTTAAGGACTTTGTGGATAGGAATAGATGCACATGATTTCTACAGGGATGAAACATTTCTCCTTAGAGCTGTCTTGTTGTGGACAATTAATGATTTTCCAGCTTATGGAAATCTTTCTGGATGTGTTGTGAAAGGATATTATGCATGCCCAGTTTGTGGTGAGAAAACATCTGCAAATAGGTTAAAACATAGTAGAAAAATGTCATTTACAAGGCATAGGAGGTTTCTTGATTTAAGTCATCCCTATCGAAAGCAAAAGAAGGCATTTGATGGGACTCAAGAGATTGATGAAGTGGCACCAAAACCACTAAGTGGCACTGATATTCTAAAAAAAGTGGCTGAAGTTAATTGTAAATGGGGAAAAATGAAGCCAAAAGAGGATAGTGGATATTGGAAGAAAAAATCTATTTTCTTTGATCTTGAATATTGGGAACATCTACATATTAGACATGTGTTAGATGTGATGCACATTGAGAAGAACGTATGTGAGAGTCTCATTGGTACATTATTAGACATCCCGGGTAAAACGAAGGATGGAGTAGCAGCGAGATTAGACCTTCGTGAAATGAATGTGAGGCCTAAGCTGACACCAAGGGTTGAGGGCAAGAAAACATATTTGCCACCTGCTCCTTATACACTAAGTAGGGACGAGAAAAGAAAAATTTGCTCCTCTTTGTCTGGAATAAAGGTGCCTACTGGGTATTCATCCAACATTCATAATTTGGTCTCAATGAAAGATTTGAAGCTCGTAGGGCTTAAATCTCATGATTGTCACACTTTAATGCAACATTTGCTCCCTATAGCTATCCGTGGTGTCTTGCCAGATGATGTTAGATACACGATCACTCGATTGTGTTTCTTCTTCAATATCTTGTGCAATAAAGTGATAGATGTCTCAATGTTAGATGATATGCAAAGGGATATCGTCACAACATTGTGCCTTTTGGAGAAGTTTTTTCCTCCTTCATTCTTTGACATCATGATTCATCTAACGGTGCATCTTGTGCGAGAGGTAAGGTTATGTGGACCTGTTTGGTATAGATGGATGTACCCATTTGAAAGGTACATGAAAGTTTTGAAGAATTATGTAAGATGTCCTTCACGGCCTGAAGGGTGCATTGCGGAAGGATATATTGCAGAAGAGGCTATTGAATTTTGCTCGGACTATTTGTTGAATGTACACACTATTGGAGTTCCACTAAGACATCGGCCCTTGGAACTCACTAGGCCTTTGTCTAATCCTAAAGTGTGTGTCATCGATACCAAGGAGTTGGGGCAAGCACATCTTCATGTGTTGACAAATGATGCTGAACTTGATCCTTATGTCAGGTAATTGATCTAAACTTAAGAATTGTTAATTTTTATTTTAGTTTCTGGTTAGTACATTAGTCATCACATATTTTATGTTATTAGTGAACATATAAAAATTCTGAAGTCAACATGTGGGCTAAAAGCGAGGTCGGAAAAGTGGCTGCTTGAACAACATAACAAATTGTTTATTAGTTGGTTCCATGATCACGTAAGTTTTCTAAAAATCATTTTCTTAATTTTAAAAAATATATCAATATTAGTATGGATATTTATCATCATCTGAATTATAGGTTGCAAATGAAATTCAACATTCTAGCCAACAAATATCAGAAAAGATGAAAGCTCTTGCACAGGGACCTAGTGACAAAGTGTTCAAGTATCAAGGTTACTCTGTAAATGGAGTGATTTATCATACAAAAGAGCGTGATAACATACGAGTTGTTCAAAACTCGGGAGTGACCTTAGTAGCAAAAATCATGCAAGTTGCTAGTGCAAAGGACAAAAATCCAATTGTTTCTGACATGGCATTTTATGGTGTTATCGAAGAAATATGGGAATTGGATTACGACCACTTTCGTATTCCAATTTTCAAATGTATTTGGGTGGATAATAGTGGGATCAAAGTGGACGATCTTGGTTTCACTTTGGTGAACTTCAGCAAAATTGGGTTTAAAAATGATTCATTTATTTTGGGTAGTCTAGCAAAGCAAGTATTTTATATTGAAGACCCCAAAGATCCTGCATGGTCTGTTGTGTTGGAAACTCCAACTAGGGAGTATTTTGAATATACAAATAGTGGTGAGTTGGAAGAGACTGCAGTCCACCATCAATGTTTTTCCAAAGGGTTGCATTCAATTGATACTAGTATGACAGATGAAGATGAACAATGTGAAGAAAGAGATTTTGATGGGGTTTGGGTTGACAATTAAGTTTCTTAATTATCTTGTGTACGTATTTATTAATTTGTATTCAATGTGTTATAATTTCAATTTATTTTTACTTTGACATTTTATTCAATAATTATTGGAATTGTTTTCACCTACTAAATTCTTTGTGATTAACAGGTTTGTGCATATGGCACCACGTAAAAAGGTTAAGGTAGGTTGTGATGATCATAAGCTGGATTTTCCAAAGAAGGACACAGGGTTAGAGAATGAGCCAAAAGAAAGTAGTGAGGTTGGAGATGATACGCCCACATCTAGTGTTAAGGACACTATGATGACTAATAAGAGAGGACCAACATCCATGCATTGCCTTTGGAAAGATAGAGCGGAAGGAGTAAAGAAAGATGTTGAATTCAACTCATTAAGGCAACCTATAGGAGAGAATGGAGCTAAGTTGCAGAGCTATATTGGTGTTGTTACAAGAAATAAAGTGAAGATCACATACCCAACTTGGAAGCATGTACCACAAGAAGTCAAGGAACAAATATGGACAGCTGTAACTGTAAGTACTTTGGTACATTTATTTATATTTTTTTAATGGTATCTTATACATTTATTGTTATTTTAGTTGATGTTTAATGTTGACCCTACCTGGAAGAAAAAATGTTGGAGTTCAGCGGGTGCCAAATGGAGGACGTACAAAACAAAATTGACGGATAAATATGTCAAACAGAGGATCAACACCCCGTACTTGACCATACCACCAGATAAAATTGATAAAATTGAATGGAGAGACTTTGTGATAAGTCGACTATCTAGTCAGTTCAAGGTAATAAACCATAAATATATATTTATACTGAACATAGTTATTATCACTTACATCAATCTTGTAACTTGCTTGATTTTTTCTTTAGAAACTAAGCGACCAACAGAAGGAACTTGCTAAAAAAAACAAGTTTCCTCATCACCTTGCTAGGAAAGGTTATGCCCGTTATGCTTCAGAGAATGTAAGTAGTTATAATTTATTATTATTTTGATAGTATTTATCACTTTGTAATGATTGATTATCTTTTCATGAAGCCTTCCTTGTTATCTGGAGATGCTGATATAGATAGAGCCACACTTTGGCTTGAAGGAAGAAAGAACAAGAATGGGGAGTTTGAAGAGGGTGAACTAAGAGAAAAGGCCGAAAAAATTGTAAGTCATGATTTGCATATAATTTAAATTCCTAACAAAATATTTCCATTAGTAATTCATTTGCAATTACAGACTAGTTTTATAGAAAAAAAGAAAGAAAGCGGCGGAGAATATGAAGTTGAAGGGGGCATTCTTTCGCAAGCTCTAGAAACAGAAGAACATTCTGGTCGTGTAAGGGGGGTTGGGAGTCATATTAACCCATCATTGTACTTCCATCATCGCAGCAATAAACTCTCAAGCACGGAATTGTGCAAACAATATGAGAGAGAGTTGATAGCTCAAAGGAATAGAAGTAATGAGCAAGATGAAAGAATACGGAGATTAGACGAGCAAATTTTCAAAAACAATGAACTCAAGGTCGAAGTTGAAGAGATTGGTAGTTGTACCAAAATAGTTCCACATAGCAATTATGATAGTACACCGGATAATACAAGCATTGGTGTTAAGGTGGCTACTGATGATGATGTACAAATAGTTGATGAGAAGATGGGGCTTGACAATGATGAAACCTTGGAGGTATATATACTTTAATGAAATATGGTTCAATTTGCTTCTTTTTTTTTGTTGCTAATTATTGGATGTTCTGTTGAAAAATGTAATTTTTTTTCATAGGGAAAATCTGTAGCATTATCTTTGGATGCGAGGACAAACACCATTATTGCATATGGTACGATAGTCAAAGTTTATAATTCTCAAGAACTCATTCATGGTAAGAAATTTCCCATGAATTGCATGCGTGTTGCAATTGAGAAAGCAGTGGATGGAAATGCTTTTTTGCCATATCCGACGACTGACTGTGTTACAATTAGTGATGCTATCGGATCTCATGTGGCTTGGCCTATGCACTTGATGAAACTGCATGTTCAGGTTATATAAGATTGTGATTTATAGACTGAATCTTACCTTTCAAAATTCTTTAGTACTACTTAACATATCTAACAGTGATATATTTGCAATTCTTAGAGTGTTAGAAAAAACACAAAGAAGCATAAAAAGATGATGCCTTCATTAGATCCTTCGACTGTGCCAACAACACTATACATGGTGTATTGTTACTCTAAAATCAAGATTACTGCTGGTGGATTGATATCAATTACCTTGGACAATGGTGTGTTTGGACGTGAGAGTTTATTGCATGTTAATCTTGAGGACATTGATCCATTTTGTCGGCTGGAACCAATCTCCTATACATGTATAGCTGTTTACATATGGTAAGCATTCCATTCGTATTTAATTTGTTTAATACCAAAGTTTTTTTTTTCACATGGATATTAAGTATTGTGTTTTTTTTGTTAATTTTAGGTATTTGTACCAGAAAATGAACAAGGAGAAGTTTAAATTTGTGGATCCTTGTGGAACAGCACATATTCCATCTGTAAAGACAGATACAAAGTTTAAGGATGCACAATTAAGCAAAAGGGCAAGTTTTCTCGGTAAAAGACTCATCGGTACACATATTAATCAACTTGTGTTGGCACCATGTAATGTAGGGTAAGTATGCTTTTAAGATATTAAATTTTTTAAAATTAATAAATTTCATATACTTATTATGTATGTATATACATAGGAATCACTGGATACTAACTGTCATCGACCCACATAAATCGGAGGTTTGCTTGTTGGATCCTCTTTTTACGGACATTCATGATACCCCGTGGAGACTAGTTGTTGAAATGTAAGTTTTTCTCCATATTATTAAGGTAGATATATTATTTTTTGTTAAAACAATCTCATTTTTTTTGAAGGGCTCTGCACATTTTTAATTCTTCAATTGGAAAAAGAGTAAATCAAATCAATTGGAATGTAATTGAGGTATGAAAAGTTTTCATTTGTAGTATTCATAAATAATTAATATCATCATGTGTTTTATAATGAGTTTTGTTCCTAACTTAGGCTCCTAAGCAACCCGACTCTGAACAATGTGGTTTTTTTGTACTTCGCTACATGAGACAAATTGTCAAATTTGAGGGCACAGTAGAAACATGTTCGATGCAGCCAATGGTAATATTTATATGCAGGCATAATTTTTCATTAGATTTATTTGTGCATTAATAATGTATTTTGTAATTCATAGTTCATGGAGAAAACTTATTCGAAAGCGGAAATTGATGAAGTGCGGGAAGAGTGGGCTTTACGCGTGCAATCATATATAGTTGAGTAGAAAGTGCGGGAAGGTTCTTTTGATCGGTGACAGCGGTGCGTTTTTTTTTACTCAAATTGACAAATTTAGCAGGATTTTTTGTTATTTAGTTTCCTGCCTCCGGATATGAATTAGGTGAACCATTGTCTGCATTGTTGTGCGGTTTCAGCTGCATTTGATGATACATAATTGTTGTGTTTCTGCATTCATTGTGGTTAGGAGGATATTGATCTCTTGTTTGCTCATTTGTGGAGTATCACCAATTTCATTTAGAATGATTTCTATAAATGATATACTTCAATAGTTCATAATTATATTTTTGTATATATATTGGTTAAAGTTTTGTTTCCTTGATGATAATTTATTTTCTTTGAATGTGAAGCTTGATCTTCAATGTGAGCCATTTTCATTCATCAGTTGTGAACCAAGGAATGGAGGGGAGACATGTTACTGCAAGAGAATATCAAATGTGCAACTGAACACTATTTGATTATTATGATGATTTAGTAGAATTCATAATTTAGTTATTGAACACTATTGGT
This sequence comes from Prunella vulgaris, assembly GCA_026898435.1. Taxonomy (NCBI): domain Eukaryota; kingdom Viridiplantae; phylum Streptophyta; class Magnoliopsida; order Lamiales; family Lamiaceae; genus Prunella; species Prunella vulgaris. Next base: position 139,596 of record JAPKLY010000545.1, read on the forward strand.
ACTTGAATTTATATTGATGTAAGTAATGATATGAACTTTTGAATTTTTAGATTTAATGTTATTTATATTAAAATTTCTTTTTATTTTAATTAAAGTATAAAAATCGTACTACAGGTTTATTAAAAAAAATATATAATATTGCAATTAAATATTGAAAAAATTTGAGAAAAGAAAGCGGTTATTACCCGCTATGTTCTTTACTTTTAATAGCGGGTAATACCCGCTCTTATATCTGAAGTAAACCGCCGTAATGATTTTAAATTAATATACAACAGCGGGTATTACCCGCTATTGAAAGTACTTTTAATAGCGGTTAAAATCCGCTCTTATTTCTATAAAAACCGCTGTTTAAGATTGTATGAGTAAACAAATAAGAAGCTATAATGGCGGTTTTAAAGTAACGATAGCGGTTAAAAACCGCTCTTAAATAGAGATATAATAGCGGTTTTTTAATATACAACAGCGGGTATTACCCGCTATTGAAAGAACTTTTAATAGTGGTTAAAATCCGCTCTTATATCTCTAAAAACCGCTGTTTAAGATTGTAATAATGGCGGTTTTTAAGTTACAATAGCGGTTAAAAACCGCTGTTAAATGTAGATATAATAGCGGTTTTTAACCGCTGTTGTTCGGCGCCACATTTAATATCACCATGTTCAACAGCGTTTTTTTTACCCTTTTAATGGCGGGTAATACCCACTATCTATCAGCGAATTTGTCATAGTGAGATCTCCTGTGGGACCAAAAAACATGGTTTCTCGGACTCACTAAAATGTTTTTTGAAAAATTGATGCACCCCTTGCTTCACTTCCTCCACAGATTCAACCCAAGTGTCATTCAGAGATATACCATTCATCTCGTTTGCCTTGCTCCGCCTATTGATCCATTTGTGAAAGTAACTCGAATTCACATCTCCTTCGTTTATCCATTTCGTCTTTGATTTTTGATAGATCAGCTTCTCTTGTAAGATTAAATCACGAAGGAGTTCCGCTGTGCTTTGATTTCTTCTAATTATATCTGATTTCTCCAGCCCCAACGCATCATCGATTTTGTCCAGAGTTTCGATTTCCAGCTTCTTTGTTGCTATTCTTGAATCAAGCATTCCGAAAACCTCTTTGTTCCAGATTTTTAGATCTGCTTTAAGCATCTTTAGTTTCTCCTTCAGAACAAATCCTCCCCAGCCTGATACTTTATAACTCTCCCATTTTGTCTGCACAAATTCTTTAAATTCCGGGTGTGATTGCCATCCATTGAAGAATTTATAGGGGGTTGGTCCCCAATCTTTTCTCGGAAATTCAAAGAAGATTGGGCAGTGATCCGAGATTGTTCTTCCAATTCCTTTGAGCACTACATCCGGCCATTTGGAAAGCCAGAAGTTATTCACCATCGCTCCATCCAGTCGAGATTTGCATGATCCATCTTTCCTGTAGTAGGTAAAAGTGCGACCCACTAGAGGTAGATCAATCAGATTGCTTCGGCATATAAATTCATCGAAAGCCTGCATATCTCTATTATCCACATAATCACCTCTTCCCACCCTCTTAGAGGGTTGTCAAATGGCATTGAAATCCCCCACAACACATAGACCAACATCCTCTTGTTGTTCAGCTATGGTAGTAATTATATCCCATAAATCTATCTTTTCCGAATAAGAGCATGGTGCATAGACATTAACAATATAACATCTAGTCCCCTCAATTTTCCACAGACCATTAACTACAAGAGCTCCTCTAATATGCCACGAACTAATTTTTATGAAAGCATCACTACATCACATAGTTAACATACCTCCAGATTGTCCCTCTGAATCTTTACACACCCAGTCGAATTTTGAAGAGCCCCAAATTGATTTGCAAATTCTACCCTATTCATTTTTTTCTCTAAACATCGCCATACCACTTCTCAGTGCTTCTCTCCAACCGTGTCCAGTCATTCTTATAATTGCATCTTTTTTTCTCTTGACATTATCGCGTCATCCTCCATTTTTTATGTGAAATTGTTACCCACCAGTTCTTTTTCTGATTTACTTGCCACTCTGTTGACCAATTGTGTTAATCAAGGTATTTATGTGGCTAAATTATTTATGCTTGATCAACATTTGTGCTGGAATTATAATCTGAGGGTGGGTTAAAGATAAGAGTTAAAATTCTAAGAGTGAGAAAATATTAAATATAAACATTTATAAAATGGGAGTTGGAATCCTTGCAAATGTATATAAATGACTTATATATAGGTCTGCATGTGTGATGTGTCACTTAATTAAGATAATTGGCCTAATAACCTAACATGTTCTAACACTTGTCATTCTTAGAGCTTAAATACACTTAATAAGCCTAAAATGACTAAATAGCCCTTCAGTCTGGTCGTTTCTCCCTCTGGGTGCATTAGGTATCTGGGCGAGCAGCCGAGACTTGGAATTTGCTAGTTGTGTGGGCTCTTTGACCGGGGGCGAGCTACTTTTGATTGGGAATCCTCCTACGTTGCTCGCCTTTCTTCTGGGTGATATGCGAGCAACTTTGCTCTCCCCTATTCTCTGGGTAGACAAGCAGCTTTGCTAACATCCCTTGTGGTAAGTGGCGAGCAGTATGAACTTAGCTTTGTAAGCTTGCTGACTCAGTTTCTTCTTGCTCGCCCTTAATCCAATTGATTAATGCCTGCTCGTCTGTTAGTATTGTGGGATCATCTATCAACACACTTTTTTTTCTTGTCTATTTTTTATTTGCTTTGATATTTGAAAAAATAAAAATATGTCTATTGAATCTTGAGATTTGAAAGAACCTGCAAAATAAAATATAATATTCGAATATATTCAACATATATATGATTTTTTTCAGATTTGTGAATTTACGGATTTTTCCAAGATTTTTAGTTTTTTTTTTTTTTTAAATTTATCTGAAATATTTGAAATTATTCAATTTTTTACCAAACGTATCTAAGAACTGATTCTTCTCTTTCTTATATCAATATATTTGGATTTTTAAAAAAGATATTTTTAAAATATTTGTTTTTTTTTTTTTTGAAAAAATAATTCGAACAAATATTGGTTTGAGTCGGAGGCCACTCAACAAGACTGTGTGTATAAATAAGAATTTGTGCAGATTAAAATTTAATTAAATTGAATAGGATATTTTTGTATATTTACATATAAATAAGATACCAAAAAATAATTAGTGTGTGCACCAACCGACGACGTTGGTGCATATATCCTGGGCCTTTTATTATAATCAATCTGGAGTTTCTCTTGGGCCTGGTAATTCGAATTCTCTCTAAAGGGAAAAAAAATGTTATAGGAGTCATAGGTTTTTTGTACTTTCTTTTAAATTTCTTCAAGGGTAATGTTGTCATAAAACTATTCTCATTTATAGGACTTCTGTTAATTATCTGAAATTATGTCATGGTAATTGCTCTATAATTTTATGATCCAATGAATTAGTATCACTAAAAAGTGATTAAAATGAATAATGGTTTCCCTCTTGATAATTATACAGGACTAAAACTTGTATTTAATGATTTAATCTAGTATATGTGTAACATCTAACTTTAGTCATTATATGTGATTCTCCCAAAAGTGTCCCATTAATTATTTTACAGAGATTAATGAATATTAATATAAATAAAGGGTTATATGAATGATGTGATTCGTGAGAGAAAATCGAATGAAGTGTGATAACAAGAAGTAAAAGTGGTCCTTTAAAATAAAAGAAAAGTAAAAGTGGTGGTAATTAATGTAAATAAAATAAAATTTGGAGCTAATTATTTAATATAATGAGGTAGATAAGTTTTTAAAAAGTGTATGTTTCATGTGAAAATGACTCATCATGATAAATTTATCGCGACAATTTTAAAATATCATACAATTGTTTAGAAGTATTAAAAATCTTATTAGAAGTATTATAAATCTGAGTCAATAAAATTTATACTACCTCCGTCCTAAAAAATTTACGGTATTTTTTTGAGCACGATTTTTAAGAAAAAGTGTAATGAGTATTATGTATATGATGAAGATTGTGAGTTAAAAAAATTAAAGGTGGAGATTTAAAGGAACATTTCCATTTTTGGAGTATGCAAATTTTTGTGGGACAAACTAAAAAGAAAATAATGCAAACTTTTGTGGGACGAATGTGGTAATAATTACCAAGGTTGTAGAAGTCAGAAATTGGTAATCGGGCGCTTTTTGGCCGCCTGCCTAATTTTTTTTAAAAAAATAAAAAATAAAAAAACAAAATTTTGGCCGCCTAGGATCGCCTAGACCCGAAAACGCCTTAGAATGACTGATTTTGCAGATATCGGGTCGGCAAGGGACTGCCTAGCGCCTAGGCACCGCCTTGGCCGATTTCTGCATCACTGATAATTACAGTATAATATCATTTACTCAAATTTTTAATATTTATGATGAGATTTTTTAATGTTCCTAATCAAATATTTGATACTTAAAAACTATTTCATGAAAAGTTTATCATAAACTATTTTTATTTATTAATTGTCATTCAAAAATAATATGAAAAACTTATTATGACCTATGGACAGCCGAAAAGAAAAAAAAATAGAAAATTTATTGAAAAAGGGAGAATATATATATATATATATATATATTAGCGAACAAATTAGTGATATTTTATACTCTCCCGTTCTACAAGAATTTATAAGAAATGAAACATCCTTGTTAAAAAAAGTGAAATAAAGTGAAATGAATATCGTTTCGAGGGGTAATTTGATAAAAATAATTATGTACAAAATAAAGAAGTTGGATTGTGTGTTATGTGCGTTCAAAAAATGAAAAAAAGGTAATGATATGTAAATATTTTTATTGGGTAAATATATAAATATTATGAAAGTGGAGTTTATTATATGAATTTTTTTTAGACGTGAAAGTTATTATGAAATGTTAAAAAAAAAAGTAAACTTTTTGTAAGATGGAAAGGATAGTAACCAAAGCAAGTAGCAGCAACTGCCCTTTTTGTGGACAAATTGAGACAAAGCCTACACAATGTAGACACTTCTGACACTCCTGTTAGTGGATTTTTGCTCAATGTACCCCAGCTTATATCTTTCAATTAGGATATTTTCCACCCTATTTTTTTTTAAGTAATTCACCTATTTTTAAAATTCATTTTAGAAAATAAAATTATATTTAAAATATATTTACGATTACAAAAAGATTAATTCACCCCTTTTCAAGACTTAGATTTTGATTTTATTTTGTCAATATGGTTTTGATACAAAACTATAATAGTTCATCATATATGCGCATGAAATAATTTTTTCGTATGTTTTTTGAATCTTTTTTTGAATTTTTTTTTGAACATATATGTTCCACACTGGTTGGTGGAACAAACATTTGTTCTACCAAAATTTCCGAACAAATGCTATTTGTTCGACTAAATTGTTCGAACAAATAGCATTTGTTCGAACAATCAAAGTCGAACAAATGCCTTTAGTGATTTTTAATTGATTTTGTCCGACGAAATCTTGCGAACGACTTCCAATTCCAATATTTGTAATAGTAACAACAAAAAATTCATTCAAAATCATACAAACCCTTCAATATATAAAACTATTTTAAACCCTAAAACTAATAAATTCTTAAATTTATCCATCGAAAAATATTGCGGTGGTGCCGAAAGACGGGGGTGAACGTCATCGAAGGTAAGTGTCGCATACTTTATTTTTTTTTCAAAAGGAGGGTGAATTTACAAAATAATAAAAAATTAAATTAAAAAGTTAAGAATCATGATTTTTTTTAATGGTAAAGTGAAGAGGGGTGAACTAAGGGGAGGAATATCATTTGAGACATACACCTTCTTAGTTTTGTGTTTTCTTGGGCCAAAGTTATTTGCAGTCCGATATTTGGTAATTACTCAACTCGAAAGGAGGCACCACCCTTTTGATTAATACGCCACCCCGAACAGCCATATACCATCTCTTTATCCCTCTTCCGATTTTAAGTAGCATTATCTAGAGTTTTTAATTTTTTGAATTTTGAAAATCTTATGCTAAAATTTTGTCTTAATGTTATATGTTAATGCATATTTGTTTAGAAATGAGTAAATAATATTTTGATTATGAAATTTAAAGATTATATATATATATATATATATATGACTTAATCATGTAGGCACTACGTATATTGTGCAATGCAAATACTCCTATATTTTTTAAAAATCGTTTAATTTTATTAAAAAATTATTTTTATTTATATTTAAAATTATCCCATGTTAAATTTACTCACATTTTAAATAAAAGTAATTTAAAAAAATATTTAAATAATACAATATATTTTAGGAATCGTTTCAAACCGAACAAAAAAAAACGTATTTCAAGAGATCAAATTGATCCCGTTACAATTGTGCCAATCGTGGATAAACAAACCAACCATTCATCATTAATCTTTGCACATAAAATATTATAGATATATATATATAATATACATATATATGGGGTTGAGAAACTGAGGCTTAAACGGCTAAATAGGTTGTGGTAACAAATCGAATCCTAGCTGGTTTGCTGATTTTTATGAGGCTGTGGTTGGTGGTTGGGATGGTGAAGTACTATCTCTCTCACTCATTTAGTGATGTCTGCGTAATTTATGAGATTAGTTTGGACATTATCCATTATGCTTAGAAAAAAAGAAATTGTATGAGTCGTCTAGTAATATTATATGTAAAAAAATTGTAATAAGATTATAAGAAAATATAATATTATTTTTTTTAAAAATTAATAATTATTTTAATAAAGTATTATTATTATTTTTTAAATTTAATAATAAAATATAATAATATTTTTTAAGAAAAGTGATAATAACTTTTAATAAAATATTATCACTTTTTCTTAAGATTTTATTATTTTTAAAAATAATAACTTTTTATTAATAAGTAACGTAATTTATGATGATTTCATGTTATCAGACATGGGATGCTTACTTTTATTTTTATGTAATATATATATATATATATTATTTTTAACCAATTAATTATGGACTTTTCAGTTATGGGCGGTGCTGTCTCGGAAATATTTAATCAATTTAGCGGTTATATTTATTTTAAATATTTTATACATTATTTTAATAATATAACTTTTAAATAAATTTTAAGTTGTTAAAGTATTTCAATAGTAAAAATATATAAGATCTTTTATACATATAATAAATAATTACATATTAATTTTTTAATATTAAAATAATTACTTTTTGTTATATTTTTTATTGTAAGATAGAGGTGAGTGAGAGTTTAGGAAGGGTGGTGGTAGTCCGAGCGGGATGGATGAGTAGGGGTATGCAAAGTTCATTAGAAAAATAAATTGAAAATCTCAATTTAATTTTTAATAGTTTATAATATGTAAAAAAATTATTTTAAAATGTAAAAATTATTGATTATCTTATTTTATTATATATTGTAGAAGAATTTATAAGTCCAACAAGAAAAAGTAATATGTGAAAATATCATAACATACTTATTTTCAATTTCTAAAAATTTATTTTACCTACATCTACTTTAGAATTTTTTTTTATACTCAATTCATGGTATGAGACCCAAATACCTTTAGGAAATAGGTATAAAACAATTAACAAATTTGAATTAGGTACCACCGATTGTAAATTTTATTTTTTTATATTTATTTAAATTAATGTAGTATACATTTATCGATACTATTGACCTATACTATTGATTTTTTTTAATATTAAAAAAAATCGAATATTTTATATTTTTTAATTAGTATTTTGTATGAAAAGAATATATTAGTTAACCACTGATTTTGTACCGGATTTATAAAAATTTAAGTTTATAATTAATTTTTTTGAAGACAATTAGGTAGAAGGTTATAAATTTTTTATTTAATTTTGATGTGGTGCATTCTCCCATGTTAATTAAATTTTAATAGATATATTTTCAAATATTACAAATTAAATATTTTTATACACTTTTATAAGCTATAATATTCAATAATTTATAATATTAATTATTATGCACTTAAATTAAAGTGGTCTAAATAAAAAATACATATAATCACATATATCATGATAAAAATATTGTAATTAGTTAATTAGTTAAAATTATATTTTATTATTTATTGCTATATACTATTTGATAATATTTAATTGATATAAATATTAATATGATGGGTGGGGGAGGGTGGAATAATTAGTTAGATGATAATATTTGTGGGTCATATGGATAAAAAAATTTATTTGAAATTAAAAATAAATAAACTTTTTTATGTAAATCTAAAGTGGATAAAATAAATACTTTAAAATTGAAGTGAATATTTTAAATTGTGTCCCATAAATTTTCTTATACAAACAGAGAAAGAAGAATCATTGAATTTTATACATATCAAGTAATTGTAGAACTTTATTTTTTGGAGTATATCATATATAGTGATAATGTAACCAGGTGAGTTAGCTCACCGGACCACCGAGCTCTTCACTTGAGTGAGTGATTCGGGTTCGATTCCCTTTGGGACCGAATAAGAGGGAGATATAAGGTTGACTTGGAGATATGAATGTATGGAGACTTGATGAGCTAGAGTTTGCTTCAAATCTTTTTAATTTGTTAAGATCAAAAGTATTTGGTACAAATTTTTTTAGTTATTTCTCTGAACAGTTAGACAATATGTTATTAATTCCTCATAAATAAATAAAAAGTAACATTATATATATATATATATATTAATGAAACGTTTAATAATTATTTTTTACAACTAATTATTTTAAAAAAAATCAACGCGTTGGCAGGTTATTGTTTAAATTAATTATTTTTTAAATAAAACTAAAAAAATGTTGGAAATTGTAAGAAAATCTTAATAGGCTGACACGATGTCGGTAAATCAATGACCTCTGATGAAATAGATTTCTAATACACTAATATTTTTTTTAAAAATAAAAAATAAATATAATAGGGGATACACATAAACTCAATAGCTCATACATCTCTCTTTATTTTCATATGTAATTTGCACATTTTTTATTTAAATATTTTACAAAAATTTATATAATTTTTTAAAAAAATAATAATTTATGTGCATACTCACATAATTATGCACATATTTAACTATATATCATTATTTTATTTAAAACATAAATTTTATAAAAAAAAAAAAAATCAAAGTGCAAATTCTCCTAGAAAGAAAGGATCGTATTACGATATGAATTATGAATTATAAATTTTTAGTTTATCCTATAACTCCAACTATATGAAATCTAAAATTCCAAATAATTGATCCCATATAAATGAAAATTTCGTATATACGTTCTATGCTTTTGGATTTTGAAAAGATTTTTGAAACAATAATCATAAATATCCTATTAAGTAATCCATAATAACTTAATTCAACGTATTACTGTATATTTTGAAAAATAAAAAATCAAATTTACGGTGTGTTGAAACTTTACTCACTTTTAAAAAGAGATATTAATTTTTAAAGTAAAATTAAAAGTATTGAATGTTTAAAAATAAAATGATTTTAATTAAGTTGAGAAGGTGATGTGTTTGTAAAAAAAAAAAAAAAAAAATCCCTTTTAATAGTGGGTAGTTATTTGCAGGGGTAGTTATCCAACAATGGATTCTAGAGAATCAAAAAGCAACTTTCTACCAACTTCTTCAAAATAGATTCTAAGTTTTTACTCCTCTATTCATTCTCTCTGTTATTTTTATCAAAGTTAATTATTTTACTAACTAATAGTAATAATATAATACTCCATCCGTCCATGAATTTTTTTTCAATTTCTTTGTGGGCACGAGATCTAATGAAAAATAGTATTATATTGAAATGATAGATAAAATAAGGAAAAAGTAAGAGTATTGTGGGACCCAAAATTTTATTGTGAATGTAGGTTGTTTCCAAATAAGAAAATGAGAAAAATTTTGTGGACAAACAAAAAAGAAAAGTGGAAAATAATTTGGTGGACAGAGTGAATATCATTAATTCATTATTACTCAAGAATATTGATTTGACATAAAATAACATCCGTAAACCTATTTCTCCATCTCAAACTATAACAAAATTTTATATCCACTTTATTTTTTCATCTATTTTATTTTTCTCCATTTGACTTTGTCAAATTCCACTCAAACCGAGAAAGAATATGGCCTTAAGGTTCGAGAACTTTGCTTTCAAATTTTGCACATCCATATTGAACAAGAAAATATAAAGACGTATAAAGTGAAATAATTCAAGTTATATATTAAGAATATCACACACATACTTATATTTTCCTGTATTCTAATACTCAATCTCGACTTAAAAAAACTTAACCAAATGGCAGCAAGAAATGAAATTTGATTATGAGTAGCATGGTGAAATACATCATGCATATGCATAAATATAATTGCAATAAAAATAAGTCCTTTATAAGACAGTTTAGTTAATGTTTTGTTAAATGTAATACTCCCTCCGTTCCCAGAGGTGTTTTCACCTCTGGGATGCCACAACTTTTAAGAAAAAATAGAGTGTTGTGTAAAGTTATATTATTAAAATAATGAGATTAGTTGGATTGTGAGGATAAAGTTAAAGTAATAGTTTCCATTTATAGGGTGTGAAAACAATTGTGGGACGGACGAAAAAGGAAAGTGTGAAAACAATTATGGGACGGAGGGAGTAATTATTTTATTAATTAAAAGGTCCCATAGCAACTTGCAATCTTATGTAAAAAATAAAAGAGTTAGTTGGATTGAGTGTAATATGGGCCAAAAAACTGAAAAAAATAATGACAATTTGTGTGAATATATTGATAGTATGAAAGCAAGGTTTATAAAATAATTTCTTTTTTTGGGTCTGTAAGTTCTTGTGGGACGTCCAAAAAAAAATTTGCAAGTTCTTATGAAATGGAGGGAGTACTAATTATTTCACAATATATAATATTAATTATAAATTAATTTTATGGTAAAATTAAGTCATATAAAACCAACTCCGACAAAAAGATATAGTAATTTTTTTTTTAACCTGAAAATGCCTGCTTTGGTTTCCCCGAATAATTTGGGTGAACGGTGTTATAAAATGGCGTAAATGTAGAGATGTTAATCCGGGCTGGGCTAATAGGGCCGGCCCGTTTAACCCTAAAAAATGCAGGGTTAGGGTCATGCTTTCATTGGCCCGTTTAAATCCGGGCTTTTTTGACCCGGCCCTATTAGCCCGCGGGTTAAACGGGCTAGCCCGCCGGTTAACCGAGCCCGCCCGTTAGCCCGCATAATTTTTTAATTTTATATATATCAATTAAATATATAATATACTTATTAGTTATTATTATTATTAATTGAAGTTATCTCCAATTTCTATTTAGGTGTTATATTAATTTTAAGTATTTATACTTGAACTTTTAAATACCAATGAACTTTTAAATATTTAAGTGTTGACGTTTGAACTTTTGTAATTATATTAAATTATTTTTAATAATTTTAATGAAATTATGGACCATGTTTAGGTTCTAGTTTAAATATTAACATTTTATGACAATTATTTTAGATTATGTGTTAAAATTTAGATTTTTTTATTATTTATGACATGACCCGTTTATGACCCGTTTAGCCCGAGGACCGCTAGGGTTAGGGTTAGGTCTCAAATATTAGAGGACCGTTAAGAATGAACCGGATAAGGCCCTAACTCGTTTAGCCCGAAACCCGTTAGGGCTGGCCCTATAGGGTTAGGGCTAGCCCGTTTAACATCTGTGCGTAAATGTATGCTTGTTTAACGTTGGAAGTGATGCCGTTTTTGTTCATGCGTAGAGATGTTAAACGGGCCGCGGGCTGGCGGGCCGGCCCGTTTAGCCCTGTAAATTACAGGGTTAGGTCCGAGCATATGGCGGCCCGTATAAAACCGGGCTTTTTTGGCCCGGACCGGTTAGCCCGCGGGCTAAACGGGCTAGCCCGCCGGTTTTCCGGGCTGGCCCGGTAGCCCGGTTTTTATTTTTTTATTAAATTAATTTTTAAATATATTATGTATATTATTGGGCCTGGGCAATATATTATGTATTGGATTTGGGTCTGGGCATGGGCGCCTAGCTACGTGGATGGAGAAAGCCTAACTTTAATTTAAGTAGTTTATCTAATTCTAATTAAGTAAGTAATCAATTAAACTACTAAATAGAAATCAATTAATCCTCACTCCTCAGAGTCAGATACTAGACTTAGGGTTTAGAAGTTGGAACTTTCCATTCCATATCATATCACGCAGCCTCCCTCAGTTCCTCGCGGTGTCGCCGTCCGGCCCAGCCCTCGCGCAGCCCCGTCCCGATCAGCCCCTCGTGCCGCCCCTCACGCCCAGCCCCTCGTGCCGTCCCTCTCGCCCAGCCCCTCGCACCCAGCGGCCCAGCCCCTCGCGCAGCCCTGTCACGCCCAGTCCCTCGCTCAGTTGTCGGCTTCAACAAGCATCGCTCGAGTTAGTTGAATATATAGTTATATACGTACCTGTAAATTCTATTTTGTTCAATTAATTAGCAATTTAGGGAGTATAATTTTTCATATTATAATAAATGTGTGTAGGTGAAATTAGAATTACATTCTATTTTGAAATCTGTAAGGTCACTATAAATTACATTCTATTTTGGAATAAGGTTACTGTAAATTACATTCTATTTTGGAATAAGGTTACTGTAAATTACATTCTATATTTTATTTTTCTATGCAGTAGCATGGAATCTATAGACGAAGATGTGGAGATTTTGGAATCTAAACCTCCTACTGAGAATATGGGTGATGGTGGTGAAGGTGATTCCGGAAAACCTTCCAAAAAAGACAAGAACAAACACTTCTGAGGTATGGGACAGTTTTTATAAGCCTTCTAATGGTAAAGTTAAGTGCAAAATGTGTGAGAAAGAATATACTTGGGGTGGTACAAGTTACGGGACTTCTACACTTAAGCGTCATATGAATGTTTGTAAGAACAATCCAAAATTTAAAAATATTGGGGTAATGTTTGTAAGAAGATATTTTATCATTGTCCAAGGAAGGATCTAATACCGAAGATTGAAGAGTTTGAAGATGTTTATTAAATTTTAGTTGTTAAGTATGAATTTTATGGATGTGTGAATTTTTTTTGGATTATGTTATTAATGTGTGAACTTTATGGATGTGTAAACTTATGGATTGAACTTTATGGATGCGTGGACTTTAGTTATTAAATCATTAGTTGTATTTTATATTAAATTTTAAAATTTAATTTTTTTTTACCCCGAGCCCGTTAGTGGCCCGTTTAGCCCGCGGACCGCTAGGGTTATGGTTAGGTCCGAGCATATGGCGGCCCGTTAAGGATAAACCGCTAAGGCCCGGGACCGTTTAGGCCCGCAGCCCTGTAGGGTTAGGGCCAGCCCGTTTAACATCTCGTATGGCCATGCATTAACGTAGGTTTATTTATAACAAGGAGACATCGTCACCCTTCTCTTAATTTTGGTTTTCATTGTATTTGGGGGGTTGAGAAGTTATTATTTCTCTGGATACAAATTAAATATCGACATGTTTCCAACTACAAATAAAAATTTCACTTTTGAATTTCCATAGCATTTTATACTTTTCCACATCTTCAACATATTAAAATATTACTTTAATCAGGATTTTATTTGTAGGAACAAGTTTGTTTTGTTAAATTAGAAATAATTAATTATTTTATTTTATTTATTTTACATTTGATTCATGTTATAATCTATTTCAATGCAACACGCATATTTTTTATATAATGTAATGAATAGATAATGTACTCAAAGAATAATTTAAAATAATTCGAAGAGTATTTAGAGCTCCATTCAAGATCATGAAATCTTGAGATTGAAATATTTTTTGGGGGAAATTTTATTCTCTCTTGTGGTTGTCCTCTTTCTGGTGGAGTGATGATTTTTATCTTGTGGAGATTGTGGTTCCAATTGAGATATTTTTTTTTTTGAATTGTGATTTTAGGTGGTTCTTGGTGATTGTGATTTCGGTCTATAGCTAGATAAAATAATGTATTTATATATCCAGTGGTAAAAAAAATTACTACAATTAATAATCATAAAAAAGTAATTTAAAATTGAATTCCTCCCTAGAATCTCAAAAACTTAACTCATCATTTTCATTAAACATTCTTTAAAATAAATTAAGATATGCAGTTTCTATTAGAAGATATTCACTAAGGGGTGTATTGGATTAGAATTTTAAAAAAGTTTTTAAACTTAAAAAATTCATGCCAATTTTTAAAGATTTTGCAAAATTTTGATGATTTTTTCCAGGATTTTATAAGAATTTTAATGAATTCTATAGGACTTTGTAGAATTTCATGAATTTGTGACATACGATAAGAATTCAAGATTTTTTCATACTTTCGAATTAAACAAAAAAAAGTCAAAGATAATTTTTTTTTCATAATATCATGTCCTCCTGAATAACATTCATCCACATAACAATAGCTATACTAGTCCTTCAAGAATTAGCGTCTTGTCGCTCTTGCTCTTGAGTTTGAATGATACGCTCAAAGTCACGATCTGCATTTAACTGGTAATGTAGAAGATGAAGATTCGTCCACCGATTCAATTGAGAAATCATCAGAATGACATTCTTTACGAAAAAAATTATGTAGAGTTGCACATGCTAATACAAGTTCTGCTTATCATATATATATATATGTGTGTGTGTGTGTGTGTGTGTGTGTGTGTGTAAAAAGTACCAAAATTGAATAACCAAAACAAAAGATAACATAACTCAAATTCTGCATAAAAATATTGTGAATGGAAAAATATTACCTAATGACATATGTAATATTTGTATTATAATAATACTAATATAAAAAATAAATATTTATCTGTGTCACTTTAAGTTTATTCTTCTTGTTACATCATTTAGTTGCTTAGTATCATGAGCGAACTTTTACACCCATGAAAAACGTACATGAACTTCAAATCAAAATTACAAGCGGATAATATATACTCCCTCCGTCCCGGAACTAAGAAAAAGTAAGCATGCGAGTATAAAGTTAAATAATAAAATAAGAAAAAAGTGTACTTTATTGACTTTTGTGAGTGTAAAAAGTTTCATTTTTAGGTGTGTGAAAGAAGAGTTGGAACGTCTAAATAAGGAAAGTGTGAAAGTTGTTTTGGAACGGAGGGAATTTTTATTTTTTTTAAATGAAACACTATATATCATGAATTAATTATAATAATAATTTTTATTTATTCTAATATATATGTGTATATATAATATTATATTAGCTCGTCACTGTCAATAATTTATCATCGATATTAGTATTATGACTAATAAGAGTAACTATCGAATTAAATATAAATGCAGTGACGACATTAAAATGTTTAAAATATTTTAGGTCTTAAAAATAAATAATCATATATAAATCAGTTTGGGGATAAATAAAGTCACTAATTCAAAAAGTCATCCGAAATCCAATGAGTTTTGATGGGATTGTTGGTATTTATAAAATACACTAAAAAGTATATCAAAATTCATCAAACCCAAAAATCCTTTAAAATTCTTATATTTTTAATACCAGAAGATTGTTTTTAAGTATTTTAAAATTCGAATGCATTGTTTTTAAGTTTTTTAAAATCTAAATTGAATACATGTGGATTATTTTTAAGTATTTTAAAATAGTGATGAATTACATATATACTTTTTTACAAGAAAAAAATCTTTTAAAAATCTTTGAAATTTCAAATGAATACACCCCCAAATGCTTAGTATTAAATTATCTATAAGTTTGTTTCCAACATTAACGTAATATAACTTAAATTTAATATGTTACGAAATAAACGGGTTAAAGCCTTAAAGGTGAGAAAACTAGAAATAATTAAATAAAAACTGAAAAAATCACAAAATACAATAATTAAGGATAGATGAAATAGGTAAACATGACAGGTGAAAAAAAAGAAAGAATGGGACAATAATATTATATGGAGAACGTCATTTTTTATTTTAATTAAAATAAAAAAACTTATTACTTAAAAAAATAAAATTACAATAATTAATCATGGAAAATGTCATTCATAACAATTAGAGCTGATTCAACTCATTAATGAAGTTTTGACACAAATGCCGCACCACATGAGCCAAAATATTGGGTTTTCTATTAACCACATAAATTATATAATTAATTAGGATGATTTACATATAGGTTCAAGAAAGTCACTATATTAACAAATAAATTCAAAATATTTGCACAAAAGCACATTTTTTTTCTGCACAGAAGCACTTTTTTTTTTCTGCACAGCACCTATTTGTAAATATAGTGACTTTTTTGAACATATATGTAAGTCACCCAATTAATTATTGTGTTGCCTAAATAAAGCTTTATATATAAATCATCTTTATCGTATCTTCAGAAGCACCACCATATTTCTACTACTGAATTACCCACTTTTCAATCAATCACTCTTGCTCTTGATTTGAATTTTAAAGCTTATGTAGTCAAAATTCACATGACAATAACAAAATTAAGGCTCAATAAAGAAAAAAAACAAACAGACGATTTTCAATTTGGGAGAGAAATCAGATACTCTTAACAAAAGAAAAGAAATGTACGATCTTAAAGAAAAATATATAGATGATGACACTATTAAGGAAGATTAAAAAATTGAAATCTTCACAATTGATAAATCATAACACTCTCAATATTGAAGGATCAAGACAATCATAACTATTATAGAAAATATCAAGATTGTAATTTTGTTGAAACTTTTTATACTTAGTTTACGTGTAAACACTGTGTAAATCTTTTTTGTACTCTCCCTATATATTGTTGTAAAATATGAATAGAAATCAATTCAATTTTCATTGTCTTCTTATGGACATAAAAATATAATCCTATTTTTTTTTAAATTGAATTAAAGTTTACAAAAATTAAAAGACAGCTAGACTAAGACTTATAAAAATTAAAAGAGGGTCTATTCTTCAAGGGTTCCAAATCGCACTACTTGGCGCGATATGAAATCCCACTTAAGAAAATAACAATTTGAAAATTTGATTCACACAGTTGAAAGAGAGTTTCACACTTCTCTATAATTTTTTTGTTTCTTTTAGATGAGATATTAATTCGTTACAACTAGGGGTGAGCATGGTTACCGAACCGAACTAAATCACCAAAACCGACATAACCGAATTTATTATTATTAGAAACCAAAACCGAACCATATACATTAAAAACCGAAAAAACCGAAACCGAAATTTTCGGTTCGGTTTCGGTTTATAACCATATTAACCGAAATATCACTAGTTAAAATTGTGTGTGAGGAAACAGGGAGAAGAGAAGTGGTGATTTGGTGGTCGTCCGCCGTGAGCTTAGGCGGACGGCGACGGATTGGAATGGGGTGAGTGGCGTGAGGGTGGGGGAGGGAATTTCTGGAAGTGAGGCGCCGTGAGGGTGAGGGTGAGAGAGGGAATTTGGAAGGGGTAACTTACTGGTTTGAGGGTTAGGATTTTTTTTATCTATATGTAATGTAATTATATTTATGTAATATAATATTTATTTAATTTATTTATATATATTAGTAATAGTATTATACATTATAATTATATATATATATATATATATATATGTTTAAATTCGGTTCGGTTTTCGGTTTTTCGGTTTTTTTACCCTAAAAACCGAAACCGAAAACCAAAAGTTTAAATATTTAAAACCAAAACCGAACCGAATACCAAATTAACCGAACCAAATTTTTATTTCGGTTCGGTTTTTCGGTTAAAACCGAACAATGCTCACCCCTATTACAACTCATTCCCCACCCTCCTTCACAAATTTATACTTTTATAGATGCAAATGCAGTCGCAGAGAGAAGTTGATATGGAATATACAGGGCTGTGTATAAACTAGCACTTGAGATTTCTTAAGTTATTTGATGCATTATCTTGTATTTTTAATATACATAAATATATTAAATAATTTTGTCAGTTAAATATATTAAAGAGTAGGTTTTCTTTGAACCTAAGTTCAATCTTTACTTTTTAAATATGGCTATTATGTATAAGCAATCTCACTGTTATACATGTATATTATTATTATTTTAAAAATATACCCCCTCCTTCCTATAGGAATTTCTATCCTACAGGATGACACATTTTTCAAGAAAAACGTGTTATATATATAAAGTAGTGACACAAATCAATGTTTTATATTTTAGTAGTGTGCAAATTTATGACAGACGTCCAAATGAAAAGGCGTGCAAATTCCTGTAGAACGGATGAAATATTTGATTTTATAAAAATAATAATATAATAATAATAATAATACATATGTATAATAATGATAATAAATACATATAATAATGATATTGTATATATATATATATATATATATTATAATGAATATATTGGCTGCTTATTTTGGAAAGGAGTCTGTCTCCTATTAATTTGAGTTTACATAATTTTTTTAGAGTATGTGTTATGTGAAAATATTTTATGATAAGTTTATCATGAAATTATTTTAAAGTATCAAATATTTAATCAGGTGTATCAAAAGTTGAGGTCAATTAAAATCTGTATAGCTTTTGATACACCTGATGAGATTTTTGATACACTTGGTTAAATGTTTGATACTTTAAAACTGGTTCATGACAAGCTTATCATGAACTATTTTCATACAAAACTTTGTCTTTTTTATAATACCACTATGATACATATTTTCTTCGTGACCGTCCATAAAAAATACATACACTTATTTGCATGTAGTTTAATGCGATATATCAGGAGATATTAGGGGTTATGGTGTGGTCCGTTTATAAATAACAAGAATATTTATGGAAAGTACGTATGACATACTTTCAAAAAACAATCACTTTATTTATAAATGGATTTCATAATATCTTGTAATATCCTCTGTTGTATTGCATTAAATCACGTATTAACAAGTGGAGCACATATTTTTGTGGACGGATGTGGTTTATATTATCAATGTTGTGAAATAAATTTGATTTTATAAAATTATAGTGTATATTATAGAAGTGCACAACAATAGTAGTGTATATGTATAGTATATTATTATAGAAGTGCACAACAATAGTAGTGTATATGTATAGTTAATATACGTAATAGTAATAGTAATAATATGTACACATAAAAGTGACATTTGACGAAATTGAGTTTGTGTAAACTAGAATTCATGCAAGTTTTTGTCTTTAAAAAATAGATTAGATTATATATATATATAATTTTATTTTATTAGTTCACTAATGTAAATGATATTACAAGTACGTCACGTAACTTTTAATAACGATTAAGGCTATATATCTAAAATTACAAAATTCTCTCCAAAAGTTTAAATAAATTACAATATATGTATGGAGATGAGGTGCACCAAAAATTAAGGCTATTTACGTCTCTAATTTATTAGAATGAGGAATTATTGGCGCTGTTATTTATTGATTTATCTATATTTGGTACCATGGACTTTCCTTTCGCAACCATATATTTCTCATTTTCATGTAACAGCCAGCTGGATTATTTTCAATTAATACTTTTCAATCATTACAAAGCTTATTATTATATCTGAAAAAAATATATTGACTACCGCCAAAATTTAAAACTTTCAACATATGGGAATTTCAATAGATAATTTCCAAATACAATGTGTAAACAAACATCGACTTGGTTTAGGGTTTTGAGGCTATTTTAATTGTGTTTGGGACTAATAATCAAGGACGAATATATCAACATTGCAAGAAATATCACAATTTTAATTTTATAAAAATATTAATGGATATATTGATTATTGATATTCTAAAAAATTTGAAAAATGAATGAAATTTTATTCAAATTTTAAAAATTTAACATAATATTATACAGATGTTATAACTAGGGGTGAACCGTATGGCATACCGAAATTTTTTTTGCAATACCGTTACAGTACCGAAATTTTCGATATCGAAAAATATCATACCGTTGTCATACCGAAATTTCGATAGCGAAAAAAATCATATTGTTTTCATACCGAAAATATCGGTATACCGAAATTTCGGTATGACAACGGTATACCGAAATTTTTTATATTTTTTGTATAACGAAATATTTTCAATATGATAAGTGCGGTATACCGGTATTTTCGATATCTCCTCCACCCCAGTTATAACATACTATTATGCATCTATTTTAATTAAAATTATTAATAATGAACTACATAAATATTGTTTATTGTTGATACTAGGGATGACAAAATGATCCGCCCCGTATCCGGCCCTCCCTGACCTGCTCCATTTGGGGCAGCCACGCCCCGCCCCATCCTGAGAATGGGGCAGCCCCGCCCCGCCCTGCGCATGGGGCAGGGCAGGCATGGATTTGCACTTTTACTGCCCTGCCCCGCCCCATCCTGCCCCATTGTATATATATATTAAATAAATATATAATATCTTATAATATATAAATACATTATATATATAATATTTTATAACATATAAAATAAAATTAATATCCTACATTTATAATATATTAAATAAATTTAAAATTATATTATTTATTTATTGTAACTCTAATAAAAAATTATTTTTGTTGAATATATTTTAATAAATTTATTGCATTAATTTTATTTTAAAATAATTTTTTATTTATCTAAAAAATATATTATATTATACTTTGATATAAAATTATATATAACATGGGGCAGGCATGGGGCACAATGTTCTGCCCCGCAGTGGGGCATGGGGCAGGGCGGGGCGGCGGGGCAGAAGCGCGGGGCATGCATGAGTTCTTAGATACCAGCTCTGTCCTGTCTCATTGTCATCCCTAGTTGATACTTATATATACCTATATATGACGTGTGACTGTGTGAGGGGTACGTACATGATTTGACTAATCTAACATATAATATATACATATATGCGTTGTACCAAACGAAATCGAACTCAGGTCACTCAATCAAGTGAGGAGTCCGGTGGCCAGGTGAGATAGTCCACCTGGTTAGTATACAATATATCTCTAGTAAAAAAAATAAAACAATCATTAGACGATGAATTATAGAAATACTATATTATTATCATATTTTAGTTATGTTAATAAAAGAAGATAGCAATATTTTCCAAAATGATACATTGGATTTTGTTTGCAAATACAAAAAAATTGCAAATGATACATTGGATTTTGTTTTCAAATATATATAAAAAAATTGCAATATTTCTTTAAAATGCAATATGATGCTATTTATCCACAATTTTTTTTATTTTCATCAAGTTTTATATTAAAACTGAATCTGCAAAATTTTCATTCTCCTTTGCTCATAATCAAACATCAAGTGTCACATCACGATTAACATTTGAGTAGTTCCAATCCTGTGACCCCGAGTTCATGCACATAAACTTTTCTTTTAGTATCAGTGTTTAACAGCAATAGTGTGCCAGCATTGATAAAGAATAATTGATAGCAAGAACAAATTATAAGCTCAAGAAGACCATCCACATGAGCAGCTGGACAATTAATTGATCCAATTAAACATGACGATTGACATTTCAATATCAGGGTTAAAAAGTATTAATCAATTTCATTCTTCCCAATTAAAATTAGACTTGAGTTTATGAAAATGATTCCATCCTTAGGACTGATCAAGAATTCCTTCTCAACAAAAAGCCGAAATTGTTCCGAGGTGTAAAATAAATTTATTTATTTAATTTTTCAATAGTACTCTCCCTTAATTTTTTACTTCATTCTCAACTTTTTCTTTAAAGAGAGGGGAAGTCTAATTAGTGAATAATTTAATATGGATGGACAAATCTAAACTCTAATACCATGACAGATTTCGACTCATCTAAATGCAATTCATTTATTTAATTTTAATTAAAAGGATCAAAAATTGATTTATTAAAGGGTGATTTACATATAAGTTCAAAAAAGTCAATATATTTATAAATAAGTGTTGTGCATAAAAAAATATGCTTCTGTACAAATATTGTGAATATATTTGTAAATATAGTGACTTTTTTGAACTTATATTTAGATCACCTTTTATTTAATTATTAAACTATTGATGAAGATGGATTGAATTCTTTATAGGTGGTGAAGGTACAATCAGGTAATGCAGAGGTTGTACTATGGATGTCCCCTTCCTCAAAATTGAACAAAGAAGTAGGGATCGGCGCCTAATGCTCTACATTTGCCTCGATCGATAATAAAATCCCTATTGCTTAATCATCGGCTATTCCCAAGTATAAATCATACCTATACTAATATCTTGTCTCTCAATTTTAATGACTTGACTTTTCTTGTCAACAACCGTTTATTATAGGGCCTACTTCTTTTGAATGCTTCTAATAACAAGATGCAATTACAACTTAGGACCTCACCATTTTAATTGGTGCATCTTTCAATTTAATTATTATATCATTTTATTTTGATCTGTTAGTTGTTAGTAGTTAGAAATTAATTCATCAAGTCTCAAAACACTCTTAGAATATCTTCAAGTCAACCTTATATCTCCCTCCTAATTCGTTTTCCAGAAGAAACCGAACCCAAATCACTTACTCAAGGGCTCAGTGGGCAGGTGAATTAGTTCACGTGGTTATCATTGTTATTTTTAATACACGTAAGATACATTGTTCAAGATTAATAGTTTCATTTAAATATATATATATATATATACTAGTACGTAAACCCGCGTATTACGCGGGATTATTAAAAAATATTTTAATATAGATTATATTATGTGAATTAATAAATTTTGATTTCTTGTATATTTATATATAGATTTATTTGATAATATAAATCAATATTTATCTAATTTGAGGCTATCTTATTCACATAATATTTAAAATATGAAAATAGTCTGTTATTTTTGTATTCACACAATATTAAAATATAATTTGAGGCTATCTTATTCATAAAATAATTAAATTTTGTATGTATTTGAAAATAGTGTATTACTTTTGTATCAATCTCTGATTATTTCTAAAATTTTATTATTATCTAAGTATGTTAAAAGAAAATCAAGAACATATCAAAATATATGATTAAAAAAATCAAGAACATAATATTTTATAATATAAATTTTTATTATTATATAGGTATGTTAAAAGAAAATCAAGAATATATCAAAAAATGTTATTAAAATAATCAAGAACAAAATATTTTATAAAATTTATTTTGTTAAGATTTATTGAGTTTATATACAAGTGTATTAATGAGTTATAATATATATATTTGCATGTTTGATTTCTTAAATCTAACATATACGTGTATCAATTATTTATGCATGCACAACACATAAACAATATTGCGGTAAATAAATTAAGTACTTAAAAAATATGTACACATTCACAACGCATACACAATATTATTTCTATAACATCTTTGGTTCTAGAATTATAAATAACTTACGGTGTAAAATAACTTACGGTATGTATGACACAGACACAATGATTTTAATACAAACCTGCAATTAAAACAGAATATAAAAAAATAATATCAAAATATTTAAAACATGAAAAAAATATTAAAAAAGATAAATAAACAATTCAAACATAAAAAATTTAAATCAAATAGATCTGTAATTGTAGCAATTAAATATTACCTAAAACCCCATTAAAATTGTGTAGCAATAGAAAAGAAAACAATTCAAACATCAAAATTTTAACTATTAAAAACATGAAAAAATATTAAAAAGACAAATAAACAATTCAAATATCATAAAATTAAAATTATATACACATGGATAACGCATACACAATATTATGCTCTAGAATAAATCTGCAATTCAAATATCAAATAAACAATTCAAATATCAAAATTTTAAATCAAATAGATCTGCAATTATAGCAACTAAATGTTATCTCCAAAAGAAAATCACTAAAGTTGTGTAGCTTTAGAAAAAATATTATTTCACCAGATTATTAAATGTGAAATATGAACCTACAAAAAAAAAACAATTTCAATATTAGAATACGAAGAAGAGAAATAAGAAAAAGCAAGAAACGCACGAAGAAATAAGGTTAAAAGATGAGAAGAATATTAATAATGTTTATGGAGTTGAAATTTATAGAAGTATAGAAGTTAAGATGAACGGTTGAGATTAAAAAATTAGATATATGATTTGATATTATGAATATATTTATAAGATTTATATAAGATATATATATATATGTATATATATTTATAAAATATAAAATATACGGTCAAGATTAAAATACTTAAATTATAAGGTTGAGATTAGTTCTTAATGCCAGAATGAATGAGAATAGAGGAAATTCAAAATCGAACATTCTGGTTGATTTCATAACTTCGTCTTTATATAATATTAAGATATATAATATAAGATTTGGTGATTGCTCAATAAATGGATATATATGAATGCTCATTAGTAAATAGCCATGTAAAACTATATTTTTGGAGGATGAAGATAATTCATTTTAGTTTTTACTATATATATATTTGAGTAGTGCCCCTGTCATTCGTCCATTTTCTTTATACTTAAAATATTTTTAAATGCAGAAGCTTCAATGCACCCATTGCTTCATCCAATCGGTGATTTGACTCAACTCAAACCTAAAAAAAAAAAAATTCTTCAATAAAAAAATTTGAGTTATATACCGAGAAGAATTAGTTATATGAAGGAAATTATTAATTCATAACATTTGAAAATGTTAGTTTGTAGACGTCTGAACAGTATAACACATTTTTAATATACGTACTATCAATATTTTTCATCACATGATCAGCTGATACTATTGATATGAACTAATAAATTTCAACCATTTTTTCTAACGTTTTGCAGAATAAAGAAAAAGAAAACATGTGTAATTGTATTTTTTAAAATCAAAATTGAATTAAAATTACATTAATTGCACAGTGAAATTGAGGTCTTGTTTAATATATATATATATATGGGGGGGTGTTGGGGTGGGTGGTTTTGTTTGCGAGAATAATTTCTTTGACTTCACGATTCCTTGCATGATTGCCAATTCTATTCAACCAGTCTTTCTTTACAAATCAACATCCTTCACCATGCATAATATATAACTAGATTCAATATTATTTTTTAAATCATTTTAACAAGTAGGAGTAATAGATATTGTTAACAAATAAACATATTTCAAATATTTTATAAGTTTTAATATTTGTTTTAAGAGCTTATAAGGTGTTATTTTTAATTGGACTTCAACAATATATAAATTATTATTTGATAATTTATCATAGTTCTTTTTTAAAAAACAATAATTTTAACAATAAATAAATATTTTATTATTTTTTATGTTGAGATATGTGTTGTAGAGTGATGACAGAATTTAGGGTGAGGCGGGTGCATGGGGATAGAGGTGTTGAGAAAAATTAAGTCAGAATATCTCAACTTATTATTTTTTACAAATTATAAGATGCAAATGAGTTTATTTTAAAATTTTATAAACTGTTAGACATCTTATTTTATATATTAAACACCTTAAAACAGTTTATAAAAATATTTTAAAGAGCTTATAAATTGTGTTACACATCCCTAATATTTCACCAAAATGGAGGAAGACTAAAATAAACCAAATCAAATCTAGTCAGACTGGTATCTCAATACAATAGAAAAAAATAAAGAAGATTAAATCAAATCAAGCTAAACAAATCAACATCAACAAATCAATATACACTATGTGACAACTTGAAATAGAAAGGTCTTTAATCTTTCCCTATAAATACTGTTCTCCAATTAATCCAGCCAACACACACAAAAAAAAAAAAAAAAACAAGTAGGAAAAGAGAAAATCAAAAGATGTTATACTCAAATACTTGTCATGACAATAAAATAATTTTTGTAATTTCTTTTCATGTTTATGTATATTAAATTTGAAATTTGTTGCTGTATATATATATATATATATATATATATATATCATATATATGTAGAGCCTAGATCTTTGAAATTTTTCCATTGTTATATACACAAACTCTTCATTTATGATTATGATGGTCTTCTTTATGTTTTTCCAACTAATTTCATGTTAATGATGTTTATCACCTTGGTTTGTATTTACATTTAAGAAAATAAAGAATCGATATTATGCATGTAATACATACAAAATATAGGATCTTTGTGTAATAATTTAACCCAATTTAAATTATTAATAATTGAATAATTTGGGTTGGAGCACAATTCAGATCAAGTTAATCTACACACAATTTTTTTTTCAGCGTGTATTATATACATAAATGTTTTGTCTAACATTTATTGTAGAAATCAGTTTAATTTCTTCTCTAGATGCTAAATAAATAATATACACAATAAATTAGATATCAAAATTTAAAGAGTACGCAATATGTGAGATCAATATTATTTAATTTATTTTTAATTTAAAATGTATCACTAATTAATTAAAAAGTTATAGCATGGGATCCTCCCCACCGACCCCACCTTACCCCTCTCCCATCCCCATCCGCTCCTAGATTGAAACTTATAAATTCAATTAAAAAAATGTAAAATCCATAAATTAAGTGTGTTTATAATAAACATAGGATGTGTTTTCAAACACTTTTAAGAGTATAGAATCACTTTTATTTTGAATAGATACTTGTTTGAAAACTCTAAATAAAAAGTAAAAGTGCTTATTTTTTAAAAAGAAAACACTTAAACATATTTTCAACTACTATTTTAAGTGCTTATTCCACTTTTGGTCAAGTAAAATTTTTTAGTTTTTAACTTCCACTTAAACACTTCTACACATTCCCCAAAAAAATAACACGCAATACCCTTTTTAGAAGCACTTCTTTTACAAACACATTTTTCTTAATTTATTTTTTATAACCACTTAAATTTAAAACACCCCGTACGTATCACTATTATGTGTAATCACTATCACTGTTATAAAAATATACTTGATTTTTTAACAGTGATAGTGTACATGTATAACAATAATAATATATACACGTGACAGTGATAATTGAGAACACAAGTTCACCATAAACCCGGGATCATACAAAATTTTTGTCTTAATCTTTGGTATTGTCTCTAAGTCAATTACTTTCTTCTTCAGTTTTTGTTTAATTAGGGCTCGGGCATCCATAATCTGCGAATATCAGTAATTCATTTTGGATGCTTCTATAGAGCCGTCCCAAACCAATTAAATGCACATTTGCACTGCAAATCTCTCTCTCTCTCTCTCAAAATGCATTGGATTGAAAAAGTAGTTGGTTTGTGTATCGATTGAAATTAAACTTCTATCTAAGGTTACCAATTAAGAAGATTTTAAATTGAATTAGTAAATAGATGAGTAAGGTTAATGAATATATATATATATATAATTAACAGATTTACAAGTCATCAACAGAAATGAATTAACGAGTAAGGGTATGTTTGGTTCAGGGGACTAAATATTCAATCCCCTAAACACAGAACTATTTCGGCCAAATTATGCATGTTTTGGCCGGAATAGTCCTGTGTTTGGGGGATTGACTATTTAGTCCCCTAAACCAAACATACCCTAAGTGGTGCAAAGTAGCCTTTTATGAGAGGTACTTCTGTGAGGGATAGATATGACAAGATCTCTGGAAAAAGCCACTTTACACTTCTAACATATATAAACTCTTCATGCATGAGGCATCTTCTAATTATGATTGCTGAGACACATCGTGGAACTCTTTTCTTTTTGGAATACCTTTTTTTCTCAATAAACGCCAACCAACACACAAACATCAGGTACATGTATGATCATGTATAATCTCACTACTATACACACACACATATATATATATTATTTAATGGCAAAAAATATGTAATTAGCTAAAAGTTTTAAATGAGAGAAAACAATTTTTAGTTAACAGAGATTCTCTCACAAAAGATGGATCATTTATATAAATACTTTTAACTAGAGAATATTTGTTAAATGAGTAGGTATTGTGTGAAAATAGTTCATACGATAATTAAGCTTATCATGAAGTTGTTTTAAATTATCAAATATTTGATTAGGTGTATCAAAATATGCATTAGGTGTATATATCAAAAGTTGATGTCAATATATAATTAAGTTTAATTGACCTTAACTTTTGATATACCTGATAAAATTTTTAATACACCTGAATAAATATTTGATACTTTTAAAATTGGTTCATGATAATCAATCAATGAACTATTTTCATACCAACCTTTGTCATGTTAAATTATTATAATATTGATACTCCTATAAATTAATACAAAATTAAATTTTATGCACACATAGATGCAACAAATTAACTATGTGAATAAATACCGTGCAATTATAAATACAATAGTAATACGACTATTGAAAGTATACAATAAAATAAATAGAGTGAGCAGAGTTAAAATTTATACTAGCATTTTATTTGTTCACTAGTGTATTAATTAAAAGAATTGGGAATAAACAAAAAAGTAGGGATTGATAACAACAAGTGAGAAATCCCAGAGGTAGGGAGGAGGGAGTATGAGAGAGAGAGAGAGAGAGAGAGAGAGAGAGAGAGAGAGGAGGCGTGAGAAAGAAGAAGGCATTTTGTCAGCCGAAGAGAGGTTGAAGGGGACCAGAAGAGATGACGACCTGTGATTACTGTTTCGCCTATCCACCCAACCGACATAAATTAGTAATTCTTAATTGCTCATTTTTAATTCTTTTTCCTACATTCATTAATACATGGACTATATAAATAAATGACGGCAGATGAAATTTAATTTACCCCCCCAAAATATAATATTTACTAACAAATTATAATTTGTGTTGCTAAATTGTAATTTTGGTTCTATGAAGTAAGAGCCCTCTATTTTTTTTTATGAGTTACAAGCAGTGATGTAAATGACGGTCGCTGAAACTGCTTAAGTGTTTGGTGGCACTCGTCTGCTGATGCCAAAATTAAATCGTCGAGAAAAATTGGTCAACACATCTGTCACCGCAAGTGCAGTCGAGGTTGTCAAATTTTGTTTTCAAGTTAAAAATTTAAAGCTAAAAGATAGAAACTTAATTGAACAACTTCGTATATATTTTGCTATTTTTGTGTTTCATTTAAAAGTTGGACAATGTTGTATAATGATAGTTTTTAACATTTTGTTGACTTGTTACACTTTGTGACAAACGTATTTGTTTATTAACTTAGTTTTAAATTTATAATTTATCGTATAATGTACATTTTTATTAATATACGATTAGAAAAAAATTAATATTAATAAAAATATAAAAAAAATTGACACCGCATAGGAGGCGTCTAGACGATATCTAGACGGTCTAGGCGCTTGGCAAGCACTCGACCGCCCGACGAAAGTCAAGAGTCATTTGCACCTTTTGTTTCAAGAGATGCTTAAAATTTTATTTTTAAAATTTAAGATTTTAAACATGTGTTCTTTTTTAATTTTAAGTAGGGTAAGTTTTAATTTTAATAATGTAAGAGTAAAATAAAAGTAGAATGATGTATTAAAAAATATAATAATAATTAATTGATAGGTTATTTATAGAAATGTAGAATTAAAAATTTAAAAATCTACTTTTAAAATTCAAACTAAAATAAGTTTTAGATTTTTTTTTTAAGGATTAGTCTTGTATGCACCAGTTACACGGTGCAACTCAAGTTCATTTTTAAAAAGTTAAACAGTTTATTACTGAAAATGAGTTTTAGATTTTATTTTATTTTTAAAAGGAACACCCTTAAGAGATGATGTTTTTGTCCCATATGTTTATAAAGTAACATATTTTGTCCATGCATCTTTCGGACATTGCCTTTTGTTTTCTCAATTTTTTTTGTCATGCAACTTTAATGAAAACTGTTGGAATTACACACTAATATTGAAATATATATAACCCAAAGTAATAGGCGGCAATATGCACAATTAAATGAGCATAACCAAAAACAGCCGCCCTCCAATAAAGTTAGAGGACCTAAATTCCAATTCATCCTAATAAATAACGAGTATTCCATCACCTGCACCGAACATAATTTTTAAAAAATTCTATATAATAAGGGCTCTTTTGGTTCGTAAGATAAAATTATTTATCCGTAGAAAACATGCATATTTTTTACAGATAGATAATTTTATCTTACGAACCAAATGAGCCCTAAAACGATTAATATCATTCAATTTATATACATAGTACAACTCATGTCTAAATAATATATATCATATTCAACAAATAAGTCATAGGTTGTGTTTGATAGGTGGGAATAAGGTCAGATAATTAAGAAGGTTTTTACACTTTAAATCAGTTGTTTGGTAGATAGTAGAATAACTCTCTGACCCGTTACTGTTCACGGGTCGGAAGTTCTAATACACATTTTTATCTTCATTTCTACTGTTACCATCGTAGTAGGTATCTTACCATGAGGTGGTATTAGAAATAAATTGTTAACAGTAGTTGAGATAAGGAATTGAGAGAAATATTTTTACTCAAATATTAACACATATATTTCCTACCAAACACCAATAAAAAAATTAGATCATTAAAAATAAATATTAAATTACACCAACTACATCCTACCAAACAAAAATACAAAAATAATCTGATTTTAAGTATTTACTACCAAACACTAAAATTTAATACAAATCTCTTAATTAATAATTGAAATCTCACAATTACGTACTAATTTTCTACGCACTACCAAACATAGTCATATATTTACTATTCGGTTAAACGAGAAATATCATTCAAAATTAGTTGCAACAACTTTTTGGCATAAAAAAATTTCAATTCATGTGCATAGAATTAAGAAATTAAATAGGAGAGAGAGAGAGTTGTGTTTAATTTGGATATTGAACAGTGGATATTGCTGGTTTCTCTCTCACATAGAGGACACACAGTACTGTTGTGCTGCAAGTAGTATTTATTAGCTGCATCAAAAGTTAGAGGCATGGAGTCTTACAAAAGACAATATTGTTGTAAGAAGTACACCCTTAAAGCTTCCAAAAGAGATTCACACTCTCCTTCTCATTTTCACTTTGTTTCTCCAAAAGTGAACTCCAAAAAAAAAAAAATCTCTCTCTCTCTCTCTCTGCAATATTTCCACTAGTGTGGACTTTCTGATTCACTGGGGAATATCACATCACTCATATACATATATATACACACACAACAACACATTCTGTGTTGATTGGAAGAAGAAAAGATTTTTTTTTATTTTGAGGAAATAATTAAGAGCATGGATTGGAATGGTAACCTTAGAGTGCCTTTCTTGTCTCGACCTGATCAGAGTTCTAGTTTTAGCTTCCTCTACAACTACAACTATGATCAGTTCCAAGGTTAGTTAACCATTTATATATTTCTCATTCAATCCTCATTTTTCCTCATGTATTTTTAAATAAATTTGATATTACTTCTTTAAATTCACGGTGAAATTCAATCATCTTCAGAGGTTGCATCCTGAACGATCAGGACATCGTGTTAAAAATTCGTATCTCTTCTTTCTTTTGGTTAAAGGCATATAACTACATCAGTAATTGGAATTCCATAAATGATTGGTGTAGGGAGCCTTCATTATATGATAGTTGACTAAGTAGAATTTCGTTGATGCTGGTGTAATGTTGATTGTTGGGGCGGGCGTTTCTTATATATGCCCATAATTATATACTAATATCTTTGCCTTTTTTCCAAATAAATTCACGGTGAAATTAATCTCTCATGCAATGCAAAGATCGAAGAGTTTTTTCACACGGGATCATACCCTAAAAAAACATGGGATTTCAAAAGTTTCTAAATTTGTGAATGAAGAATAAAAGTAGGGAGAATCTGTTTTTCCTTGTCTATTAAATTAATTATTTTTTAAGCGTTTCTTTTATGGTACAAAATTATTATTTTCCATTAATAATTGTCCTGAAATCTGAACGTTGTACAAAGAAAGCTGTTTCTTTCTTCTCCTTTTCTTGAATCATTTTGTTGTCAGATAAAACCGTACGACCTTCCATGAGATGAGACACCACAGTTGCATGCATTAACAATATTAAAACATATTAGTAATAATTTATTAAACCCTATCTATAAATAATTAATTCATAATAAATAAATAAATAAATAAAATAATCAGGGTTGGAAATGAAGCAACCGTCCCAGCAGCAAGCAATGGTGATGGATAATAAGAGCAACCCGGCGGGCATGAACATATACGGGCAAGACCCGAAAAAGAAGCGGCTTAGCACGGAGCAGCTTGAGTCGCTGGAGAACAGCTTTCAGGAAGAGATCAAGTTGGATCCGGATCGAAAAATGAAGCTGGCCAAGGATCTCGGGCTGCAGCCGCGCCAGATAGCCGTCTGGTTTCAGAACCGGAGGGCGCGCTGGAAGGGCAAGCAGCTCGAGAGGTTGTACGATGCGCTTAAGCAGGAGTACGATGCTGTTACCAGGGAGAAGCACAAGCTTCAGCAGGAGGTACTGATGAGATTAATTTAATTATTTTTTTGTTTCACAATTTAATTAATCTCTCTAATTATTTAATTTTTTGAAAAATAAGTTTTGGTGATAATATATTAGTCGAGTATTATGATTTGACGGGAATGGTATTAATTGACTTATAAGGTTGTAGCATGTCAGAAATTATGTGCAATTCTTGGCAATGTAGGTGTTATGACCGATCTATATATTAATTTCTCTTGCATCGATCATTTATGCAAAGAGTAGACAAATTTGTTGGGCGTGTAGATGCTTCGTTATTTATGAAAGTCCCCAACGTATTTATAACTTGGGAGGTTCTTATAATGATAATTGGCCTTCTTTCTTAATTAGAGACGTAGTAAAAATAAATGCTAAAAGATGGATGGACAACTTTTAACTCCTGTTTCAAAAATAGATAATTTTGTATCTAATTGTATGAAAACACGATGAATAAAAAGTGTGGTATATGAATATATATATATATATATATATATATATACATGACCTAATAATTAATTAACACTAAAAAAATAAATAAAATGTAATGAGGTCCCAACACAAAAGGGATTGCATTGCAATGTCGACATGCTTTATAGTTCTTCAAAAAGATACGATAATTTCAAATGTCATTTTCATCCAAAAGAAACAAGTAAACACTGCAGAACTTCTTTTAAAGAATTGTCGGAAATTCAAAATACAACCATATAATTTTTGTGTCTTATATATTCTCTTTAATTATAGAGATATCCATACTGAAATTTTATTAATTTCGATCGCTATCATGCAAAATGTAGCTAGACATTAATTATTCATTAACTATATATATATATATATATAATTAAGTCCTATATATATATATATCTCAAATTAATTAAAGCTGTTTAATTTTATTAATTAGGTTTTGGCATTGAGGGGTATACTAAAGGAACAAGTGGGGAAGAAGCAAGTGTCGACGACGGGCTACACGGAGGTGTCTGGCGAAGAGACGGGGGAAAGCACGTCGATTCCTGGAAGCTCAGATCATCATCAGGGCGGGGGTGAGACGAACAATAATAATAATATTCATCATCAAATTGGGGAGTACAGCTATGTGTTGAACGTAGAAGACTATAGTCCAGTTATGATGACTCCATACAATTGGGGTGGTCTCCCTTGAATAGATAGAACAACATGCATGCTAGCTGTTTATATATATTTAATTATTAACTTGGAAATTAATATTGTACGTGCATGATGGTACGTAATATATCCTAGCTAGCTAGGTCGACCTTAACAAAATTAAGGACAATATTACTGCATTAATGGCCCGGACATGAGTTAATTAGCAGCTGGCAGAGTTGCTAGATTAATTTATCGTGCATGAGACTTGAGATCGATCAATCTAATAGTTGTTGAACTCACTCTTTCAAGTTTTTTATTTTATAAACATTAGCTACTAATTAATTGTTGTTCACTAGCTAGCTTCATTAAGATTTTACACACATATATATATATTCGAATAATTCATATTCTTGTGCATGCATGGTGCAGTTTTTCTTCATATATATATATATATATGGTGGGTGATTGTGTTTGTTTTCTATTTGATATTAACAACCTTTGGATTATTGAGTTTGAAGGGTATTTAAATTGGTAGATTTAGAAGTTGGAACTCGCTTACATCTTATGATGATTTTTATAATTTTTTTTTTTTTTTGGGGGGAGGGAACGAGTCCATAATAGGGTTGTGTTACAAGAATATACTACCTCCGACCATGACAGATGTGTTCATTTGGTTGTCGTGATTTAATGTAATATGTCGAAAGGTATTACGGATCTGTTTATAATCGTTCATGAAAAATATGTCATATGTAATCTCTAAAGATATTCTCTTTATTCGTATCGTAACTCACAATATTCCGTAATACTTTTAGATATAACATTAAACTACGTACAATTATGTGAGGGCATTTTTTGTGGATATATAGAAGGAATAATTTTTTATTTTATTTTGGCAAAGTACACATTTTCCTTTTTGATGCAAATGTAGATCCGTAAGTTTTGAACTTTTACAAATTTAAGACCGTAAATATTATTATACTATTTTTTTCGCACATTTAGGCTCATCAATATGGGGAAAATGACTTACATTTGTTTAAAAAATTTAATTATTTATATTGCCAAAAGAAAAATGGAATAATTAAATAATTAATTATTTATATCGCCAATTGTTGATGGGCGAGCTACTCGAGGCAAATTAGGGAATCAGGAGGCCCAACACCTGGGAGGTCGCCCATGAGCTCGCCAGGGTGCCGAACGTACCTCCAGCATCCAGGGTGCCGAACGTACCTCCAGCATCCAGGGTGCCGACCTCCGAGACATCACCTGTTATACAACGCCGAGAGCACCAAGGCGTCAGAGCTCGCCCAAGTGCTCACATCAGAGTTCGCCCACCAGCTCACATCAGAGCTCGCCCATGAGCTCACCTCAGAGCTCGCCTGTTAGTCATTAGGACCCCGATGGCGATCTCTTTTTCCCTCCGTCCGGTTTATCCACAAGGGTGGTTTACGGCGAGGTTTTTAATGAGGTCCATCTAGTCTAAGGCATTGTAGTAGGACGAAGCACGACGTAGGGAGCAGTGTGAGGGACCAGGACGAAGGTCACGGACCTTCGCCAACACCGGAAGCCGAATAGGCTCGTAAGGTGCCGTCTCACACCCGCACACCTATAAATAAGACCTCTCTTGTACTATTCACACAATTCTAATACATTTCCTACATTACACTTTCTCTCTCTAAACTCAATTCTCTCTCTCTCTATATCATCTTCCCTCCCCAAGAACACAAAATCATAAGAATATTGTTTGGTAGAATTAATCCGAGCCACATAAACGAACACGATTAAGAAATTCTATCAACAATTTGGCGCTAGAAGAAGGGTCGAATCTGAAAAATAAAAATTTATCAAAAATAAAAAGTTAGGGTTTGTTTGAAGATTTGAAGATTTGAAGGTGTTCTTGATAAAACTCAAGAACACTTGAAGATACACACACATATTCATCCCTTCGAACGAAAACTCAGATTTCCGGGTAAAAATCCAGATTTTCGGATTTACAAATTCTGCCCGGAAAAAGTTTTTCAAACTCACGCGTGTACACGAATAAACCGGACCCTGGATAATTTATCACACGCGAGGCTAGACGAAAACTTGCACAGCTCAACCCAAGCTGGACGACCACCATCCCAGCGACCTCCCTCCACCTCGGCGACCTGCAGCAAGTTACCCCCTCCGAAATCCAAAAATGGCTAACACTCGAGCTGCCAAAGGACAGACCTCCGCAGCTGTCGGAAGGTCCAAATGAGGTGACCAAAATCAGGCCGAGGTGGAGACCTCACGCCAGGTGGTGGAGACCTCACAACCACCTCCCCAAAAGAGCACCGCAGCCCCGCGACCTCCGCGAGTTGTGGTGACCCAGGAGGACTTGGCCCCCGCCCTGAGGGACCTGGCCAACAACCCCGACGAGCTCCAACGCACCATCGCAACCTTACAAAGGTTACAGCAGAGGCAGCAGGACGAGCTCGCCCTGGTACCCAGGCGAGCTCCAGCTGCCAAAGCCCGGGAGCAAACCAGGCCCACCCAGGGCACTCAGACCCGGGGGGAGTACAGTGTCCTCCCCACCGAGCAGGAGGCGAGCTCGGCACAAGCTCGCCAGCACCGGGAATGGACCGGCAAGGCCAAGATGGTGGAGGAGGAACCCGCCCCATACACTGGGCGAGCTTCGGCCTACACTGAGGTCTCTGCCATTCATCAATCACAAAGGATAGAAGTCCTCCAAGGCCGTCTGGGCCCGAGATATGGGGAGAACGAACGGACTGCAGCCCTAGCTACCTCCCACGGAGACTCGGACCAGCAGCCGCGCAGGTCCGCCCATGAACGATTGAGAAGGCCCGCCACCTACAGGTTGGGCCCCCCATGGCGGACGCCAATTCCAGCCCGTCACTGAGAGGTCACCCCAGAGTGAGGCACCTCGGGGACGTGCATCCACGAGACGCACGACCTTTGAGCAGTCTCCGCCGGAGGTGACCCGTGATGACGAGCTGGCCTAGCTGAAAAAGGCCGTCGAAATGCTGCAAGCCCAAGTAGCAGCTAAGTCTGGCGGACCTGACGCCACCACTCTCCCCGCATCTCCATTGGCACCTGCCATTCTTTGCGCTCCGGTGTAAAAGAAAATTCAATTCCCGGTGATGTCTGCGTACGAGGGCGAATCCGACCCGAAGGTCCACCTGGCCAAGTACGTAGACTTTATGATTTCGGTTGGCGCCACCAACTCTACTCAATGCCGGAATTTCCCGCTGACCCTAGGGGATCGAGCTCACCGCTGGTTCTCTTCACTCGCCCCGGGGTCAATCTGCTCATTTGGCCAACTCTCGCGGGAGTTCTTGGCCCACTTTTCTGGGTTCGGATCCTACCTTACCCAGAAGCACCGACTCGCCAACATCCACCAAGGCGAGAGCAAGACCGACCAGCAGTACCTGGAGAGATTCGACAAAATCCTGCTGGAAGGCGAGCCGGTGAGCGAGGACACCAAGGTCGTCGAGGAGATGGCCGGACTCAGGAAGGGCACTGACCTCTGGAAAGAGATGTACCTCGCATGTCCCAACACTTACACCGAATTCCGCCATAAGGCGGGGGTGTTCGTGGCTATGCAGGAGACACTACTGAAAGAAATTGGTGCCCAAGAGGAGAGGAAGCCCTACGGGAAGAAGTCCGGGGGCACATACAAAGCCCCCCGGAACTTAAAGGCCTTTGGCCAGGGGGACGAGCTCAAAGAAAAGCTCAATCAGGTCCTCACCGTCTCCGTTGACCACATTTTCACTGCCGTCAAAGGCAAGGCCATACTGGAGGAGCCGAGGCGGATCCTCCAGGACCACACGAAGCTCAACCCTAATAAATTCTGCGCCTACCACCAAGCCATCGGCCACTTCACCAGCGAGTGCCGAGACCTCCTCAAATAGCTCTGGAAATTCTACGAGGATGGTAAGCTGGCGGAGTTCTTGAAGAAGGCCCCAGCTAAGAGGCCAAGGTTCGAGAGGAGGGTTACCTCCGATGATGAGGATGAGGAAGCGGACCAACCTGGTCCCCAGAACAAGCGGAGGGCACCTCCCCAACCTCAGCAAAACATGGAGCCCACCCGGGAACTCTTAGTTCTCGAGGAGGAGATCGGAGCTGCCGGAGGTCTCCAGGACGGGGGATCCTCCATATCCAAGAGAAAAAGGAAGGCCGAGATCCGGGCCATAAACCAAGTCCAGGAAGGCAGCTCCGGCCCCAGGTCCGTCTCACAGCTTACTGATGAGCTGACATTTTCCTCGGCGGACCTGGAGGTGGTACTGATGCCCCACAACGACTCGTTGGTGATAACCGCCAACATCATGAACGTCCGAGTTCACAGACTACTTGTGGACACCGACGCATTCACCAATATTCTCTTCAAATCCACCTTAGATGTCTTAGGTGATTTTGAGTCGTATCTGGAACCTAGCAATGCTAGGATAGTGGGGTTCGGAGAAGCTGTAACCGTCCCCCTAGGTAGTGTTAGGTTGAGCATCCAGCTTATATCGGTTGAGGACCCCGAAAGGAGACTGACTAGGCTCATAGATTTCCTAGTTGTCGACCAGCAGTCCTCCTACAACGGGTTCCTTGGCCTCCCGTTTATTAATGAATTCAAAGTGGCATGTTCGACCTACTACTACTGTTTGAAATTCCCAACTCCAAAAGGTGCCGGAACTATTAAGGGTGACCAAAAAAAGGCCCGAGAGTGTTTACTCCAAGTCAAAGACGGCCGGGTCAGAAAGTCTGTTACGCAGGTCCATATCCTCGAAGAGGACGTACAGATTTCGACGGACGAGCCAAACATCCTAGACATCGTCTCGGTCAAAACTGAGATGATGGAGGTAGGCGATTTATCGGAAATCAACCAAGGCACAGGACCTGTGCAAGACACACAACCGACACCAATGGAGGATTTGGAAGAAACCTAAGTGTTGGGACTTGTGCAGGAACAACAACCTGCTCCCATGGAGGTGGTTGAAGAAGCCCAAGATGGGGGACCTACGGGAGATCAAGAACCAACACCAATGGACGTTGACCTAACTCCCCAGGTCACCACACCATCCCAAGTTGGCAGAACACCGGAGGTACTAACAGTTGATAGACCCGCTCAAGCTGAAAGCCAACCTGATGACCTCGAGCCGCGCATAGGTCACGAACCTGCGCAGATGTCACAAGAGGAGTGGGACGAGTTCATCAGCGACCCAAGGTGGAAAACTCAAAAGAGAAAAGCCACCCCATGGAGGAATTGACGGCGCTCCCGGTGGACCCGGAAAGGGACTTAGAACTTTTCATCGGTTCTGAATTACCTGAACCGTACCGGTCGAGGATGGAGCTGTTCTTGATGACCAACCTGGATGTGTTTGCCTGGTCCCACGAAGATATGA
This sequence comes from Prunella vulgaris, assembly GCA_026898435.1. Lineage (NCBI taxonomy): Eukaryota > Viridiplantae > Streptophyta > Magnoliopsida > Lamiales > Lamiaceae > Prunella > Prunella vulgaris. The sequence continues at coordinate 178,278 of JAPKLY010000545.1, forward strand.
CGGGGATCCCGTTGGAACATGCTTGCCACAGACTCAACATAGACCCGACGAGGAGACCCGTACGTCAAAAATGAAGAAAGTATGGACCAGACAAATACGCAGCTCTAACCGTCGAGGTGGGGAAGTTGTTGTATAACAAACTCATCAAAGAAGCCTTGTGTCCGCAGTGGGTCGCGAACCCCGTCCTGGTGAAGAAACACAATGGGACATGGAGACTCTGCATTGACTTCACAGACTTGAATAAAGCTTGTCCGAAGGACAATTTCCCACTATCTCACATTGATCAGCTAGTGGATAGCACCGCGGGCCATGAGATGATGACGTTCATGGATGCTTTTGCAGGCTACCACCTGATAGCTTTGCACCCAGATGACCAGGAACATACGGCATTCTACACCAACAAGAACATGTATTGCTGGGAAAGGATGCCTTTCGGACTCATCAACGCCGGAGCCACCTACCAAAGGTTGGTGAATAAAATGTTCCACCAACACATTGGCGAATCCATGGAGGTGTACGTAGATGACATAGTTGTCAAGAGTCTGAGAAAGGAGGACCACCTGGACCACCTAAAACAGACCTTCGACATACTGCGTCACTACAACATGAAGTTAAACCCCAAAAAGACCAGCTTCGGCGTGCACTCCGAAAAGTTCCTGGGGCACCTAGTTAGACAACGAGGAATCGAGGTCAACCCAACGCAGGTCCAATGCATAATCGAGATAGGCGTTCCCGACTTCTTGCAAAAAGTTCAAAGGTTGACTGGGTGCATGGCAGCTCTGAATAGGTTCATCTCCAGGTCCGGCGACCGAAATCGTCCGTTCTTCGAGGCGATTAAGGAAAACGCACGGAGGTACAAAGAGGCGGCCAAGGCCAACAAGCTCCACCTCAAAAACCACTTCGTCTGGACAAGTGAATGCCAGCGAGCCTTCGAAGACATCAAAATATACTTGGCAGATACGCAGGTCCTGTCAAAGTTGATACCTAGAGAGAAGCTGTACCTATACCTAGCCGCATCGGAGGTAGCCATCAGCTCCGTCCTGGTCCGAGAAGAGGCAAAAACACACCTACCAGTGTACTATGTGAGTCAAGTCTTACACGAAGCTGAGCTGAGGTACACCCCAACAGAGAAGCTGGCTTATGCACTGGTGATGAGTGTTAGAAAATTGAGGCCTTACTTCTTTGACCACCCGGTAGAGGTGCTGACAACGTTCCCACTACGTCAAATACTACAGCGCCCAGACACCGTCGGACGCCTGCTGAAATGGTTACTAGAGATCAGCCAATACGGTATAACTTACGCACCCCGAACAGCGATCAAGGGACAAGTACTTGCCGACTTTATTGTCGAGCTAACTTTCCTACAAGATCCGATGAGGGGGCGTGTGGCTCCGTGGCATCTCTACATTGACGGATCATCAACCAGCGTAGCAACAGGCACCGGCGTGGTCCTGATCAGCCCGGACAGACAAGTCTTCACCTCCGCAATCCGGTTCGACTTTCGAGCAACCAACAACGAGGCGGAGTATGAAGCGTTGATAGCAGGACTTAGGCTATCATTAGCTGTGGGGGCAACAATCTTCAAGTTTTCGGAGATTCCCAGCTAATAATATCCCAAGTCCGGGGGGAATATGAAGCGAAAGACCAGCAGATGATGGCCTACCAAAAGATAGCCGCACATCTGATCTCGATGTTTACGCAGGTTTACATCAATCAGATACCGCGGCTAGAAAACACGCAAGCAGATGCTCTAGCCCGGCTAGCTACTAGCAACGGCGAAGCCGAATTCACGGAGGTTGTAATCACCACCCTGAAAAACCCCTCAACGTTCGATTACAAGATAAATCAAACCTCGAGTGGGGGGCAGGAGGACAGTGAAGATGGTGAAGATTGGTGCACTCCAATCCAAAAATACTTAACAGACGGAACAACCCCCGTGGACACCTGGGAAGCTAGCCGGCTAGTAAAGCAAGCTGCGAGATATACGCTGCTGGATGGTCAACTCTACAAACGTGGATTCTCTATACCCCTACTCAAGTGCCTAACTAAGAAACAGGGGTCCGAAGTGTTAGAAGAAATTCACGAAGGGATTTGTGGGAGTCACGCTGGGGGGCAAGCATTGGCATACAAGACGATCAGGCAAGGCTACTACTGGCCCACTCTTCGCAAAGACGCCATCAGCTTCGCTCGAAGGTGCCGAAAGTGCCAACTTTTCGCACCTAACATCCACTCCCCAGCCAACCAGCTGAAGTCGGTTTTCAGCCCATGACCTTTCGCAAAATGGGGAATCGACTTGATCGGCCCATTTCCACCTGGTAGAGGCGGTGTAAAGTTTGTTGTTGTAGCAGTAGACTACTACACTAAATGGGCTGAGGCCGAAGCTCTCACAATAATAACTCAAGAAAGGATGATCGGTTTCATCTGGAAAAACCTGATCTGCAGGTTCAGACTTCCGCAGTCGATCATCACGGACAATGGAAGGCAGTTCGACGGTCAAAAGCTGAGAGACTTCTGCAGTTCATGGAACGTCAAGAAGCACTACTCAACTCCTTACCACCCACAGTCGAACGGCCAGGTCGAGGCGGTGAACAAAATCTTGAAACACATATTAAAGCTCCGCCTCGATGAGAAGAAAGGGAGCTGGGCAGACGAACTCCCGGAGGTCCTATGGTCTTATAGAACTCTCTATAGGGCCAGCACCGGAGAGACCCCGTTTGCCCTAGCTTTCGGGACTGAAGCCGTGGTCCCGGTCGAAGTCCAGAACAAGACTTGGAAGGTGGTGGGATATGATGAAGAAAAGAATGACGAAGCCCTGGCAGTAGAGAAGGATCTGATCGAAGAGACCAGAGCCTCGTCATAAATGAAGAACGCCACCTACAAACGAAGAACAGAAGCGTATTACATCTCCCAGGTCCGAGACCGAAAATTCAAGGTCGGAGACCTGGTGTTGAAAAAGAAGTTGATGGCCCCACCAGGTGTGTTCGGTTCAAACTGAGAAGGACCGTTCCGAGTCACCGCAGCTTGGCCGAACGGCACTTATGATCTTGAAGATGCGGAAGACAAAGCTTCGTCATACACCTGGAGCGTGGCGCATCTAAAAAAGTTCTACCAATAGACTAGAATCATGTAATAGACTAGTCGATGGTTTACATCAGAAATGTCGATGGCAACCAATGTAAATTACGTTGCTATATATAAAAAAAAGAGTCAGAAAATTTGTAAAGTCAGAGAAATTTAGAAAAATTCCCAAGTGTTGGACCTGTGCAGCTCTCCAACCAGGCGAGCTGCAACAGGTCGCCCACTGCTCAGGGGAGCTCGCCAAGCCCAGCTCGCCCACGTACTCGAAAATCTGCAATGCGCAAGGACCAAGGTCCCAAACGTTGTAATTAACAAGCTCGAAGGCAAAGGCCAAAGTGCCCAAGGTCGCGAAGGTACCCTTCTTAAAGGGTTGCTAAGCACCTACTGCCATAAGTTAGAAAAATTCACGAAAAAGACAAAAAACATCTAAGGCAAGGTTCATGAAACCCAATGGCCCAACATGAATCAATCGAAGTGCAGTTCACTACCCTAAGTGGTCTAAGACGAGCAATTCGCGGCCCTAAGTGGCGTAAGACGAAGAATACGCACTCTCAAAACAGAGGTACAATTCGTAGTCGTAAGTAACGTAAAACGAACGATTTGCTTCTCAAAGTGGAATAAGACGAACAGTTATGTACCAGAAAAAATAAATAAAAACGAGCTATTTTGAAAATTATAACGTAAAAGTGCGAAAACGAAGTGCGAAGAATTGGACAAAAAATGCTCGACTTATATTCAAAAGATACTTAAGAAATTTTCAAGTCAAAAATATACTTGAAAAAATCCTAAGTATGAGTAGCAGTGCTGGCCACAAAGGCCGACCAGCTGGCCATCTTTGAACGACAAAAAGCTCCTTCTGGGAGAGCTGCACGTGCCCGACGAGCTGCATCTACTTAAACAAAAACAAAAGACTACAAAAAGAGCTCCTTCTAGGCGAGCTATGGAGCCTGGCGACCTCTAATGAAAACTAATCTAAAAAAGTAAGAAAAGGCTGTCTAAGGTACCTTAGGATCGGCGACCTCTTCAACAGCTCCGCCGGGGGCGACCTGACGAATGGGAGTGGGAGTCAGAAGGGCGAGCTCAGTCTCACAAGTGACATTCCCAGTGAGCCCGCTGGTGTCGAGATCACTGATGGTGAGCATTGCTCCAATATTTTCCAACACATAAAATAAAACAACCGCAAGTGTACGGTGTCAATCGTAGGATGATAAATACGAGTCGATCCCACGAGGAAGGGTTAGTGTAAAAGTGCAATCAATTGGTTTTGTTCTTTTTAGAAAAGATCACTTAATGAAGGTGTTTTGAACTTAATCTATTTCAAATTATCAACTAAAATGTCACTAGCAATAATTAAAGAAAATAGAAACCCAGCAAATGATCAATCAAGTCTAATGCAAACTTAACCCACAAAAATAACAACTAACAATCAATAGAGAAGATAGGTTCTAAGACATTTGCAATATCTAGAAATCCATTTATGGTTAAGGGTTCATTCAAATGGTATTGTGTGTTTTTCCTATAGGGATGATCACTTAAGAAGAGTTAATTAATTTTTCAATCTAACTAACCCAAAGGAAACAACAACAAGTTTGTATCTCTACCTAACAAGTTATTGCAACCCAAAATAGCTCATAGGATCATTAATTCCCTCCAATAAATTAATCCTTTCTCAAGCTCATAATAAATTGGTTTATGAACTCAAGTTCTATTAGTCGATCCAATTTCTCAATCTAAACCAACTAATAACAATTAACATATCATCATTTGCAACTAACAATATGCTTACAAATTAATATTGAGCACATAAAATAGGAATAGCCACACAAATACCAAATAAACAAGATATTAAACCATAAACTTCAATCTAAATATTTACAAGCCCTAGAACCAAAAGTGTTTTAGCCAACAATTAACATAATCTCAACTAATTACAAAATTTAAATAACTAAACTAAAATAGAAATAAAGAGAAAAGAAAACTTAGGCTCTTGTAGATGATAGATGATCAAATTCCAAGCTCAAAGCCTACTTCCATGCTCCAAAATAGTAAGAAATGAAGAAAATAGAGTGAAAACACCTCCAACTATATGAAAGTGTGTGAAAGACTCGGCTGCTACAGTGTATGTCTCCCTCTTGTAAAATCTAAATTTGGGTATTTATACCCTTTGGAATTAAGGCACAAAAACCAAGAAATTAAAATTACCACAATCCTCCCAACCTTTTTGGAATTTAAAAATCTGCCCAAGCTGCCCTTTGAATCTGATCGTGTGTTCTTGCTAACAAATGGGCTGCAAGAAATGGGCCTCAAGCCCAAGTCCTTTTCCTGATTTTTCCTTAAAGCACGGTTTGTCACCGTGAGCACAGGTCGTGCTCTAACTCCTCACCCGTGCTCGTTCAAAATAAAATTACACAAGCACGGTTTGCACCTTGAGCACGGGTCGTGCTTAAACTCCTCAACCGTGCATAATTCTTCGAACTATGTTGATCGGTTTGCTCGAAATAGCACGGGCCAAAGCAAAATTGAGGCACGGGTAGAAAATCTAAAAGCATATTTACCTTGTTTCCATAGCAACTCTTTACTGGATAAGCAATTCTCCCTTTCTTTCTTCTTCAACCATTTCCAGCAAAGATTGGAACAGGGGCATGTAGATGGCGGTCTTCAATTCCGAGCATCTTCCAGGCTTGAATTCCGCCAAGTTGCAGCGTGTAAAGCTGTTGAAGCTCCCATGGTTTCCGGCAAACCAAGCTTCTCTTCCGGCGATGTGCTGTGCGCCGGCGACAAGGAAGAACAGGGGTGCACTTGGCTTCGATTCTGCCATTGTGGTGGAGATGAAATGTTCCGGCGAGAATGTGGGTCTTCAGTGGCAACTACGAAGGTTTCTTCGTGCAGTCTCAATTCCAGCGAGTGGCGCGACGCTCTTCTTCTCCGACGACGGTTGGCTGCTGTGATTTCTCTCCGGTGATGCTCTGAATTTTCCGGCGACGATGGTGCGAACTCCGGCTGAGTGACGGCCATGGAGGGCTATTTTGAGTTGTCGAAGGCGGAAGATTGAATATCCTGCAAGAGTATTGGCAGAATAGTGGCTGTGAAATGGTCGCTTTGCTTTCTCCGATTGAAGTAGGTGGTAGTTGAGTGGAGTTAAGCAGGTCACGTTTTCCTCAATCTGGTCAAGAATTGTGACCAGTGGGTCCCATGAAATTATATGCTTCCCAAATTCTTATTCAAGTGAATATAAGACCTCAACTTCTTCATCAATTCTATTTCAACTTTGCTACTGGGCCTTCTCACATTAATCAATTTGGGCTGCCAAATTTAACAAATAAATAGGAAATGAATTAGCAACATTTTGGACCAACAATTTAATTAAATGTGTCACACGATTTTAATTGAGCCCAACAATAATCCAAACAATTTAATCAATCAATTAATTCAATATTCATATCAAAATGTAACACAATTAATTTTTTTCAATTAAGCACAATTGATCAAAAATTGAGTAAATAAAGCATGAAATCACACTAAAAATAGGCAATAAAAGCACACTAGATTCACACAATTTTCACCCTAATCAAGCATCACATCCCCGAGGGCCTCTTGCATCTGCTCCATCGTCGGCGGGACCTCACCTCCAGTACCCCCCTCGACATCCTCGGCTTCCTGGGCCAGATCGGCGGTCAAGACCTGCTTCGTCTTAATGATGTTGAACTTTTGACGAGCAGTGTCAAGATTGATCTCGTAGCCAGCGAGGTCCCCGATGTTCAACTCCGTGTCGGGGGGATCGTAGACTTCTCCAGACAGTCCTCAAACTCGCTGACAAGGGCCTCCCACTCGCTATCATTGTTGATCTGCGCCCATTGGAAGGAGCGGATAACTTCAGCAAAACAAAGGGCATAGCCCTTGTCAGTGGCGATCACCTCGACGAGCTCCAGTGCCTCAGGAGTGATGGCGGCATCTGAGCGGCCCCTAAGCTCGGCGACCTCCAAGGCTTTCGCGGTGACCTCCTCCCACAACTTCTTACATTCCTCCGAGTTTCCCCGGCTTTGATCCCGGAGAATCTTCACCTCCTCCTGAACAAGGGCGAGCTCCTTGTCTTTGGAAGCAAGCTGCTGGCGGGCTCGCTCAAGCTCGGCCTGCTGTTGACGGAGGTCATCCTGGAGCTTCTCCGCCCTCTTAACGGCGAGCTACTCTGCCTCCAGTGAAGCCTTCGCCTTGTCCTCCATCCTCGCGAGATCTTCGAGGGCCTTCTTCCGCTCATCGCCCACCTTGTTGAGCGTCTTCCTCGCGTCGTGGCAAGCTTTGTCCGCGACGGTGATTTCATCGGTAACGAGCTGGGCCGTCGCCATTGCTGCACAAGCATAGTGCATTGCCAACCTCACCTTGTCGGTGGGCTTTTGCCTCTCAATCATGGCGAGCTCCGAGGCGGAGAGGTACTTAGGGGCCTCGGTGAATATCCGGCGAGCTGAGCCCTCCGGAAGATCCCTCGGCGAGCTCAGGGCCTTACACCTCTCGACGGTGTGAAGAGACTCGGGTCGGTGCTGGAGCTCGGCGGGAGTATACCTACACATGTTCCAAAAGTTAGTAAAAATCCGGAAGGGTCGTAAAGGAAAACCAAGTGGCTTCCAACTTCAAAAGAAGCTCGCCCTCTTACCCGAACCTATCAGGGTTGAGCCCCAGGAGGGTGTCATCCTTGATAGGGACCCCGTAGGGAGACGGCGGGGGCGCGCTCTGAGGAGTTGGAGGCGCTTGCGAAGAATGAGTCACGAGAGCTCGCCCTGACCCCGCTTGAGTTGATCCAGAGCCCCCTCGGCCGCTATGCTCGACGGAGCCACCCTCAGTCCTGGCCCGCTTGCTGGAGCGAGCTTCTTTTTCGCTCACTCGCGAACCATCTCCCCGGTGGAGAGTCCGCTTCGCTTGGTGGGGTGGAGGTGGCTGGGTGCCCCGTTCAAGGGTGGAACCTCGGCCCACCCCTTTCTTGGTGCCAGCGACCTTCTCCTTTGTAGGGGGAGGCGCCGAGGTCTTCTGAGAGCCAGAGCCCCCAGCTTTATCAGCAGCTTTGGCGAGCTCTAGCTTCTTTGTTGCGTCCAGAACGGCTCCAGAGAGGATGCCTTCCCTTCCCGGGCGAGGTTTGCCCATCTTCAGCTGCCGAGCTAAAAAGTGGTAAGCTTCAGGAACTTCAATAGGAGGGAGCTCAGCAGCGGGATTCACACCTGCAAAAGAGGTGATTAGCGAGCTATGTAGACTTCAGAGTTGAAGAAATTAAAACCTTGAGCAGCGAGGTGGTGTGGCGAGGTGATGAGGCCGGCGAGCCTGCGGCAATGGTGTTGGCACAAATGCTCGACCTCGCGATCTTTCTTTTCTCGCAGGCAACACACTGTCCGCACAAACTCGAAGCCAACCAAAATCTCTGGCTTTCCATAGCTCGACCTGTGACGCTTCAAACCTGCAAAAAAATAGATTGGATTAGAAATCTAATCCAACGCACACACACTAAAGTACGCCACCTACAGCTCGCCTCCCCATTACTCTCGGGAGTAGGGATGCGCCCTCCGCGGCCATTGGAAGCTCGCCAGTCTCCTCCAATAAAGAAGAACTGCTCTTTCCAGTCTCGGATTTTATTAGGGAGGTCGCCCAAGAATTTGTCCACCGGGCGAGCTTGGAAAGAGTAGTACCATTTCCCCTCCCTAACTTACCGGATCACGTTGAAGAGCTCGCGGATCTCCGCCGTGTTTAATCGATTTTCATAGCCCTCGAGGCCAAAGACGGTCAGAGCTGCCAACAGGTTACTCCATGCGTTCGGAGTGAGCTGTGTAATGGCGAGGTTCGTGTCCGCCAGAAACTGTCCGATGATGGGGTGCAGGGGCAAAATGAGCCCGGCCTTCAGAGTGTGATAGTTAATAGCTGTGAGTCCGGCAGGAGGGAGGTCGGCTCGCTCTTTCTCCTCAGCGGCATACATAAAGATATCCAGCAGAATACGGAACCGCTTCCGAATGTCCAGGAGGGCATACTCACTGACGATGCTCTCCACCCCGTTTGCCTTGAGGTCAGATTCGCCAGCGGCCTTGCGAATTGGAGCTCACCGGGGCAAAGGGAAGCCCGCCTCGTGGGCCCTCACATATTCCCTCCAGTCGAAGTCATGCACGACATCGGCGGGGATTTGGTGTTCCGGAAGTTTGGGGAAAGGGAAGTCAATAAAACGGAGGTATTCGTAGGTGACCTCCGTTCCCATATCCTCCCCGACCTCCTGATCGACTTCGCGGGCTAGCTCGCTAGCAATGTCGCCGGCCCCGGTCTCGGCGACCTCCTCTCTCTCTTCAGTCTCGGCGACCTCTTCTTCGACCGGAGCCACGGCCCCCCCGGAATCTCGCTCAGAGTAGTCCCAGAGCTCGCGGAGCGGAGAATGCTCGCCAGAGTTAGTAGCTCGCTCGCCAGAGTCAGAACGAACCGACCCCAGGAGTTCACCGCTGTCCGGGAGAGCTTCAGAGGTCGCCCCAGAGCCCGGGGAGATAACCACAGGTGTCGTTCGAGGATTTAAACGATCATCTGTCATTAGTTCCTTTCCCAAATCATGGTTCGAAACGGTGCGGCTCGAGGAGTTCTCAGACATGGTGGAGATGTCGCCGGAAGGGTTCGGTATTCAAGTCCAAGGGCCCAGATTCAGTCCAACAATCCAAGAAACAGCCAAAAATCCGAAAATAACTTGAAGGAATCGAAAAGAAGAAGAGGAATCCGAGTTTCTACGTACCTTTGGAAATGCTCGGAGACGCATCGGAGGCAGGGAGACGGTTGCCAGGAAATCTGCTCGGAAAACTGAGGAGGCGAAAATAAGGGGTGAGAGAGATTTCTCCTATTTATAGACTTGGGTGCGAGCCCGAATTTCCTCAAAGACCAGGGACCAATGTGCAAAATTTTTGAAAAGTTATCATTATGGGCGCGGGAAACGACGCCTATAAAGGCGTGCACGATGCCTCGGACTCCACCCACGTCGGTTCGAGAGACCACCTCGCAGGAACTCGCCCGAGAGCTCGCATGCCAGCTCGCCTGCACATGTCATAAGTCATGATGTAGGCGAGCTGGGGGCAATTGTTGATGGGCGAGCTACTCGAGGCAAATTAGGGAATCAGGAGGCCCAACACCTGGGAGGTCGCCCATGAGCTCGCCAGGGTGCCGAACGTACCTCCAGCATCCAGGGTCCCGACCTCCGAGACATCACCTGTTATACAACGCCGAGAGCACCAAGGCGTCAGAGCTAGCCCAAGTGCTCACATCAGAGTTCGCCCACCAGCTCACATCAGAGCTCGCCCATGAGCTCACCTCAGAGCTCGCCCATGAGCTCGCCTGTTAGTTATTAGGACCCCGATGGCGCGCTCTTTTTCCCTCCGTCCGGTTTATCCACAAGGGTGGTTTACGGCGAGGTTTTTAATGAGGCCCATCTAGTCTAAAGCATTGTAGTAGGACGAAGCACGACGTAAGGAGCAGTGTGAGGGACCAGGACGAAGGTCACGGGCCTTCGCCAACACCGGAAGCCAAATAGGCTCGTAAGGTGCCGTCTCACACCCGCACACCTATAAATAAGACCTCTCTTGTACTATTCACACAATTCTAATATATTTCCTACATTACACTTTCTCTCTCTAAACTCAATTCTCTCTCTCTCTCTATATCATCTTCCCTCCCCAAGAACACAAAATCATAAGATTATTGTTTGGTAGAATTAATCCGCTATAAAGCCACATAAACGAACACGATTAAGAAATTCTATCAACACCAATAAAAAAAATCCCATTCTTTCATACACAAATAATCACACTCCCCATGAATTTACTAATACTTAGATTTGAGTTATTATTAAAATTGAAGAATTCTAAATTCTCTTCAAAATCATGCATGTCATTTGAAATCTCTAATCTCTACCCCATTTCATCTCTATCTTATCTCTTTTTCCCTTCTCTCACATCTTTTTATAATTCTTAACTTGAAATATATTCTTTATTGCATGTACTTTTTTTTTCTTAAATCCATTCATTTTCAAAATTATCGATCCATCACTACAAAAAATGCGGCCTTTAGCGACCGCCAATAAAACGGTGGCAAAAAAATTTGCGACTGATGTTTTAGCGACCGCCAAAAGCGGTCACAAAAACGGTCGCTAGCTGTGTTTTGCGACCGTTTGGTGGTCGCTAAAACCCGTTTTTTTGGTAGTGCATTCAAATGTAGTCTTATTCAATTTTTTAACCACATATTAAATTATAAAAAGTAAAATAGTTGCACAATAAAACGTACACATTAGCTCTTCACTTCATTATTGGTTCAATTAATCATGGAGTAGCCAGCTTAATTAAATACGTGTGAGCTATTGTTCAATAATTAATTTAGGTATTAATTAATTATCATCACATAGTATAGCATGAGTTACATTTCAATGTGGATGGGAGGATAATGTTCGTAAATGGGTGTACAATGCCACGTTTGAGCTCACCTATAAATTGATTGAAAACAGGATTCCTGTTGCCCAAATTAATGGTGTTCGTATTGATTTTATTTCATTTACAATTATTTTTATCGTTGCCCAAATTAATGGTGTGTTCGTATCGATTGTATTTTATTTATAATTATGTTTTTCTCTTTGTTTGTAGCACCAAATACGACTTGCATGAACTAGTGCTATTTAACAAATCATAATATTTTGCATGACTAATTAAGTTTTACAGTACGAAATCAAAAAATAAAAACATTAATTAAGATATTAATGTATATATAAATTTAATGGAAAAGTTATTCTTAAAATTACCTTTTGAATTGGGATCCACATGAAATTAAAACTATCTTATGAAATGTAATGGGCTTTGTTTGGTAGTATACACATTGGAATAGTATAATTAGTTTTATTAATATATAAAAAGACACACATGTTTTTTTCCCTTAACAAGCCAGGTCAAAGGGAAAGAAATGAAGAGAAATCACAACTTCTTAATTCAATTAATATGGATATAATACCCTAAGAACAATTTACAATATTCTTTTAATACCCAAAAAACAACTCAGAAAACCTAAGAATAAATCTAAATAAATACTCAAGAACAATTCATTAACCCTTGAACAATTTACAATACCCGAAAAATAAATCACAATACCCAAGAACCAGCCTAAGTAAATACCCCAAGAACAACTCACAATACCCCAAGAACAAAATACCCCAAGACCGATTCACAATACATAAAAAATAAGTCTAAGTAAATACTCCAATAACAATTCACAATACCCCAACAACAAGTCTAAGTAAATACTTCAAGAATAATTTACAATACCCCAAAAATAATTAATAATACCCGAAGAACAAATCATTAATACCTCAAATGCCAAAAATAAAAAACATATAGTATAGGATGTAGTGTGTGTTTTCAAAATTTTAAAATTAAAATTAAAATTTAAGTGTATGATATGCTTAGTGCACACAAATTTTTGTACTCTTCACATTTTTTATAGCCAAAGAATGTTCTTACCTCTTTCTAAGTTGAGTAAGTTCTCAATTAAACTAGCAATAGAAATTTGAAAGGAAATACGTCGTCCGAAGTCTAAATCCACATATAAAAAAAAAAAAAAAAACCCCAAATTGCGTGTTGAGATCCGTATGAATCTTGGGTAAGAAGAGATTTTTTTTTTTTTTTTTTTTTTTTTGGAATTAGGAATCGACACTGAGTAATTAAAGTCGTTGTTTCAACTTTTACAAAACAAAAGTTGGTCGTCAGTTTTGTAAAAGGCAAAGTATAAACTGAAATTAATTTCATATTATATATATATATATATATATATATATAAACCACAGTAAATGGTATAAGTAATTTCATGTACAGGGTACGAATTATTTTCATCAAAAGAGTACTGATTTTGAAGGGTAGAAATTATTTTTACCAAAGAGCATGAATTATGTTCACTGAATAGTATGAATTGATCTATTTAAAAATATTGTAAAGTGATATATTTATGAATAAATTTCACTCCATATATACTCTTAATAGTACACCCGCCAGTGAAGGTAGGTAGGGTTGTGGTGGGTGTATTACAAAGGGTGCACATAACCTGGGTCAAATGCTTTCACAAATGCTATCTAATTTGGGCCCGCCCAATTTTACGAGTGGTTCAGCCATTATCGGAAATGGCCCAGCTTATTGGCACTTGCCTGCCAAAATAGTAAATACACTATTCTTAAAAATATTTGGTAATTTTTTTGAAATTTTTACCAATTTTTGGTAATTTATTTTGAACATTTTTTTAATTTTTTACTATGTTCAAAAAAAAAATTAATCGAAAAAATGAAATATTTCGAAAGAAATTACCAAACGGGGACAGTGTATTCATCCACATAATGTATTGCAAAAAAGACTTTAGTGTCAATAACTTGTGCCATCGGAAATTAATGGTGTTTGTACTAAATTTCTCTCTTTTATTTGTAGCTTTCTAAACAACATCGTATATGGTTTATGTACAGAAATAACTATAATAAAATAATTATCCACGGCCAAGAAAATAATTGCTATACTCAGTCTTGATTGATCCTATGTAAATAATAATTTTGCTAAAAATAATAGGATTAGTCTTGTATACACCAGTTATACCGTACAACTCAAGTGTATTTTTGAAAAGTTACACAAAATACTACTGAAAAGTGTATCTTTAATGGTGTAACTTTTCAGTAGTATTTTGTGTAATTTTTTTTAAATGAACTTGAGTTGCACGGTGTAACTGGTGCACAAGAGACTTACTCAAAATAATAGGGTAGCACTTTTATTTTCCCGGAAAGCAAGTTAGTAAAAAAATTTAAAAGCCTTCTTTTGGCATATGGTCCAATAAACATCATAATTGATCATTTTGAAAAAACTTAAAAGATATTTAGAATAATTTTTTCAAGTAAAATATGAAACTTTTTTTTGTTTTTTGTATTGAAAAATAAATCAATATGCATTTCTCTCTAACTTTTAGAAGGGACACCATTTAATTGTCAGATATGGTTATTAAAAACTCTTTTATTTTATTTAAACTATAGTTCTTTCATCATACATTAATTATATTCAGCTCTAGTAGATTGAGTAAATATTTGGTTCAGAAAAGTAATTATATTTATAAAATGGTTCACAATATTAGTAAAGAAGTATAATTTTTTTCTGCAAATAATCATATTTTTTTCTACACAGAACCAATTTGTAAGTAGTGTCAATTTTGTTAATCATTTTGTAATTTTTCCTATTTTTAAATTTCTAGGATTTAATATTTACAAATTTATCTATGTAATTAAATTAAATTTAGTGAATATAAAGACATATATTTTAATTTATAAATTATTAATTTATTGATAATGTATCTAAATAAATAATATGGTCCCACAGTCACAATAATATTAATCTAGGAGTAAGTCTCTTGTGCATCAGTTACACTGTGCAACTCAAGTATATTTTTGAAAAGTTGCACAAAATAATACTGAAAAGTTACACAAGTTATTACTGAAAAATTACACTATTAAATATAAATTTTTCAGTAATAACTTGTGTAATTTTTCAGTAATATTTTATGTAATTTTTTTAAAAATACGCTTGAGTTGGACGATATAGCTAATGCATATAAGACTATGACATAATGTTAGGCTTCAAAATTTTAAACCATAGCCTGTGTCTTTCAGAAGTAGCCTATTTCCAAATGTCCAGCTTATATGCTCCCACATTTGTTAGCGGAATACATATTAAATGATGACACTCATTAGATAATGACCTCATGAAGTATTATTTTTATTTTTACTAAGTAATTTTTCCGTGCTAAGATTGAATTTTATAAATTTTAAATATAAAATATATATAACAAATTATAATAGATATTTAAAACAAATAAAAATATAAATTTTAATTAAAATTAATTATATTATATCCATATTACCCAATTTTTTTAAATAAAATATTTCTTTACCAACCAATATAATAGTATAATTATGTAAAAAAAAAATTAATTTGAATTACATTAAAATTTTGTGGTGATGTGATTAAATGGTTGTTATAACATGTAATTCTACCAAACAATAATTTAAGAAATATTTGTTCTTGAATGGATAATGTAGAGAGAGAAAGTAAGAGCTTAGAGAGAGAAAGTAGTTGTGTATTATGGAAAACTTGGAGAGAGAATGATACAAGAGAGACGTATTTACAGGTGTGCAAGTGTGAGGTGGCACCTTGTGAGCCTATTTGGCTTTAGGTGTTGACAAGAGTTCTTGACCCTTGCCTTGGTTGTCTTGTGTTGTTTTTAGGAGCAATGTAGTGTCGGACCCTTGCTTGGCCTCCGTGAATAGGGACGAGCTTCCTTCCAAGTGGGGAAGCTCGCCTGCGACCCTCTCTCTCCTGACATGGTTGGTGATTGAACCCGGTCCATCAGGAGCTTGGGCGAGCTTCATCCTCACCTCGTCGAGCTTTCCTGTGTTGACCTTTGTCAAAGTTGATATCACAGTTTCTACACAAGTTAGCGACTTTCTCATTCTTGAGATAATTATTCTTGTGTTTATCTCAGGGTAGTTCGCCTATCAACACATTAGTTCAATACAATAGTAAATTCAATCTAAAACGAGTGTCACACTATCAATTTAAATTATACGAAATAATAAAATTCAATTTAAATAATATATTTAATGCTTATAAAGAGGATTCGAGAATCCGTTAACTGGATTCGTCACCCTTTTAGGGTGCGGGTGCGAATCCAATATTGCATTATAATATTTTTAGAAGAATCCGTGTATCATAACTGGTACGTTGCCCCTGAAAATTCATATACTTTCTCCGTCCCGTAGGAATTTGCACCCTACGAAACGGCACATTTTTTAAGAAAAATGTATTTTATATATAAAGTAGTGGCATATGGATAAATATGTGTATAAATTTGTGAGTGTGCACGTAAATCAATGTTTTCTTTTTAGTAGTATGCAAATTTGTATGGGACGTTCAAATAATAAAAGTGTGCAAATTCATGTGAGACAGAGGAGTGCGTACTATTGACCGTGAGACCAAATGGAAACCAACCAATTTTGTCAGCCTAAATGTTAGCTAGCAAGTACAAGATACCAAACTAGTGTACGTTGGGATTGGGTATACATCATGTCTAATTGTCTATGAATATGTGGCTGCAAATATCCGATGATAAATGGATCTTATCATCAAGATTTTAAAAAATAAAAATAAATAAATTTTGAGAACTCGAATTGAGTGTACTTTACATGAGACGACATCACGATAGAATAATCCAATGAGCTGGTACATGGGAAAATGGCAAGCAACAAATTTTATTAAGTATTAAAGGGAAATGATGTGGTGTTAGCGGTGGCTAACACTCAACATAGCCAAAACCCTCTTAATGTGGAAACAAATATACTTAAGAGCTGAGGTGTTGGTCAATTAGGCATTGGCCATCACATATTGTACACACTGACTATGACTTGGAGAAGAGAAAAGGGTAGTCAACTAGGCATTGGCCAACGCCTCTCTCTCTCCTCTTGCTTAACAACTAATCAAACACATCCACAACTTTTCTATCTTACTATTCCATTCACATATCCAACCATTATTGGCTGCTGCAATAATCCAAGAATCCCATGAACTCGTGGTTGTCTATCATCTTGATGCTTTTCTCTATCCCGATCACGCCTGCCATGCATAAAATTTGGTGTGTTGATGAAACTGATGTTCACAGACTCATAATAATTCATTTACAAGAAAAAGAATATGAATCTCTGATAGTTAAAGTACCCATTGTAAGAGCACTGGCGAAAATGACGCCGGATAGAATGAACACGATGATGGAACCCCTTTTGAGGATGGCGATCAACTTTCTTATCAAGCATTGTCCCCAGAATCCGGCCAAGATTGACACGCCCATCAGATACAGAGCTGACAAACATATTCAATGTTAATTCTTCAATTCCTTCACTATTTGTAGCTTCAAATAATTTGAATGACACAAGCACGTAGAAAAATTCGGACTAATTAAAATTGTACCATAGGGCATTGGAAATCTCTTGAGGAGATAAAACTCCACCACAGATAAAGACGAAGAGAACATCATCACAAACGTTGCCGTCGCACTGGCTACCTGATATGCACAAACATATCGCCCAATAATATCGTTAGTCTAACTAAATTAGTGACATTTCAGGTCGTAATGAAGTTCATTCAAAGCCCTTGACATGTCACAATTCATCAACATGTGGACCTCTTCAATTCACACAAACTAAACTTTTCATTTATAGCATATGCTTTCCCAACTGTGCTAAAAATATCAAGCTACATATCACTGACACGGGGCTCGTTTGCCCCACATAAATTTCTCATGACATCACTATAATAACAATCAAAATGCAAATTAAAAATTGGAAAATAATTGAAGAGTGAAAGTAACTGCACCTGAGGGATAACTCCAATCTCAAGCAAGAGGGGACCAAGAATGAAACCGCCACCCGAACCCAACAAACCACCGACTGTTCCACCTAAGACGCCACAAAGAGCACAGAAGGCAAGATTTGTAGACGTCCATTGAATTGCTGCCTCACATATTAGTTCTTGATTTCCAGCAATCCTCCTTTTCTTGCTTTCCTTGTACAGTTTAACACTTTCGTATCCGAAAACAGCAAAAGCAACAGGGAACTGAGAGATTAAAAAAAAATTAACAAAGTCAATTTCCAAATCAGTTTGATGACATACTACCTCCTTTTCACAATAACAGTTTTTTTAGAGATTTTTAAGAAAACTAAGGAACATAAAGTTCAGTTATTTTTACCCTCAATAAGAGTTCTTTTAGGTTGGAGTAAATTTGGGAAGAAATGAGGGGAAGGTAAAATGACAGATAATTAGGAATAAATTTTGGACTCAAAAAAGACAATACTTACTATGAAAAGGAAGTAGTACAAAAGATTCATCTAAGTGCATGTGTAGTGTACCTGTAACAAGTTAAGCACCCAATACCGCGTGCTACATGCCGGTGTGTCATTCTGTTTGTATACATTATACAACACACGTATATCAAGATATAGTACAGGAAATTGTTTGGTTAAACATGAAACTTTTGCGATTTCACTTACCTTGATCACTTGAAGAAGCAAGAAGCAAAGCCAAACAAGTATCAGAACCAAGATTCTTTTGGCGTTGAGGTTGCCCTTCATAATTTGCTGAAATGTGGAGCAGTTTCAACTTAAACATCGATTTACAATGGACACTTCAGTTAAATCAAATTAGTCAAAATATATATATGCTCACCAATGCTGTCTTATCCTCTTTAGGAATTAGTGGCTCATACGTATCAATCAGCACTGTTCAAGATTGAAAAATAGTAAAATGAGTTCATTTCTTCAAGTTTAAACCTTAGAACTTGCAATTATAAATATACCACAGTTTACTTACATTCTCCACGAGAATTAACACATGTTCGTTTGTCTTCCAAGGCTTTCTGCAGTTATCACACAACCCAACATTAAAATCAAGATCGTCAATAAAAAAATCCCTTTTTAATTTACATATACCTCTTTCTAGTTAGCTTAATTTTTTATAATTTAGGTCCAAATATTATTTGACTTTCCTTGCAACTTCCACAGCAACTTCAATAATTATACTGATGTGACCTTTACTATTCCAGTGTTTGGTGAACTATTGCAATAAAATAATTAACTAAGAAACGATAGCTTAATTCTTGATAACAAACATCTTCTAAAACCATCGATACACAACTAACCTTTACCACAGTTTCCTCCTTCCACATCTCAATTGCCTTGGTAAAGGACCTTGCAGAAGTCCCTGTTGGTAAAATAAAAAGGGGGGGGGAATATTACAAAGTCAACTTTTTATTGCTAAGAGATTCATGTAAACTCGGTAAAGAATATTCAACTAATTCTTGAATAAATCTATGGCAATCATTGGACATGCTCAATCAATTATCGCACTGTAGTTAGAAACAAAAAGAAGTAATAAGTTCCGTACATGATTAACCAGGTGCTTACCCATGAAGAGGATTATGATTAAGACGGTGATTAGCCAGTAGGGGAAGACAACACTCAGAGAAACACCAAGGGTGATGCCAAGCATGAGCATAGGCTGGAATAGAAGAGCCAAATCATAGTCGAGAATTGGGACTTCTCTGCATGGATGAGGCACCCTCAAATTGTACCAAACAGATGATGCCGCTGCACCCATTATCATGCCTGTAGAGGGATTTAGTTACATTTTTCAACTTAGATCTTGCATCATATAATCAGTGAAGCCAGAAATGCTAAAATTGAGACACAAACACATAAACAGAGCAAGAGGGATCCATTTCAACAAATTAGTTTCATTAAGAAAATTGAGATTAAATCTTAGTTTGCTCTTACACTTGGAAATAGCAGCAGCCGATTTAGTATCAAAGCCAACGATAAGAGTTAGCATGGGGACAAAAATGCCACCCCCACCAACCCCACCCACGGTTCCACATGCTGAACCCAAGAACCCAATTACAGTGGCCAACACAACTCTCCAGCTAAATTTCAACTCCTGAAATCGCAAACAATTAAACCAAAAATGTTTTTCACAACCTTCATATTCATCCAAAAAAAACTCATATGAGCCTATTCCATTAAACACACAAATACAGAGTATGTGTATAACTTAAGCGGCATCTGCGAGACTATATAGAGATGGACATTCGAAAGAAAGAAGGCACAGAAACTTACAGGCCATGCTTTGGCTTCAGATCCAAATTTCTGCGGCAAAGCGTTGGGTTCTGAAGACGAAAGAAGCCATGGCTTTTCATATCCGCCATTTGCGTAATTGTTGACAAAATAAACGGATAAAACAGCGACGGAGAAGCCCGTGAGGAGGTACACCACGAGACCTTTTGCAGACATGGCCGTCGGAGAATATCAAGTATAAAATCAGAGGTTTATTTTTTGGCAAAGAATTCAAACGCCAAAGCCCTGTTGTTTTCCCTCTCTTATAGATTGGACTATGGCGTCTCTTTCTCTCTCTGAATTGATGAACAAATGAAACAGTGTTTTGTGTGTATATATTGAGGGATGGGATTGCAAAACTGATTTAATAGAATGTTGGGCATGTGACGGGCAGGGGGTGGGCGAACCCAGCGGCAGTTTCCTAATCAAACAGAATTACGGTCGTCTGCTAATCCACGTGGCGGACACCTATTTATTTAATACTCCCCCGTCCCAAAACTACTTTCACACTTTCCTTGTTTGAACGTCCCAACTCTTCTTTCACACACCAAAAAAAGGAAATTTTTCTCTCTCACAAAAGTCAACAAAATACAATTTTTCTTATTTTATTATTTAACTTTACACTCACATATTTATTTTTCCTCGGTTCGCGTGCCCGGAACTACTATGAAATTAGTTCCGGGACGGAGGTAGTATTTTATAAATCTATAATCATATACTCCAAATATCCCTCACAATGCATGTTTTCAACTACTACTAAAAATATAAAAACACTTATTTTTTAAGTTGGTAAGACTCAATTTTTTCGAAAAATAAGTGTTTCTACACTTTTAGTAGAGATTAAAAACATGCACTGAACTCACAAGGGAATCGAACACATAATTTAGGAAAAAAAATATAATATGTTAGTGTAGTTTTCCTATATACTAGGTGTATCATGCAATTTAAATATATTTTTATTATTGAAAAATTATACTACATCCGTCCACGAAATTTATGCTCACATTTTTGCACGTGGTTTAATGCAATATGTCGGAGGGTATTACGGGATATTGTGAGGTCCGTTTTGAATAAAGAGGATATTTATGAAAAATATATCATATGTATTTTCCATAAATACTTTCTTTACTCAAAACGGACCTCACAATATCCCATAATACCTTCCGACATATTGCATTAAACCACATGCAAAAATGTGAGCATAAATTTCGTGGACGGAGGGAGTATAAATTATTATTGAAAAGTTACACCATTAAAGATGTATTTTTCAATAATAATATGTTTAACTTTTCAGTAGTATTTTGTGTAATTTTTTAAAAATGAACTTGAGTTGCACGGTGCATGTGGTGCATACAAGACTAAAGCTATGTGAGTGTTAAGTAAATATAAAATGTAAAAAAATGTATTTTATTAAATTTTGTGAATGTAAAAAAAAAAAATTAAGTATGAAAAAAGAGTTGAAACATCTCAAAATGAAATGTGAGAAAATTATCTTGGGACAGAAGGAATATTTGCTTTATAAAATATTTCACATATGTAATGATCTATATTTCAAAATTTTGCGGATTTCTGATAGTCTCGGGTCAAATTTGGAGAATTTTCCCCCAAAATCACATATTACACAAATATCATGGTTTTTAAAGCAAACCTTTATAAGATGTTTTAGGAGCTTAAAAGAGGTTATTTTTAAATAGTTTATAAGTGTAATCAATAATTTCAACACCTATAAATAAATACATAAAAGGCGAGAAAAAATATGGTAAACATATTTTTATTATGAATTTGTGGATTACAACTCTCGTGAATCTTTTGATTCCTATCTCCAAGGATTTGTGGTACCGGGGTCTCAATGACTTATTCCGGATTTGACCTACAATTTGATAATAGGGAGGGATTTAACCTACAATTTGGTAGTAGGGAGTAGATGGGGTCGTTGGTGACTTATTCCATCTGACCTATTAAATCTCTATTCTAAGTCACTTATTTATAAGAGATCAGTGACTTGAAGAACAAGAAAGTAATATTCTCAAATCTAGGAATAATGAAAATATATTCATAAATCTTGGAGATATTATTACTACCTCCGTCCCCCAAAAGTTTGCGATACTTTTGGGGGCACGACTATTAAGAAAAAGTGTAATGAGTAGAATGTGTATGATGGTGATTGTGAGTTAAAAATTTTAAAGGTGGAGATTTAAAGGAATATTTTCATTTTGAGAGTGTGCAAACTTTTGTGGGACAAACTAAAAAAGAAAGTATGCAAACTTTTGTGGGACGGATGTAGTATACATTTTATCTCCAAAATTATGATTTACATAATATATGACACCGTTAAATTTAATAAAATTTTTGTGCTTACAATAAGTTATTAAGGTGTTTAACTTATACAACTTATAAGCTCTTTGATAATTTATCATTTATTTTTTAAAAAAATAATTATAATATAAGATAAATAATTTTTATTTTTATATCGAGGTAGACATGTGTGAGGAGTAGGGGTGGGAATAGGTCAGGCTACCCGACAGGTGTCTATGGCCCGGCCTACTAAAAGTCTTGTTAAGCTCGGCCTATTTAATAAATAAGTCAGGTTCAGGCCTTTTCAAAAGCCTATTTAGTTAAATAGGTCAGACCTGAACTTTTTTAAAGGTCTTTTAAGCCCAATAGACCGGTCTATTTAATTATATATATAATATAATATATAAATATATAATTAAGATATTAATTTATAAGATATAATTTATCATTTTTATTACTATTAGTTGATATATATATGCTCTAATAGAACATGGTCAGTTGCCACAAAAGGTGGTAAGTTGAAGAAAATATGAAGGAATATTTATTTTTCTCTATAAGTAGTAGAAGAAAATTGGAAGGAATATTTATCATTTATATATGGATTTTTTGAACTATTTTATGGTTTTGTTATTGTTTTCTTAGTGAGTTGATGTAGACATTAACGATGTTATTTGTGATTTGATAAAATATTTAATATTATTATTGGTGTTATTGAAACATTTGTTAATTTTATAGGTGGTATAGTTTTAAAGTTTTCGTAATAAATAAAAAGTTATGAAAAACTTTTATTAGGTAGGCTTCTAAAAGACTTTCAAACCTGGTCTATTTGCTAAAAAGACCCAAGTCGAACCTGCTAAAAAGTCTTTTATATATAATAGGTCAGACTTAGGTCCATCAATAGTAAAACATGCCCAGACTTTTTTGTGAGAGGTCTAGTCTGGCCTGACTTATTCCCACCCCTAATGAGGAGGGGTGGTGTGGTTCTGGATGAGATGGGTCAGTAGAAAAAATAAATTGAGGATGTTAAATATTTTAAAATCTTATAAGATGTCAAATTTTATTTTACATACACTTTGAGGATGTTTATAAGGTTTTTTGAGGACCTTGTAAGTTCAGCCAAACATCGTCTAAATGTATAGTAATTATAATGAATAATGAGGAAAAAAAAAAAGATATACACAGTACTAATTTTCTTTCCTAAATAAGATATTTTTAACTCATTATTATTCTTCTCTCATCTTATATAAAATTTTCTCAATCAAACTCTCGTGCCACAATCAATAATCATGTAAAAAAAAAAAAGTTCCTACTACTTTAATAATGTAATAATCATGATAACAAGCATTCATTCAACCTATGCAAGCAAAGAGAAAATTTTGATTTTAATTCTCATTCTGATGGAGAAAAGGAATGTCGAAAATTGTAATTTTTATTCTATATTACGTTTTTTTTTTAGATTTTTATTTATTTGATAGAATTTGTTGAGATTTTTATTTATTTGATAGGATTTATTGAAATTTTTATTAATTTGATAGGATTTATTGAGATTTTATTTCATAGGAGTTTTTAAATTTTGTTAGAACTTCATTCATTAGCATGAATAGAAGTCTGGTAGTCTTATAAAATGAGTTGAATTTGAATTAAAATATAATTAGGTTAATTGTTATTTTTCCATGAAATTCATACAATAATTGCAAAGATCATAATCATCTGGCATACATGAAATTGAATCAACTGTTGATACAATAGTATCTGCTACTTCTTTGTTACGTCAATTGGTATGAGGAATCATAACAATCATGTGGATTATCAATGACACGTGATTATAGCGATATAGAGGAGAAATTTGATTTTCTCTAGTCTCAATTAGACACAACTTTAGATGAAATATTCTACAGTTACTCCCAACTAGACGAACACACATCGGCACTCTTGCCACCGTCATCACCAATCTTGGCAGCACTATTTTCCAGTCGCAACAAAGCCATCGCCACATCCATATCCTACTCAAGCCACTGATCTCAGCTTCCTTCATCAGCCTAACCGTCACAAAAAGGTAACACTGCGTGGAAGTCCATCGCTACCCCTTTCTGCTTCAGACATCTCGCACACAATCGCCTCCGAGTTCCTACAACCGCCAATGGACGCACATTTGTCGTATACTATTCTCTTCAGCTTAGAGCGATAGTTTATTGTTACTTGACTTTACTCACTATTATTATTACATTAATAATGATAATTATTTTCAAGCTCCTTCAACAATTCCATTTATTTATTGTCTCTGACATTGATCAATACTCGTACTGTGGATGTCTTTGAAGTCATATGTCTGATGTTTATTTCTTGCACATTTTCTAGAGATGATGTCCATGCAATTGTCTCTATTCTACTGCTCAAGTTAAAGGTTCCTGCAGATTCGAGGATGAATCTTTCGAAGTCTTTATTACGTTTTCTTGTTGTTGAGATTTTTATATAATTGATATAGTTTATTGAGATTTTTATTTATTTGATAGGATTTATGTTAGAATTTCATTAATTAGTATAAATAGGAGTTTGTTTATTTTTGGAAAGGGAGTTGGATTTGAATTGAAATAGAATAAGGTGAATTTCTTTTTCCCGTATTTTAATTGTTATTTTTTCAGTATTTTAGGAATTAATGGAATTGGCACAATAATCATGAAAATCGTAATCATCCTACATTTAGAGGTTTGAATCAACATTTGATACAATGATATCCGCTACTTCTAGTCGCGTCACATTCCCATTGAAAAATTCAAATCAAGCATCTCCGAAATATAAACTATATACATCGGCTCTATAAATTGAGGTGACGTGAACACTTTTTTAAAATATTAGTCCATATACACACCTTCACACTTATTATTCAAAAAATTGTTTAAATTTTAAATAGTGATAATACATGTTTATAGGAAGAATTTCATATTATGACAATGAAAAATAAATATGCACATTTAACAGTGACATATTTAATTATTTATTTATTCTCACTCATGCTCATTCTAGTCAATATTTTAATTTACTACTCCCTCCGTCCCGTAGGAATTTGCACCCTACGGGACAGCACATTTTTTAAGAAAAATAGTTTTATATATAAAGTAGTGGTATATGGGTAAATATGTGTAAATGTTTGTGAGTGTGCACGTAAATCAATGTTTTTTTTTTGTAGTGTGCAAATTTGTGTGGGACGTCCCAATAAGGAAAGTGTGCAAATTCCTGTGGGACAGAGGGAGTATTTAATTATGATTATGATATATTTTTATCTCCATTAAATTATACAGCTTGCCATATAGAGGATGATTTTTTTTTTTGTCAAACATATAGAGGATGATTTACTAATTTACCATGTTTGATTATACAGATTGCCATGTTATCATTTTAAATTGTTTACTATAATGAATTTTGAATTTGAATGCCAGATTGCTAGTGTATTTGGTAGTTTTGAGTAACATTGACTATGCACACATAATTCATTGCTAATCTATATAAGACTTTTTTAAAATGACAAGCATAAAAATATTATTAGATCGAATTAAAGGGTATTCAACCCGAATACATATTACAAATACATCGTTCAATCAAAAAATTGATTCATATCTCCTCATCTTTTCTCCAATCTCAAAAAAAATATATATATACTAAGGGCGCTTGGTATGAAAATTCTTCAATAGTAATGAGAATGTGTAGTAATTATAATAGGTAACGAGAACAAATGAGGTACACAACATTGTTTTTCCTCCTAAATAAGGTAATCACCACTCCCAATTGATTATTATATTCTCATCTTATAATCATCCTCCTCAATCAATCCTCATATCACAACCAACAACTTTTTTCTGTCCATTTTTTTTCAAAATTGGAACACAACACTAGTTATGTAACTACCATGAACACAAACACTCATTCAACATATTTAAGGGTAAAAAAGAAAAATGAATTTTCATTCCCATTACTATTGAAGAATTTGAAACAATCACCCCTAAATGTGTATTTTGACTATGAAACTAAGTGTCTCTTTTAGAATTTAAAAACAACTTTTTTAAAAAACTCTCTCTCACAACTTAAAAAAAAAAAAACTATTTTAAAAGCTGTTTTGTAAACTTTTAAAACAGACACTAATTATAATAACTTTTAATCCTTGTAATATGAAAAGATATACTCCTATAATTAGATTTTTTTGTCATTGATTGTTGTTTAAAAAGGAAAATATAAATAAGATGGATTAGAGATACTAATACTCCAAGATTAATATC
Source organism: Prunella vulgaris (assembly GCA_026898435.1). Taxonomy (NCBI): domain Eukaryota; kingdom Viridiplantae; phylum Streptophyta; class Magnoliopsida; order Lamiales; family Lamiaceae; genus Prunella; species Prunella vulgaris. Next base: position 204,639 of record JAPKLY010000545.1, read on the forward strand.
AAAATAATTCAATTTAGTTCCATAACAATCCAACTCTAACCAAAATAGTCTCAAGTCGCCAGAAATAACATAAAACGACGTCGTTTATGTTATTTATGGTAATTTGGGACTAATTTGATTATATTTGAATTAAAATTAAATATTATATAATTGTGGGACCAAATAAAAAAATAAAAAATTTTGAAACAAATTTAATATTAATCTCGTAGTACTCATGTGCTTAGAAATTGGGAAAGGTATATTCATTCCATAATCATGTGTAGTGAAGAATAATTGATGATTTCTGTGGAGGATAATATGACTCATGTGCTCGGAAATTGGGAAAGATATTTTCATTCCATAATCATGTGTAGTGATGAATAACTGATGATTTCACAGGAAATTTTATCAAGTCAAAGGGTAGGCAAATAAAAATAATTGTCAAATTAAAAAAATAATACTAAAAAGTATGCATATTAAATATCAATTAAATTAATTATTGTGAATATAAATAAACTATTACGTAAATCCGCATATTATGTGGGATAATTAAAAAAATATTTTTAATATAGAGTATATTATGTGAATTAATAAATTTTGATTTCTTGTATATTTATATATAGATTTATTCGATAATATAAATCTATATATATATAATTTGAGGCTATCTTATTCACATAATATTTAAAATATGAAAATAGTGTATTACTTTTGTATTCACACAATATTAAAATATAATTTGAGGTTATCTTATTCATACAATAATTAAATTTTGTATCTATTTGAAAATAGTGTATTACTTTTGTATCAATCTATGATTATTTCTAAAATTTTATTATTATATAAGTATGTTAAAAGAAAATTAAGAACATATCAAAATATATGATTAAAAAAATCAAGAACATAATATTTTATAATATAATTTTTTATTATTAAATAGGTATGTTAAAAGAAAATCTAGAATATATAAAAAAAATGTTATTAAAATAATCAAGAACAAAATATTTTATAAAATTTATTTTGTTAAAATTAATTGAGTTTATATACACGTGTATTAATGAGTTATAATATATATGTGTGTCTAATTTCTTGAATCTAACATATACGTGTATCAATTATTTATACATGCACAACACATAAACAATATTGCGGTAATAAATTAAGTACTTAAAAAATATGTACACATTCACAACGCATACACAATATTACTTCTATAACATCTTTGGTTCTAGAATTATAAATAACTTAAGGTGTAAAATAACTTACGGTATGTATGACGCAAACACAATTATTTTAATACGAACCTACAATTAAAACTAAATATAAAAAAACAATATCAGAATATTTAAAACATGAAAAAAATATTAAAAAGATAAATAAACAATTCAAACATAAAAAATTTAAATCAAATAGATCTGCAATTATAGCAATTAAATATTACCTAAAAAAAACCATGAAAATTGTGTAGCAATAGAAAAGAAAACAATTCAAACATAAAAATTTTAACTATTAAAAACATGAAAAAAAAATATTAAAAAGACAAATACATAATTCAAATATCATTAAATTAAAATTATATACACATGGATAACGCATACACAATATTATGCTCTAGGATAAATCTGCAATTCAAACATCAAAATTTTAAATCAAATAGATCTGCAATTATAGCAACTAAATGTTACCTCCAAAAGAAAACCACGGAAGTTGTGTAGCTTTAAAAACAATATTAAATATGAACCTGCAAAAAAAAAAAACAATTTGAATATTAGAATACGACGAAGAGAAATAAGAAAAAGCAAGAGACGCACGAAGAAATAAGGTTAAAAGATGAGAACAATAATGTTTATGTAGTTGAAATTTATAGAAGTATAGAAATTAAAATGAACTGTTGAGATTAAAAAATTAGATATATGATTTGATATTATGAATATATTTATAAGATTTATATAAGATATATATATATATATATATATATATATTTATAAAATATAAAATGTGAGGTGAAGATTAAAACACTTAAATTATAAGATCGAGATTAATTCTTAATGACAGAATGAATGATAATAGAGGAAATTCAAAATCGAGCATTTTGATTAATTTAATAACTTCGTCTTTATGTAATATTAAAATTTGATTCCTCCTCTAAAATTAAATAAATTAGATTGGATCTCTAAAATTCAAATAATTAAGTTGGGCATTTAAAGTTCATTAAATTCGATTGGGAGTTTTGAAATTATATTGAGTTCCAAATTTAACAAATCAAATTAGACTCAATCCAAATTCTTGAAGCTCATAAAAAGTCTGATATAATAAATAAAATCATGAAGGCCCGATAAATATTTGGATAACTATGAACCTTGTTAGATTCAGTGATTTGGTCCGAAATGTTTCAGCAAATCAGATCTTCTTGATAAAATAGATCTTCAGACCCATCAAATATGGCTCATAAATTTAAAATTATATACATATTAATATAGATCTTATTATAGTCATTTGACTCATTTATCACACTAGAAACATCGGACATCAACAAATCAAGTAGGTTTTATATAAAAATAATTAATGATAAATTTATCATTAAACAGTTCTAAAATATTATACATTTAACTAAGAGTATAAAAAATCTCATCATAAGTATTAATAATTGGAATTAATAAAATTTATAACAAATACTACTCACTCTGTCCCGCAGGAATTTGCACACTTTCCTTATTTGGACGTCCTACACAAATTTGCACACTACTAAAAAAGAAAGCATTGATTTACGTGCATACTCACAAACCTTTACCCATATTTACTCATATACCACTACTTTATATATAAAACTATTTTTTCTTAAAAAATGTGCCGTCCCGTAGGGTGCAAATTCCTACGGGACGGAGGGAGTACCATTTATTCAAAAATTTTATAATTCTGATGAGATCTTTGATGCACTTGGTCAAATGTTTGATACTTTAAAATTATTTCATGATAAACTTATCATCAACTATTTTCATATAATTATTTGTCCAATAAATCAGTTTTCTTCAAAGCTTCAAAGGCATTCGTCACATCTTCAAAGGCATTTGTCATGCATTCTTCGTGCAAAACGATAAATATTACCAGCATTTGATTTGAGATCAAGGTGTAAAACCTCTTCGATTACTATTATTTATGAAGGTCTTCATCAAATTCAAAGTGTTCTTCGTCAATGTTGAGCAATTTATATAACCGAAGGATTTATGTGGCTAATTTATACGTAGAAAATCACTCAAACAATAATCTAAAGATGTAATTTGGATTAGTAATAGGAATTATAATTGGAAAAGTAGATAGAGGAATTGTGTAATGTATTTTTTGTATTTTGGAAATTGAATCCTTACAAATGAGGTTTTTCCTCTTATTTATATCCCTCTAAGGATGAGGTGGCCTCTTTTTAAGCCATATGGCTTGTGGGGGTGACAAGTGGAGGCACTTGTCACCCCCTCCAAGCTTTGCCCCACTAACTCTAGCCTTCAACGATCCGGACCTTTCATACAGGTCCTTTGGACATCTTGTGTCTTCTTTCCCTTGAAGGAGAGACGGACAATGTAGCGAGCAAGGGGGCGAGCAGCCGGGCGAGCAGCATGGGCTTATCTTCTAAACTTGCTGCCTTGTTATATCCAGGCTAAAGGCGACCATCTGGGCGAGCAGGTGGGCGAGCATTGGTGCGAGCAACTGGGAAAGGCCGCGTAGGCTCGTTGCTTTGACACCACTAACCTCGAGCGAGCATGTGGGCGAGCAGCCTGGCGAGCATATAGGCGAGCAGCTTATACCTTCTTGCCTGTTTATACTTGGGTTCTTCTCTAATCCTCAAGCTTATCTCAAGCTTAGATCCTTTTATCAGCATTTGCCCCCCAGTATATATTTTGATTTGACATCAAAGTATATGCTGGAATTGATCTTACACTATGTTAGTAAGCAACTGGGCGAGCAACTAGGCGAGAAGCTTAGCGAGTAACATGGTGCTCGCCCCGGAGCTAGCCCTCCTGCTCGCCCTCTCTCTCCTCAACAATTAAGGCAACTCCCCTGAAAACGAGGCGCCTCCTCGTTTCGTGTGCCAATCAGTCGCATGAAAAGACGTGCCCTTTCAGAAACTTTTCAAATGTTTTGCAACTTGGTCCCTGAGATTCTTTTCCCTCTTTCACTTTGACCCGAACATATAAATAGGGTTTCTTAGCCACTATTCATCTTCCTCTTCATTTACCCTTATCCTCTGAAAATTTCCGGCGCTCTGATCTCTGATCTTTTTCCGACGACTTTAGCGATCTTCACTGACTCCGGCGAACGGTTTTGCGACTCAATATCCCAGGTAGTTTCTCAATTCCTTTCATCCTTTGTTCACATTACCTTCATTTTCTTTTAATTTTTTGCATGTCTACTTTATAAACTTGTTTGCCGGATTTTCTGATTGGGATTTTGTTGACGACGCCCACCATCCTTAGTTAATCACACCCTAGGGTCAACCCTGTCTTTACCTCTTTCTTCCTGAATCCATGTCGTCATCCTCGAGCCGGATGATTTCTCACCGGAATCCGGGCAAACGGCCCATGGTGGAGAATGTAGAGGAGGGCGGTCCGATTGTGGGCCTGTCCTCGGTTCATTTGGCGGGGTCCGACTCCGCGGTTGAGGAGGTGAATCGGTTTTTGGCGAGAGAAGGCGAGCAGGTGTGCGAGGAGGCTGGCGAGCATCCCTGGGAGCATACCGGCGAGCAAGAAATCGAGCAGCCCATTGCTCGCCCAGAGGGGGATGATGCAGAGGACGTCGAAACACTCTCCAGCAGTGGCGATAGCGACGACTCTATCACTGAGTGGTTCGAGTCTGTTAGCTTCCCCCAACCGCATATGTCTGAGAGGTCCATCCCTGAAGGCATTGCACAGGAGTTCGATTGGAGAGCGTACTACGAGCGGTATGCTGCTGACTTCCCGACACCGCCTCGGCAATATCGGGAACTTGAAAGAGATGATCGCACACCCTTTAAGGCGAATACCATAGTGAGCGTTATTGATGAAGACGATCTTGACCATATCCGGAAAGAATATCATATTCCTTGTGACGTTACTATGTATGCTCCTCGGGAGAAAGAAAGAGCTGACCGCCCTCCGAAAGGATTGACGGCCATAAACGTGCATACGTTGGCCGCTGGTGTGACGTTACCCTTGCATCCTCTTATCGGGCATTTTTTGGAGACAACGGGTTTAGCGATCACCCAGCTAACCCCCAACGCGTGGACGTACCTGATATCGCTATGCACGGTTTTTGCCTTGGAGAAGTACAAGGATCGCCTGACTCCTCAAGAGGTGAATTACACCCTCTGCCTTAGCAAGTGCTCTGAGGAGGGCCAAGGCTATTATTACCTTAAGGCGAGGAGTGACATGAAGATCCTCGAGGGACTGCCAAACAAAGTGAGAGACTGGAAGGAACAATTCTTTTTCATCGGCGGTGATTGGCGGGCTCCTGACAACAATGAGGGTCTTGGGGGACGAATTATGACCCCTACTGGGTTTGGCGAGTTGCAGCGTAGGACTTGTTTACGTGCTTTGAATCTTAAAAACTCTTTTTTGATATTGTGTCTGATGTCTTCGTTCCTTTGTATTGCAGGTTTGATCCCTCAGCGCTGGAAGAAGACGAGCTTATCTGAGGAGTTCAAGTTTACTTGCATTCTTGTTTGCCGTCGGAACAAGAAGGACAGAACTTTTGATTACTTGAACAAGTTCAGCTGCCGCGTCGCCTCGGGGTTAATTACCACTCCTCACCATCTACGAGCCCAGGTTGTTCGTCCCGCAGGTACATCTATTTTGATTCCTTGTTTAGTATTCCTTATTTTTTATGAAAAAATTTCTAACTCTTTTTGCCTCTTCATGCTTGCAGTTCCTGAAGTGTCCATCGCCATCCCTCCATCTTTCAAGACTTTAAACCAGAAATTTGGGATGGCACGTACCAAGAGGGATCCCCCATCCGTGGTGTTAGCCGCTCAAATTGCTGCTAAGACTACCAAGAAGACTGGTGGTCCTGGGCCAAACACTCGATCTGCTGCCCCTCGGGCTCCTCGTACCGAGGATCGTCAAGCCCCGAGTAGTTCTCCAAGCGGTGGCACCCGGCGAGTGCTCCGAGGAGACGGTTCACGCATTGAGCGTGAGGGTGAGGCTGCCAAGAGAGCCCGAATTACCAGATCTTCAGCCCCAGGAGGCTCGGGCCGAGACGAGGTTCCAGAGTCAACTCTTCCTGCTCCTGTTGGTACCTCCTCTGCTCCTGCCCCCATACGATCTGTTGGGCAGTTATCGGATGTCTCGATCCTTGGATGGGATCAGGATCGAGCAGCAGGGTAATACTCCACAAACCTGTAGCATACTTATACTTAACATTTTTCAGGCTTGTTTTAGACTTATTTGAATTCTTACTCAGGTACGATCCCTCACGCTACCAACATCGGAGCGCAGCTATACATCATTTCACACTCGCCCGTCCTCCGAAGTCTCTCAACGAGCTCAAGGGTTCTACTCGCCTTGCCATTGAATCCACCGTTAGGCATTGGTCTCAGCCTCAAGAAGACATCGCTCAGCGCCAATCAATGACGGATAATATCTGTACGGCCATGCATCATACGAGTGGGGCTCTTTTCAGTGCTCAGGGCGCCCTTGAGCAAGCCGTCACCTTGGAGAAAGCTTACGCTGTGCTATCAGATAATGTGAAGAAAGAGAGAGATGAGGCTAAGAAGAAGATAGCTATAGCAGAGGCCAAAGCCAAGGCCTCTTTGGATGCTGAAAAGTCAGCCCTTGCCAGCTCTGAGAGGGCCCATGACGAGGCTGAGAGTTTACGTGCTGAGGTGACGAGCTTGCATGCTCAGTTGGAAGAGAACAGAGTGGCTCGGAGGAGGATTACCGAGTTGGAGAACGAACTCCAAACTACTCAGACCCAATTTGCCGAGCACAAAGCGGCCCATACTGACTGCTATACCACCGAGGCTGTTGCTAACATTCGAGCCGAGTTCTCTGACTTTGGCTTCGTATATGCCTTTGCCGAGAATCTACGGGCCTATCACCATGTTGTTGGTGAGAACGAGGACCCCTGGACGGCTTTGAAGAAGGAGTTCACCGACTTCCTTACCGAATGTCCTCTTAAGGAAGGTTTGGTGGTGGACATCGGGGATCTTGAAGAAATGGGAGTCGATCTAAGTGCTGTGCCTTCGACACTTAAGATCATCGGTGGAAACTATCCGCCTCTTCAGATTAATGCTGAAGACGATGCGATGGTGGACACTGAGGGTCTATCTCCCTTCGAGGTCCTCTCAGGTCTCTCTCCTTCAGGAGCCGGCGAGCAGGTGGGCGGCCAGGCAGGCGATCAGGCTGGCGACCAGGCTGGCGAGCAGGTGGGCGACCAGCCTGGCGGGCATTAATATGATGGTTTTCTTTCTTTTTGTTTCTTTCTTTTTGTTTCAATTGTCTTTGGAGACGTTCTTACTTTTGCTTTTTCGCCCTTGAAGGCGCCCTATATGTACCCGAACACCTTTTGCCGTTTAATGCATTGACAGTTTTTCTTTTATTGGCTTTCGCTTATATTTTACTCCCGCTGTTGATACTTCTGTCTTAGTTATTTAGTGCTCGCTTTTTGATGTATGGTGTTTTAATTGATTCGTCTTACTTTTCCATTTTATGGAATCGCGAATTTACACCTTATTTTTCATCTCTTTGGATGTAGGCTTATTGATTGGTAAGGACTCCCTTTTAATGGTTTTAACCTTAGGGTTAGTCTCAATACCTTGCCTTTATTGTGGACTTGTAAGTCTTTAGAGCTTATAACTTGAGACATCTTTTGATACATCAATTCGAAAGGAATTCTCTTTATTCAATAGAATAATAACTTTACAGATTCGTCCACGTCTATTATAGACTTGCTTGCCCCTATACATGTTGGACAAGCAAGGTTTTCTTGAGAAATTTACATAAGTCTTCATTAGTAAAACTTCTTGAGATGTGTCGCATTCCATGTGTATGCCGAAGAACTACCTTGCATATCCTCCAGGTCGTATGTCCCATTTGGCCAACTTTTTGTTACTCTGAACGGACCTTCCCATTTCGGACCAAATACTCCAGTCGGGACTGCTAATATCCTTCGCATCACTAGGTCACCGATTTGGAATTTTCTATCTTTAACCTGCGAGTTGTAGTATTTCTCGGCTCGTCGCTTATAGACTGCATTTCTCACTTCTGCCGAGGTTCTTGTTTCTTCAATCAAGTCTCTCTCTACAGCCATATCATTTTCATTTGCTTCCTCGTTGTACTCGATTATCCTCCATGTCCGATGCTGGACCTCTACTGGGATGACCGCTTCCACTCCGAAAGCCATCGTGAATGGGGTCTCCCCGGTACTCGTTCTGTAAGACGTTCTGTAGGTCCATAAGACCTACGGAAGCTCGTCAGCCCAACTTCCCTTTTTTTCTTCCAACCGGATCTTTAGGATGTGCTTCAAAATTTTATTTACTGCTTCAACTTGTCCGTTTGACTGAGGATGATATGGTGTGGAGTAATGTTTCTTGATGTTCCACGATGTGCAAAAGTCTCTTAACTTATTTCCATCAAACTGCCTCCCGTTATCCGTGACTATTGACTGTGGTAACCCAAATCTGCATATCAGGTTCTTCCAAATAAAGCTTATCATCCTCTCTTGGGTTATCGTCGTTAGTGCTTCAGCTTCGACCCACTTAGTATAATAGTCCACGACCACTACTACAAATTTTACCCCTCCCTTCCCGGAAGGGAATGTGCCGATCAAGTCGATACCCCATTTAGCGAATGGCCATGGACTATATACTGACTTCAATTCTTGTGCTGGGGTGTGGATGCTTGGAGCGAATTGTTGGCACTTCAAGCATCTCTTAGCATATCTGATAGCATCTTTTCGCAGTGTCGGCCAATAATACCCTTGCCTGATGGTTTTGTAAGCCAATGCTTGCCCCCCAGCATGTCCTCCACATATTCCTTCATGGATTTCTTTCAACACCTTCTGTCCTTCTTCTGAAGAAAGACATTTGAGTAATGGGAGTGAAATTCCTCTTTTATATAATTGCCCTTCAACCATCGTGTATCTCGCAGCCTGTTTCACAATCCGCTGTGCTTCCCATGGGTCTCCTGGCTGCTCTCCGTTGGACAGGTATTTGCAGATAGGTGTTCGCCAATCATCGGTAGACTGTTGCTGGCTATTGATTATCTATTGCCCCCTCTTCAACACTTGATGAACATAATCAAATGTTGAAGGATTAATTAACTTTGTGACCACCACTTCTGAGATGCTTGATTCTCCGGTGCTCGTGGCTAACCGGGCTAAAGCATCTGCTTGGGTGTTCTCTAGTCGGGGGATCTGCTCAATGTATACTTGTTCAAACTTTGATATCAGGTGTGCAACGATCCTTTGGTAAATGATCATTTGTCGATCTTTCGCCTCGTACTCTCCTCGGACTTGAGATATGATTAGCTGCGAATCTCCAAAAATCTGAAGCCTAGTTGCCCCCACCGCTAATGATAGTCTCAAGCCTGCAATAAGCGCCTCGTATTCGGCTTCATTGTTGGTTGCTAGGAAATCGAACCTTATTGCTGAGGTAAACACTTGTTTGTCGGGACTTATTAGGACGACACCTGCTCCGGCTGCGAAACTTGTTGCAGAGCCGTCTACATAGAGGTGCCATGAGTAAATACGTCCCCTCGTCGGATCTTGAGGGTAGGTTAGCTCTACTATGAAGTCTGCCAGAGCCTGCCCTTTGATCGCTGTTCGGGGTGCGTATGTTATACCATACTGGCTAACCTCTAGTGACCATTTTAACAATCGTCCGGCAGTATCAGGTCTATGTAAGACTTGCCTCAAGGGAAATGTTGTCAGAACTTCCACTTGATGGTCGAAGAAATATGGCCGGAGCTTCCGCACACTCATCACCAATGCATATGCCAATTTTTCCATTGGGGAATATCGTAGTTCTGCTTCATGTAGCACTTGGCTGACATAATAAACTGGCAGATGCGCCTTACCTTCTGCACGTACCAAGGCTGAACTTATGGCTACTTCCGAGGCCGCCAGGTATAAGTATAGCTTTTCTCCCGGCACCGGTTTTGACAGGATCTGGGGATTACTGAGGTAGCTCTTTATATCTTCGAACGCCTTTTGGCAAGCATCCGTCCATACTTAGTTGGTCTTCCCGGTCCTTTTGCAGGTGCCTTTGCCTTTGATAGACTCGAAGAAGGGTCTATTCTTGTCCCCAGATCGGGATATAAATCTATTGAGTGCCGCGAGACATCCGGTAAGTCTTTGAACTGCCGGTACATCCTTTGGTGGACCCATATCTAGGATACATTTGACTTGTGATGGGTTGACTTCTATGCCCCGTTGACTTACGAGATGTCCCAGGAATTTGCCGGATTGTACCCCAAAGCTACTTTTCTTTGGGTTAAGCTTCATGTTATACGCCCTCATGATGTCGAATGCTTGCTTGAGGTGCTCCAGATGGTCTTCTTTTCTAAGACTCTTCACAACAATGTCGTCCACATAGACCTCCATTGTGTCACCAAGGTGTTGGTCAAACATCTTGTTGACTAATCTTTGATATGTGGCGCCGGCGTTGATCAACCCGAAGGGCATCCTCTTCCAACAAAATAGATTTTTATTTGTATAGAAGGCTGTATGTTCTTGATCATCGGGGTGCATGGCAATCTGGTGATAACCTGCAAAGGCATCCATAAACGTCATTAGTTCGTGTCCCGCCGTATTGTCTACCAGCCAAGGATGAAAATATCGCGAAATATCGCGGATATATCGCAAATTTTGAGTATGCGATATGGATATTGGGGTACAATGTATTTTTAACAAAGTATCGTGGATATATCGCAAAATATCGATATCGATATCGATATCGGTTCACTCGTAGTACAAAATTAATTGAAAATCGGGAAATATCGCAGATATATCGCAAAATATCGCACTACATAAAAAATCGCAATTTTTTCTTTTTTTATATTTTTATACAATTTTCAAATGATAATTTTTTTTTAGTGATTGTATATTCTTTCATGGTTTTATTTTTATACATATATATTTTTTTATTGGGCACTGATCATAGTGATATGTCTCAAGATTCATATGCTTCTGACACACATTCGAGTTCACAATTTGGTTGGAATACTCGAAATGTGTTTCAGCATCCATTTTCATATCAACAAATTCATTGGGTTAGTGCACACTATCCAATCTATGGTGAAACAGTTGGAAGAGATAGAGAAACATATGAATGACATGTGCATAACTATATGCAGGATTATTCTAATGCAATGAGTTGGTACCAATATTGTTTGGACAAAGATGGGATTTCATCTTCTACATTTGAACCCCATAGGTCATCATTTTGGTACTAAATGTATTGTATCATGTAATTCAAATCATCTTTTATTGTATTATGCATTATATTATTAATTAATTAATGTCAGACAATGATTATATAGTCCATTATCTATTTATTTGCTTTAAACATGTCAATTTTTTGTGATCTTAAATGAAACATATGGATAATAACATGCTATAATAATCCATAAAATTTCATATTAAATTTCCAAAATTTTAATAAAATTTCCGTTATTTTTCTATTTTTTTTGCGATATCGATATGCGATATCGATATATCCATCGATATTTCCGTAAATTTAAGGTTGCGAAATTACTTGCGATAGCGATATTTTCATCCTTGCTACCAGCTGGTCGATGTGGGGTAGAGGGAAGTTATCCTTTGGACATGCGGCGTTAAGATCTGTGAAGTCTATACATAATCTCCATGTTCCATTTGGTTTTTTGACTAAGACAGGGTTCGCCACCCATTGAGGACATAGTGCTTCCTTTATGAGTTTATTGTCCAAAAGTTTCTTCACCTCATCGGTCAACGCCTCATACTTGTCTGACCCATACTTTCTCCTCTTCTGGCGGACAGGCTTCTTCGTGGGATCTATATTCAGGCGATGGCATGCGTGCTCCACTGGTATGCCGGTCATATCCTCGTGTGACCATGCAAACACATCGAGGTTTGACCGAAGGAATTCCTCCATCCGGCTTCTATATGGTTCTTCCAATTCTGATCCGATAAAGAGTTCTAGATTCTCTTTATCTGGATCAACTTGTATGGATCTGAGCTCCTCCACTGGTGTGGCGCGTCGCTTTTTATCTTTCCACCGGGGATCATCAATTGGTCCTTCAAGGTGTGTTTCCATCTCCACCGGGGTAGGTTCATAGCCCATCCGGGGCTCAATGTCTTCCGAGGCCTCTGTCTGATCCTCCGGCGCTGCTTCCATTCCACCACTCTCTTTGGCTACGGTCACAGGATCTTGATCTTGTTTTTTTGGGTTATTAACCGTTTGTCCCTCATTCAGCCGGTCTTGCTGGAATGCATTATCCACCTCCATGTCTTCCGATGTTTGGTCTATTTCCATCATTTTGGTGTCAACCGAAGTGTTATCCAAATTGCTCGGCCCGCTTGTGGAGGGCTGTGATGTTGGATCTTCAAACACTAACACCTGGTTCACGGGCTTTTTCAGGGTTAATAGGCATTCTCGCGCCTTCTTTTGGTCCCCTTTTACCGTACCTGCACCCTTGAGAGTTGGGAATTTGATACAATAGTAGTAAGTGGAACATGCAGCTTTAAATTCAGAAATGAAAGGGCGGCCGAGGAACCCGTTATAGGTGGATGGTTGATCTACGACTAGGAAATCTAACAACCTTGTCATCCTCCTTTCCGGGTCCTCTAGCGCTACAAGTTCTACCGGCAACCTTATTACACCTAGTGGGACGGTCACAGCTTCTCCGAATCCCACTATCTTGTGATTGCAATCCTCTATGTAGGATTCATAATCTCCTAGCTGGTCTAGTGTCTTTTTGAACAGGATATTTGTGTAAGCTCCCGTATCCACTAGCAGTCGGTGTACTCTTGCGTTCATGATATTGGCGCTGATAACCAAGGAGTCGTTGTGCGGTGTAAGGATCCCTTCAAGATCTGCTTGAGAGAAAGTCAACTCCGCAACTGGTTTCGTAGCCGCCTTTGATTCGGACCCCATCTCTTGCACCTGATTGACCGCCCGAATCTCTGCTTTCTTCTGTCTTTTTGATGTTGGACGGCCATCTACCATCCCTCCTGCCGAACCAATCTCTTCGATCACAAGGATTTCTCGGTTCGGCTCCAGATGCATCGGCCTTGCTGGTGGACCCCTTCTTACTTGTCTATTTGGGGCTCTCTCCGCCTCATCGCTTCCTTCATCATCCGAGGCTTCCTGTCTTGTCGGACGTTGTCTTTTTCCCGGAGCCTTCTTTACAAACTCGGCTAGTTTTCCATCCTCATAGAATTTCCATAACTGTTTTAACAGATCGCGGCATTCACTGGTGAAGTGCCCGATACTTTGATGGTATGCACAAAACTTGTTTGGGTTTAGCTTGCTGCGATCTTGCCTAATCCTTCGGGGTGCAGCCAACATATCTTGATCTTTCACAGCTGTGAAGACGTGATCAATCGTGGTAGTCAACACTTGGTTCAATTTTTCCTTATATTCTGCCGTGTCCCCAAATGATTTCAAATTTTTCGGGGCCTTATAACCACTACCACCAGGCTTCTTTCCATTCTTCTTATCTTCAGTCTCTGGGGCCAACTGCTTGGCCATCGCTTCCTGCATTGCGACGTATACACCAGCTTTGTGGCGGAACTCGGCGTATGTACTAGGACAGGCCAGATGCATTTCTTTCCACAGGTCCGTTCCTTTACGCAGTCCCGCCATGACTGCCACAACCTTTGTATCGTCACTGACCGCTTCCCCTTCCAGAAGGATTCTATCAAACCGCTCCAGGTATTGTTGGTCAGTCTCCTCGGACCCTTGCGAGATGTTGGCCAACCTATGTTTCTGCGTCAGATACGTTCCAAATCTCGAAAAGTGGGACAGGAATTCCCGGGTCAACTGCCCAAATGATTGAATCGATCCAGGTGTCAAGGCTGAGAACCATCTATGCGCCCGGTCTCCAAGAGTTAAGGGAAAGTTCCGACATTGCGTCGCATCCGATGCCCCCATTGATATCATATAATCGGCATATTTTGAGATGTGAACCTTGGGGTCAGACTCTCCCTCATACAACACAAGTGAGGGAAACTGTATTTTCTTCTGGATTGGTGCAGTTAGGATGACCGGCGACAATGGTGATACTGGGAGTGATGTGTATGTCTCCACCTTGTCCTTGATGGCCACCTGGTGTTGTAAATCTTCCACAGCTTTCTTCAACTTCTCGATCTCTAGGACGGACGACCCACGGGATGATCCCCCTCCTCGAGGCTGTTCCGGGTGCACCTCATGATGACGTGCTGCCCCCGGCAGTCCCTCACTTCGGGCGATTTCCCGGTGTGGTTGCTGGAGGTTACTCGCGGCATTTGGTCCTAACCTCTCGGATGCCCGTCTCCTCAACCTTTCTTGCACCGGCCTTCGTTGGTGCCGGGCATCAGACTCGCAAGGCTCCTGGCGATATGAATGCTCCGACCTTCTCCCTTCTGAGTGATGACTTTGATTACCGCGCTTATCGCCTTGTGACCCGTCAAGGCGTTTAGGTTGATCATATGCTTGGTCAGCTGGTCGCCCCGCTGGTCGCCCATCTGCTCGCCCAGCTGGTCGCTGGCTTGAGCGTGGGGGTTGTGGTCCAAGGCGATCAGACATTTTTTGTTTGCCTCTTGAACTCTCGGGCACGACACGTCCACTACTGGCCTCCTCCTCCTGAGGATGGTAGCTTGTTCGAGTATCATGTCTCGTCTCAGTCTGGGCAACCTGAATTACCGGACGACGTGTCATCACCACCTGCTGCCTTTGTAATTGTTTCAAGGTGGCCATCGCTCTCTCGATGTCCTCAGGCGTTCTAACCATTGATTCAATGGTAGTTTCAATTTGCTGACCGACCGGAGCCGCCGGTAATGCCGGGACACGAGCTTGTTCAGTTTGATGGTGTCCGGATGGTCCTCGTCCCCTCCATCTTCGACTTGTCGAGGTGGTGCGGGATTCATCGTGGGAGGCTTCGTACGTATGTCTCGTCATTGTTTCCGGTGATAATTAAGTATAGTAGATGGGTTTTTAAAGAAATCTTTTCTAGTTCGTGTTTTCGAAGACAATAAATTCTTGAAAACACTCACAATTGAAGATATTCTTCAAAACGTTTACCGGACTTCGAAGGGCGTTCTTGGTGTTCTTGAGGAATAATGAAGAATGAGTATCGAATTCTTCAATTGACGGAGGTTCGGACCCTCCTTCTAGCGCCAAATTGTTGAGCAATTTATATAACCGAAGGATTTATGTGGCTAATTTATACGTAGAAAATCACT
>JAPKLY010000545.1:228573-276674 GCA_026898435.1 Prunella vulgaris
AAAATGTGCTCTGCCTCAACTATATCGAAGCTGGAGCCCTCTTTTCATTTTTATCTCTGGTGCTTGAATTTTGCATTTCAATGGGCTGGATGGAAAAGATTAGCAAATGGGCTGTTACTTAGGGAGCGAATGGGCCTATTTTCATTTTTTTCTTTCTTGAGCCCAGCCCAATCTTTTTTCTTTCTATCAAAGGTGAGGCATGGGAGTGAATTAAATTAAGTGGACCATGACATAGCTTACTCCTTTCCTCCATGAACTCACGACTCAATTTGCAGAACTGGTATCCTCTGTTCTACGCATTCTTAAAAATTTACAGGTATACAATATTGATTCTATCGAATATGTGGGAAATATAAGTGTATGTACGGGTGTAATTCGCCTACGATTCGTACTTGATATCAGATTTATATATATATATATTTAGGATGGATACGCGTATTTCTGTTCAAAATACGCGTAGGATACGTATTGCAAAATTTTAAAAAATGAGAATAATTTATGCAATATTTTAAAATTTAATATTAAATATAAATAATTAAATATATAACTTATTAATGATAAGTAAAATATAACAAAAAAATTATGTCATAATACGTGGACCAAAAAATATATGACATATTTTTTATAAACAATAACTTTATTTATAGACAAACCTCACAATATCTCATTAATTGAGTAACTTAATTCGACAACGTAGTATTTCATTTAGATTGAACATTTTATTATGACTTATGTAGGTCGATGATATTTAATTTAAACTTTTATTTTATTGCATATTTAATATATTTCATTTATAATTTATTATTGGTTATTATATATAATAAAATAAATATAAATAGATGTATAATAGCTTAATCGTATCCTAAAATTAAAAAAAAATTACGTATTCCAGGACAGTATCGTACAATTTATTAAAATTTTATCACTTTTTAACAGTGACAACTTTTTATTAATAAGTAACATATTTGGAAAAAACTCTAATTCAGGGCACGAGTGACTATCAATATGCAATTCATATTTTTGCATTATCTTGTAATTATTTTAAATTTTAAATTTTTTATTTTAATAAGTAATATAATATAATGTGTTATGTTATTGAACTTTTGTATTTTATATAATCGAATCATTGTTATTTAATTTTTTTATTAAACATATTACATTTTTAATGATTTAAATGTGATATCAAATTATAAAATTAATTATATGCAAATAAAAATAAAATTGAATTAAGATTTGAGTTTTATGGTCGGAAGTAATTTTATTGTTGATAATTTAATTTTAATTATATACAGATAATTTGGCTTCCCAAAATTTAACCGTCCTATTGTAACGAACCCATGCAAAACCAAAGCCCTAACTCACTCGTCGGCGCATTCTTCCACCTCTGTACGGTTTCAATACGTCATGGCCGCTGCCGTCGCCGCCAGATCAGCCCTTCGCTCCGCCACGTCTTCCGCTCGTAGCGCCACTGCGAGACTCTTCACCAATATCAACTCCAGGCCTGCTCCCTCACCATTTCGCATCTCATCTCAAAAACATCTCTCCACTCGCGTTTTCAGGTTTCTGACTAGATCAAGCATCATTATAGATTTCTTTTAATAATTCATGTTTATGTTTATGTTTAATTCACTGATCTGATAGCTAATAGTTGTGTTTAATTAGGTCGCCGGTGGAGACGGACAGTGTTAGCAGAGGGCCGTTTGCCTTGAGTCAAGGAAAGGTAGCTTACTTCTCTTCCAAATTGAAATCTCCGTCCAAATCGAAGCGATTTCAAAGAATTCAGCGGAAAAAAATTGATATGAAAAGAAGCAATTCGTCTGTGGGGATCGTAGAAGGGATAGAATACGACGCTAGCCGTAATTCTCGAATTGCCCTAGTACGCTGGGAAGGCGGCGCCAACCAGAGAAAATCCAGCACCGTAGAAGAGTTTTCTCTGCCGGAAAGGAGACTAGAATCTTCCACAACTACAACCATTCGCGGTACTTATCCGTTCTCTTCTCTCCCCAGAACAGAGGATCAGATAAAAAAACCTTCCGCCAAGGACATTTTCACCTCTGCCTTCTCCAAGGGGGAAACTGCATATCTTCCCTCTTTTGGTTTCCCAAGGATAGCCGTGGCTGGTGCTAAGCCTGCATTCTTTGCTTTTGTGAAGAAAGAGAAATATGTCCAAGGAGAAAACACGTTCTCTCTTAGCGATATTGAAAAGTGGAAACCGGACAGTATTCACTGGGAGCATAGGATCAAGCGTAGAGCAGCGGTCTCTTGGCATAGTTTGGCGCGGCCAGAGAATCTGGGGATTCTTGGAGATTCTGAGCATACGAAATCGAAGACGAATAAGGATTATTCCAAGGCTAATCGTGCACCTATTTCTTATATATTAGCCAGTCGTCAATTGAGAAAGGGCTCGATGGTGATGAATTTCGCTAAACCTCCAACTAAGGCCCAGAGAGCGACTGCATACTAAACCTTGTTCGAGCAGTTGCATAATTGAAGGTGATTTATTTTACTTTTTATTCCTCCTCAGTGCACTTTCGTTTCATGGTGTTGGATGCTTAGAATGAATCGTTACGGAATTTGAAATTCTGATATCTTGATCCCTTTCAATTTTGTGGAAAATCTCATCTTCAGTTGACACCAAATGGAAATCTAGCAACGAAAATTGGTGATTAATATTGATAGAGTGGTAATGAATGCATAATGTTTTCACTATACCACAATAGCAAATATGAAATTGATCAATTATGCTTTGGACGTTATAATTGAGGTTTTTCTGTTGATGTTGTCTAGATGATAGTTGTTGAATCATCCATAAGAGGATTGGATGCATGAAGTTGTTGAGTCTGAATCCCAGTGCTTCACCGTGTAGCGTGTTGGATGCATTAGGTTATCGACCATACAGAATGCGGCTTTCGCCAATGATTAGTTAATGAAGTTTTTATCATATCTAAGAAACTCGATCCTTGAGTGGATCTCTCAAATTTTCTTTTTTAGCATATCTTGTTCAGCTTTTAGTCAAGTATTCATGGCAATACATATGTAAGACAACTGTTGAATTTTTCCAGCTAAGTTTTTTTTTCTTTCTTTTCACGAGCACTAGAAGAATGAGATAGGCATTCATACGAAAACTAGCAATAAAGATAATCGGTCTCCTGTGAATTTCTATGGTTTTTAATTAGATTGTCCATGTTAAAATGTATGGTGCTAGCTGATATATACACTAGCTCACTGTGAACAAATAATCTGGATGTTTTGCATGATTTGTTTAGCCAATGTTAGAAGTTCTTGCAGAGGCTCCTACAGAGTGGATATTTTATTAGGATATGTGCATGAAGGCACAAAAATAATAGGGCAAAATACTAGTAATATTTTGTTTTTGTACTACTTTAGAATTATCTTTAGACTTTATTTAGGGTTGTGATCACTCCTCAATGCTGATTTTTCATCTTGAAATGTTGAATGTATATAAAGATTCTGGCAGTAATTGGCACTTGGGGACCATATTCATCATAGCAGCAAGTCACTAAACTAAGTCATTTATTCAGTCATCCATAAGAAATGTTTCTTTTTGTGTATTGTAGATATCCATGATGGCGAATTTATGTGATAAGCTCATCCATGGATGTGTAATAATACTTCAATTCTCTTCTTCCTTGTTTAACAATATCCTTTTTATGATATAACTTTTTGGCAGCAGGATTTTTTTTTCTTTCTGTATTGTACCTTCCTGAAGATATTACTTGTAGTTACTCTCTCTGAATTTTTTAAAAGTTGAGAATTCTAATTGTTCTTTCTGTTGGTGTAATCATCCATACTGTCAAACTCTGCATGCTAACAGTTTTGCTCCCAGATATCAAAGACGAATTCAAACAAGAGTATAGTCATTATTGCTTCATTGGTTGGAACTTAATTTCAGGACATATATTTTCTTTCTTTCTTTATAGTCTAATAAGAGTAGTTTGTGATAAAAATCAAATATTCTTGGGGGACATGTTCGTATTTTACTTGGTTAAGTATAAAATCATAACTACAAGTAAGACAGATATTTCTGTGTATTTTTTGACCTCAACCAAACCCCTCACCCTGCCCTGCTGCCTGCTTCTAGCTGCGTGGGCTACTGTTGAGCTATGTGGGTGGATATAATTTTTGGGTACCACCTCATATCTCAAAATTTTCTAAATATACTTCAGCCCAGGTTATATGCACCCAGTACACACTATTTTAATTTAATTCTTCATTTGACTCAAATTTCAAAATTTAAAAGATAAAAAATATATTTTTCCTAATTATACTCCTCACTACTATATTATTGTATTTTTTTTAACTTTTACTTACGTCAATAATCATAAATATCATTTTTCAATAATTTTCATACTACATTTATAACTTAAGTGTGCAAAAGCCGAAAATCAATGATCGGTTATTTCCTAATTTAGATAAACATACTGTTTTTTCATGATTCATAATCTTATTCATCCAAATCTTATTCTTATATGGTTAATTTTATAAAAATACATCAACTTGTACTCGACTTTCAATTTAATCATGAACTTCACGGTTATTATTAAAAATCTCAACTTTTTAAATGATTTTAATTTGATACACATTTTTTTATATTTGACCAACAACTGACGTGTCTTGTCGGAGCGCATGAAAGATTGTCACGTTGGTGTACACGTATTAAATTATTTTTTTATATTTTATTTTTTAGTTCCGCATCATATCTAATATATAAGTATTAAAAACAAAAATTTATATTACGAATAGTTTTTTGAATGGGAAATACAATGAAAAAAATGTGTTTACACCGAATTCTAAGTAGACTTAAAATGACACTAAAAAAGGTATTTTCAATATAAATTTTGTTATATTTTGTGTATATGATATATGATGTAAAAATTAAAAAATAAAAAATAATATAATACGTGTACTCTAACGTGATAACCTTTCACGTGCTCCAGCGAGACACGTCATTAACTGTGGGCCGAAAATAAAAAACGTGTATCGAATTGAAATTCTTTAAAAAGTTGGGATTTTTTTATAATAATTGTAAAACTCATAATTAAATTGAAAGTTGAGTAAAAGGTGAGGTATTTATATAGAATTAACCCTAGTAAATAATCAAACATTGAAAAACACATTTTGTTAAATCTCTTTTTTTGTTTTAAAGTATTTTTTCCTACTTATTTTATTGATATAATTATTTTAATTGAAAATTTCAAATATATATTTTAGAGTTTTATTGTCATTATTTTAAATTTTGTGTTGAATTTTTAAAAAGTGTTTTTAGATATAATTCGTTAAGAGCAAAATTAAATAAAACTCTAATTCATTTAATATTTCCATTATTTTTGGAAAAATAGAAAGAGGTCCGTGAGCCTTCAGTTGGGGATAAAACAAATATTCAGTTGCTTCACTGCGAGCCTTCAGCCGGACTCTACTCCACTGCGCCGGGCCTTCCACGTCACAGCTGTAATTCTGCCGTGTAGATGAAGTTTTTAGTAATTATTCAATTAATTTCAATTTTATTTTTCTATTTGAATTGTCAGTATTTTTTTAATTAAATTGTTTTGTGGTATATAAACAGATTAATAATTTTTCATAAAAAATTAATTTATCTGTCTAAATACATAAAATTGTAGAAATATATTTTTGTGTATAATAATTAGTGAAATAAGTTGTAATTTAAATATATATGTAAAAAGTAAAAAATAGTCTGAGAAACTGAGACAGAACGGGTAAGAGGAATTCTGAAATATAAATTTTAAATTTAAATTTAATTTATTTGTTTGACTAATATATTTAAATGGATGATTTTAATTACTTAACTTTGAATCTAAAAAATTTAACACTTAGTAAAATTATATTATTTAAAATCCATGCATTTATAAAAGGGTTTGAGAAAAAAATTATCTAAACACATTACACAACCTTTATGTAGTGTTTGTTTTCGTTTGAAGGTGCGTGGAACACATCTTGATATAGAATAAAAGTAGATGGGGCAAAACTTGTTAATAGTAAATTTTTGTTTGGTTTGAATTGGATTTGGTAGGAGTGAATGAAACTTTATGTAAAATCAATACTTTTTGGAGATAATGAAGTATTATTTTGTTATTGTTAGTTAGTGAAATAATGATTGAATGATTGTATATTAATTATATATTTTTTGTAATACATAAATAATTTAAAAAAAGAAATAAACTTGATAATGAATAATTTTTAGATAAATAAAATTAATAATAAATAATATAAAAACTGTGTATATATAATAAATAAATAATTTAATAATAAATTATACATATAATAAAAATATTTTTAATTTCAAATCACAAATAATTACTAATAGTAGAGGTCTTGCTATACATTATCCAATGAACATAGTCATTCTCAAGTTTCTTAAGATCATACGTATAGTGCACTCCTATTTTGTCACATATCATTTGCAATTACATATCTTCGTTTGTATTATATCTATAAAAAAATTTGTTATTAGTTTAAAAAATGGGATCAGTATATAAATTAAATATAATTATAATCTTAATTAATTATATATACATAGTTTACATATATTAATAATTAATATATATATTAGAATATTCTAATATATATAATTACAATTAATTTTTATTTTTATATTAGTTGATATGAATTAAATAAAAATATATACGAAATATGTGGAAAAAATTAAATAAAATATATATTTGATATGTAAGATAAAGTTGGTGTGATTAATATTGAATTATATGAAATAAATTTGAAAATGTACCATATGAAATGAATGCATATTTTAAATAAGATGAGATGTGTAAATATAAATTGTTTTTAAAAAAAAAATATAAACAAAAAAAAAAGAAAGTGAAAAATAATATCATGAATTGAAAGTATATATTTTTAATAAATTATGTGTCAAGGAATTAATAGTAATTAATTTACTTTTAGTTTAAAATATATATCACTTAGTGAATAAATATTTATTACTTTTAAAAGTTAATAAAATTTGAATAAAAAATATAATATTTTTATTAAAAGTGATTTATCACGTTTTTAAAAAATACATTTTAATATAATATCATCAATTTGATCAGTCTCACAAACAATTTTGCTATTTCTTTTAATTTCTTAAATTGACAATATATCTTATTAAAATTATTTTATTGATTTAAATTCTATTTTTTTCATACTAAAAAAATATCCACCTTACTTTATAGTATGTAAAAAATAATTTTCTAAAATAAAAATATTTTTCTTTTATTTAAACTCATCAACATACATCTATTTATATTATTTATCATTAATTTTCATAAATAATATTTCAAAAATAATTTATTTTATATTTAATTTTAACTTACATATTTTTATTTTTTTTCCCACAATATCTACTTCTCTTAGAGTATGTTTGGTTCGTAAGATAAAAGTACTTATCCGTTAAAATTATACATGTTTTTAACGGATAAATACTTTTATCTTACGAACCAAACATAGCAAAAACCTGCTGCAACACTTTTTCGTGGAAGGAGAGAGTTCAAATCAACTTGTATGCTAAAATCTGTAAAAAAAAAAATTAAGCTTGCAGGGTGTTTAAATTCCAATTAGCAGCTGGATTTTCTGATCCACATTCTCTTTCGTGCTCTGTTGCAACGAGCACAATGGAATGAATGCTAATAATTTTGAATTTTAACGACAAATTGGACTCTGATGGAATTACGCGTTCTGCCACATGATGATGCGCCGCGCCACTACAATCGAGGAGACCACACCTCACGCGGCGAAGGAGGAAGCAAGTCAATCATGGCGGACTCGCCATCACCGTCTTCGAAGCTTGTGTATTTTGTTGTAATTCCACTGATTTTGCTGTCCGCGCTTGTGATTTCACTCAACCAGAAGCCTTCGAGCGCTCTTTCATTGCCGTCTTTCCACGATCCTGTCGAATCACGGAACCGGACTTCCGAGGCGGCGCCGCTTCCTGCTACGGCGGATCAGTTTCCGGTAAGGCACACCTCTCATCAACTTCTTCTCCGCAATTAAAAATTAACACCGCCAATTTCAGTTGCGTAGAGGTTGGGTTCAGAGATTAAACAAACAGGATTGTTCCAAATTTGGGGGAAAAAGTCGCAAAGTTCACGTTTCATATGGGAATCAATTGTGAAATATCAGTCATTTTCTGATTTTGTCATGCTCCTTAGTCTTTTGATCTTCTACATTTCCATATTCTAAAATTTTTGATAGAAAAGTTGTGCGGGATACGCTTTTTCCGTGTCTTTGCATCTTACAGCCAATAATTTCTTGGAAATTTGTTTTCTGAGGACGAGGTGGAGAAACTACCGCCAAATGTATTGGAAGTGTGTTTTATTGTTTAATCATGCTTTGAGATTCAATCTTTCTACTGATGATGTAGCCCCCTCTGTTTCAAAACTAAACAGGCTATGAAGACAGAAGATATCATGAAATCTGGTAGATTTAGGAAAATATACAGCAATTTGGACAATCTAGAGATGGTTGAGGCTAGTCTAGCACAAGCTCGAGCAGATATACAAGAGGCTCAACGTGAAAACGAGACATCATACGACCCCGATTTTGTCCCCGAAGGTCCAATTTATAGGAATGCCAACACTTTCCACAGGTGCTGATCATTTGCTTATTCTTCTTCACTCTAACCATGGATTGATTTTCACTTGAGTTTTATCGATGTTAATGTCATGTTATTAGAAGGGAAGAATGTGAGGCCATTTAATTTGATCTTGTGTATAATAAGTACTATATGAAGTTGAGCAGGTTTTGTGAGACTTTTTTAAAAGTCCACAAAAAATAAGCTAACAAAAGAGACCTTATGTCACAAAGTGATTAATATCATTAAAATGATCTAATATTTGTCTTGAAGTTTATCTTGTGCAACATGTGTAGGAGCTACTTGGAAATGGAGAAACAGTTCAAGATATACGTCTACGAGGACGGAGATCCCCCGCTGTTTCACTACAGCAAAAGCTTGGGGATTCTTGGAATTGAGGGTATTCTCATTCATCAAATTGAGATCAGCAAGTTCCGGACTAGAGATCCTGCAAAGGCCCACGTTTACTTCATCCCGTTGAGTGTGCAATCGATAGCTGACTACGCTTATGAGCACCACAATCGAGCATGGACTCCGTTGCAAAATATAGCCAGGGACTATATTGAACTGATATCCAGACGGTATCCTTACTGGAATCGAACTTTAGGACGCGATCATTTCATTCTCGGCTGCCATGATTGGGTAAGGTTTCTTGTTTTGCTAAGTGTCAATTAGCTTTAGTTTTCTGCTAGCTGCAATTTCTTGTTAGATTTTTTACTGCTTTACTACATTTTCTTATCTTTACCTGAGTTCTAAAGCCCTGCAATTTCACAGACTCCAACAGTTTCCCACGGTGTGCCTCATCTTTACAAAAACTCAATCAGAGTTCTATGCAATGCCAACACCTCAGAAGGATTCAAGCCCTCCGTAGATGTGTCCATGCCCGAGATATACCTCCCAGACGGGAAGATGGATGGCCTAATTGGTGGCCCGCCCACATCAGAGCGCTCAGTTTTAGTTTTCTATGCAGGAGGCATCCACGGCGACATCAGGCAAGTCCTCATGGACCAATGGAAAGACAAGGATCCAGAAGTTCAAATCCACGAGTACCTTCCGAAAGGCATGTCCTACTATGGCATGTTCCGGAAGAGCAAGTACTGCATTTGTCCTAGTGGCTGGGAAGTTGCTAGCCCCAGAATGGTGGAAGCCATTTACATGGGGTGCGTCCCCGTGCTCCTTAAAGACAATTATGCTAAGCCGTTTGGCGATGTTTTGGATTGGAGTACATTCGCAGTCGATATTGGGTCGAAAGATATTGGTGATCTCAAGAAAATCTTGAAGGGCATACCCGGTGGAAGGTATCTAGAGATGCAGAGGATGGGGATTCAGGTGAGACGACATTTCGAGGTGAATTTCCCTCCTAAACGCTACGATGTGTTCCACATGATACTTCATTCTATATGGCTCAGAAGAATGAACATTCAACTGCATGATACACATCAAAGCTAAGTATGCATGAAGTAGGAATTATCACTGACTTGATTGATGAAGCTAATGTATCATCTTTGTTATGCTTTGTAGGATAATAAGACTGTTTAGGTCTGTAGTTTGAAGTTATTACAGAGATTGTTTGTTGTAATCATAGGTGTCTCCAGTGAAACTGTATAATTATTAATGTCAATTTATTTTCCACCATTTATCTCCATTTTTTTTATCATTAAAATTTTTATTTTGTTGTTCAATTTAGCCTTGTGTAGTGCATGTATATCAGTACAATTACTAGCTAGCGTCTAGCAACAAGATACATTAGATAGAGATAATATAAAAATATAAATTTAGTGATATCTTAAATATCATAAGTGGTCTATTTTTGTGAGACAAATAATTTTTTTTTATGGGATGAAAGATAGTATAAAGGTAAATTTATTACGATATTACTTGAAATTAATTTTATATTACTATTATTAAGTGTGAAGTTTTATATAGGATGGAAAAAAATACTATATATATTAAAATAAATGTCAATATATGAACAAATAATGAAAATAAGTTAAATACAAGGATCAGCCCACAACAAAGATTAATTTTTACACATGGATTTCAATAAACGTAGAGGACTTTTAATATAACAATACAAGAAAGTAGAGTTGGGATGGAAGGACAAATTATTTTATTTTAATTAATATTCTTTTGTTCACATTTCACCAAATTTTACTAATAATAAATTTTAATTAATATTCTTTTGTTCACATTTTATCAAATTTTATTAATCATAAATTTATTGAGGTATATATCTCTGCTATGTGACAATAATATGAGGTATATATCTCTGCATGTGTTTGAGGCTTACCCGTAATTGATATGCAACAATATGCAGGAATTGATATGCAATATAAAAAAAAAATACATTATTTACAAAATTACTGTAATACTTTAAAAAAAAAATTATGTTTATATATTTAATATTATTGTAATATTTGTGACAAATACTTCTACTTTAAGATAATCTAATATATATATATACATAAATACTTTATCACGAAAATATAATTTACCAACTTGTAAAGTTAACTGTATAATTATATTTTATTAATTTAAATTCATTAAATTTATGATAGATATGTTTACATCATGAAGTGATTCGTTTTCTTAATTATCAGCGACACCATTTGATGTGAATGTCATTATCTATATTATTTGTAGGGGAAAGTAAAAATAGTGTACCAAGCCAAAATGAACAAGCACCTTGTTCCTTATCGTAGTAATTATGATAGACATCCACAAAACTGTGGCATATATAATTTCAATATATAATTTCACTAATTGTATGATATTATATTTAAATAAGCATATATTCATTTTACATTGTTAATTTCTTTGATATTTGTAATTTTAACTTTTTTTTTCTCTTGTATGAAAATCGCTTGGGGAACATTAAATTACAAAGATATATTTATAAAATAATCATATCACATTATTAACCAAATCATCGTGTTACTATTGATTAAAACTTAAATTACACAAATGCATTATATCAAAACTATTTTTATTAAAGCATCAAACATAAAACATAACACAATTATCAACATATCATACTCCCCCCGTCTCAATATTTTTTTTTCATATGTTGGGTTGCAAACATATTAAAAAAAAGTGAAATAGGTGAGTGTGAAGTTAAATAATAAAATATAAAAAATATATTTTATTGATTTTTGTGAGTACGGATTATTTCCTTTTTTTAGAGTGTGAAATTAGAACTGAGACGTTAAAAAATATGAAAATTATCTTGAGATAGAGAGAGTACAAAAGAACGAGGAAAAAAGAAGGGAGCAAAAACTTGAACTCGCCTCTCCGATTGGTCGCTTGGGCAGAAGGCGACTGCAGGGTAGTCTGCCTGCCTCCCTAAAAGCGACAACAATCTTGATCGCCTCTTCTACGACAGACATTACTTTCATAACACTCCAAAATATCTCCATTTTAATTATCAAATTTTAAATTTGCACTATTTTAATAAGGCAAAGTTTTGTATATAAGTTGTTTATAATATATTTATTATAGCACTGTTTTAAAGAATTAAATATTTTATTAAGAGTATGAAAAATCTCATCAATAATATAAAAAATTAGTTTAAAGGTATTATATTTTAATTGTTAATTTTTTTACTCAAGTTTTGATACTCTTGATAAATTTTTTGATACCTTTAATTAAATATTTAATATTTTTAAATAATTTTATTATAAACCTATTTTTAATGAATTCACCCTTATTTGTATGCAAGTGCATTATGTAACTATTTTTAGAAAACAAATTCTAAATACAATACATAATTTAATTAAGAGTAAGTTTTATATGAAAATGATTCATTATAAATAATCATGAAACTATTTTAAAATATCAAATATTTAATCAACTGTATCAAAATATTTATCTGGAGTATTAAAAGTTGGGGCCAATAAAATCTATAACAATTATAATATATTTTATCAACTCAAATTTTTTATATTTCTGATAAAAATTTTGATACTCCTACATAAATATTTAATATTTTAAAAACAATTCATGATAAGTTTATGAGTTTATAGATTTTTACATCCCGTAACTTTGCTCTAGTTTGATTTCGGTCCTCATGGAATACACATTTTGAAATTAGTCCTGTAAGTTTGAATTTTTTTTGAATTTGGTCCTTTTACCTGCTATAGCAGGTTACCTAACAAGTAACCCATGATTTTTTTAATTACTTTTGTATTTTACTAAACACATGACATATATATACAATCATAATTAATTAATAATTAAGCAAACTATAATTAATTTACACAGGACATTTATATACACACACATACATCATATATAACTATGTATGTATATATCTAGCTTTATAATTAATTAATATTTTATAATATAATAAATACTACACTTAATTTCTAAACGACTATTTAATTATAATAATTATACTAATTATATAATTATTAAACAAATAACACACATATAAAATTTTCAAGAATTTGACATGTGTAGGTTCATTTTTAAATTATTTTGCTTTATCATAAAATTTATTAAGATATATATATATATATATTTAATATAATATTGTGTATATATACATTAATATAATATATATATATATAGAAATTATATACGTATTAAGATCTTTTAAAAAACTAACTAATTTAATTATGATATAAAAGTTATTTTATTGAGAACACAATACAGAATTCTTTAAACTATAAAGGTAATATTTTTGTCATAATATCTAGTTAGAATATGTGGCTGATTAACCATTGTTCTTTAATTTTTAGTCCGATCTGATCCACAATCCGTCCCAAAAATTTTCTAACACATTTATTTAATTTAAAACATAATTATTATTCATAAAATATATTAAAAGTAATCCATGTGGCGTGAGAAATATAATCATAATAATTATACTAATTATATAATTATTAAAAAATAACATACATATATATGTATATAGACACACATGCACTGCTCATCTTCTTAAAAAAGATTCAACTTACAAATGCAGGTATTATTCATCACTTCATCTTCTTTTTAATTTCCTTTTTTATTTATATATGATGTATATAAATTTGTACACATGTGTGTCCATGTATATGTGATTGTATATGTTTGTTATTTTTAATAATAATATAATTAGTATAATTATTATAATTATATAGTTGTTAAGAAATTAAGTGTAGTATTTATTATATTATAAAATATTAATTAATTATAAAGCTAGATATATACATACATAGCTATATATGATATATATGTGTATATAAATGTTCTGTGTAAATTAATTATAGTTTGCTTAATTATTAATTAATTATGATTGTATATATATGTCATGTGTTTAGTAAAAATAAGAAATTAAAAAAAATCATGGGTTACCTGTTAGGTTACCTACTATACCAGGTAAAAGGACCAAATTCAAAAAAAATGCAAACTTACAGGACTAATTTCAAAATGTGTATTTCATGAGAATCGAAATCAAACTAGAGCAAAGTTACGGGACGTAAAACTCTATAAACTCTAAGTTTATCATTAGTTATTTTCATACCAAACTTAACCTTATAAAAATGAGGAGATTAACAATGACAATGTTATTTATCATTCTACGTTATTTAATTATTTTGTGACATGTAATTTATTAACATCATTCAATGCTATTTAGTTTATCAATAGCGCGTAATTTATCCCCACATATATTTTATTCTAGTTTGAAATATGCATCATGTGTAGTTGTGCAAAATAAAATAATTAGAGTTAATTTTTAGTGTCACTTACATATTGATTCAAAAAAATTATTATATTTACAAATTGATTCAAAAAATTTGTATGATAGTATTTTTTTTTTTTTTGCACGGAAGTATTTTTTTTTTACTGGACCAATATGTAATTTTTATCAATTAGTTGAATTATTTTGTTCTTTTCCCTAATTTTTATTATGTACATGAATTATATGCTTCAATGCCTGATAATAATTTGACTCTAGTAAATTGTATGATGTAATTAATAATGCATGATAATAGTAGTTTGACTCTAATAAATACTATTCATACTTGTTTGACTTATTGCTGTGTCGTAATTCATTTCGATTTATTGCTGGATATAGCAAAATTATGCAATTCTCTTATTTAGGAGGTCTGACAAATTTTTTTTATCGGAATATTCAGTTTTACTTTTTAAATTTTATCAATTAATTAATGAACATTTAATTATATGCATAGGAATATAGAAAATATATATAGGAATTTTTATTAAGTAAGGCTGGTATACTTTCGATGTGTAAGAATTTCAGTTTAACCTTTTATATTAGTAATAGTAATATTATATACTATATTAAATTACATACCTTGGAATCTAATTTTATAGGTAACGTACGTATTAGGAAAAAATATAAGTTTAGGATTGATAATATTCAACGATTTCATATAAAACGCCTTTAATTTTTATTTTCTTTGGTTAAAGGATTTAGCTTTAGTTGATATTTTGTCTTTCTTAGTGTTTTAATTAATTAATAATGTCCTAAAAATGTAATTATATTTAAGTTTAAATTAAACCGAAAAAAAAAAGTTACGAAAGTTTTTTCTTGAAAAACTATTCCCTCAATAATGTTAATTTTTTAAATTTGTGAATACTCCCCCAATAATATAATTAAGTTATTTGTAAAGTATTAATCAGTTTATTGAATGATCAATAACTTAGATTTTCTTGATATAAACTACTTCATCCATCTACTAAATTTATAAACTACTTCACCCATCTACTAATAAAATTGGGTAAATTAAAGAATTTTAATCCATAAGACATTAGGCGTTTAATTATGAGTACAATTTAAATTATCATTTTATTTCATTAGTGTTGCTTTAAAATTATAATTAATTTATCCTGTAAAAATTATTACTCATTTGATGTTCAATACCACTATAATCGAAAAAATCATAAAAAATAATAATAAAAATTTGTATACACTCGAATTTACCATGAACTTTGATATATTCACTGACCCTGAAAAATAGATAATATATATATATATATAACCTTATAGTTTTCCCAATTCTGTGGTGCATGGCTTCTTTCTTTTAGGCTGTTACGAACAACTTCTCAAGCAGCAATGGTAAAGCGCGACAGATTTTATTCCACTAATGGCTTTGAAATTCAGCAGCAGCGATGATGGTGTGCAGTTCTTCAATTTTGGGTGAATTGGTGAATGAGTGTGGTTGTTGCTTTGATAGGTGATGGGTATTTGCTTCTCAGAACATGGTTGTTGTTCTCTTCCCTCAGGTGGGAGGAGCTCGGTAGGATTCTCCGACCACTATCGCTATATACTACCTTCTTCCCACAAAAGTTTGCGTATTTTCCTTTTCAGTTTGTCCCACAAAAGTTTTCACACTCCTAAAATGGAAATATTCCTTTAAATCTTTACCTTTAAAATCTTTACCTCACAGTTTTCACCATACACATTCTACTCATTATGTTTTTTCTTAAAAATCGTGCCCGCAAAGTACCGCAAACTTTTGGAGGGAGACGGAGGTAGTATATAAAGCCTATCCCTTTCTACCATTAATATCTAATTTTTGTTTGTCCTGCTAGTGCCATCATGCGCCGTTTGGAGTCCCTATAGTTAACCATTTCAGGTGCTCTGCCCAGATCCTCACTCATACTAAACCTGTCAACAACATCATAACCATTGTGTCAATCATTTTTTTTATATTTCATATGCTCGCTAATAATCCCCACAAGAAAATGATCAAAAAAAATTCAATAAATTTTGACAAATATGTCTATCACTGTCATATATTATGAGTATCACTTTCAAACATCGTGGATATTACTATCATAAAATAAAGACTTTTTTTGGTTAGTGAATGCATAAAATAATGACTATTAATATCATCACTATCATGCATTATATCTATATATCACTCATGCATTAATATTATCACCATCATATTTTATGACTATCACTATTATGTTATAAAGAATATCATTGTAACTATAGCTATCATTGTCATGCATTACGTCTATCACTATTATACATTATGACAATCATTGTCATGTAATAAAGACTATCATTATCATGTACTAATATTATCACTATCATGTTTTATTACTATCACTATCATGCAATAAAAATACACGCTCAGCTTTGGACGGAAAAAAATTTAAGCATATTTATTTTTCTTATATATTGTGGGTCAATTTAATATTTAAAAACTAAATCATATTGAACTTGAGTTCACAGTGAACTCAAGTTTACAGGATACCTGCTAAAAAAATTAATTCGAAGATAACCAAATAATAGAATTAAGTACATTGAACTAAATGAGAAAATTGGAAGAGTGAATTACTTTAAGCTATTATATTTAATTGATTTATTCTTGGTATTTTAGGAACAAAAAAAGTGTAAAAAAAAAACACATAAGAAAAGAACACAATAAAATTTTATCAAAATATTTGTTTTACCCCACATCAAAATTTATATATATAACGAATTAATGATTAATTAATTTTAACCTATAAAATACTCTTATTGTCCCGTAATTACTTTCACATTTGCATCTTTTGGACATCCCAATATTTTTTACACCGAAAAGAAAAAAAAATTCACAGTCACAAAGTAAATAAAATATTTATTTTTTATTCAACATTGCGTTAACTAATTTTTTTTTTTTAAATTTACAAAATGGTTCACAAAAGACTAATTATAAATTGGTTTTGTGCAGAAAAAATATGCTTCTATGCAGAAAAAAATTATACTTCTATGTAAATATTGTGAACCAATTTATAAATATATAAGGATGATTTACATATAGGTTCAAAAAAGTCACTATATTTACAAATAGGTTCAAAATATTTGCACAGAAGCATGTTTTTTTTTTCTGCACAGAACCTATTTGTAAATATAGTAACTTTTTTGAACCTATATATAAATCACCCTAAATATAATCACATTTTTTTAATAGAAGGCGTGATCTTTCACTTATGAAAATTATATTGGGACGGGAGGAGTAATATAATTAAATATTTGTTGCAATTTTACTAATTTAAATTTTTTTCTACATTTACTTTAAAATAAGATAATAACTTTTTTTTAAAAGTACAAAGTATGATTATCTCTATATATTTCTTCTCTTTTTACAATCCAACTTTTTTATCTGTTCTATAAAGAGTTATAACGATGCATAGATTATCTTATCAATAATTTTAGGGCCAATTATGAAATGGTACAAAAATAAGCATTTTTTTTCAGATTAGTACAATATACAATTTTTTTTTTCAATTTATATTTACACTATTATGCAAAAAAATTGTACCTATTTGAAAATATTGAATTATTTTTGTATCAACCTGTAATTATTTCATAATTTTATTAAATTGTATTGATAATGTATAATATTTTAAACTTTGTTTTCTAATATAACTTTTTTTAATCACAATGATCAACATTCTAATCATTTATATATAATAAAATGAATGATTTAAATGCTAATTAATTAGTTGAACTCCAATTATATTAAAATAATTAAAATAATTATACAATAATTTTTAATACAATTTCATATATGATAGTAATTGACTTCAGTGGTTGATACATCCAATGAGATTTTTAATGCTATTAATTAAATATTTAATATGCAAAGTAGTTTCACGATAAGGTTATAATTAATTCATATTTATTAGATATTTAATATATATATTCAGCTTTATCCAAGGCATGTTGAAATCACAATTCACGCGTTCTCATCATTAATAGCGCATGTTTTAAGTATTTCTCAGACAGCCAGACACACAGAGAGAGAGAGAGACAAGAAAATTAAAACATGGCGGATTCATCAAACTTTTCTTGCATTTCCAAGCTTGTAAATTTTGTAGTAACTCCACTCATTTTTCTCTCCGCCCTTGTCCTCCTGCTCAGCGACAAGCCTTCTGCCACTTATCCATGGCAGCCTTTTCATGTCAATTCACATTCTGCACCAAACACCTCCACGGCGGCGCCACCTCAAGTTACGGCGGATCAGTCACCGGTGAGTTCCATCCTTAAATACACTAGCGCCGCCTCTCATTTCACTTGTCTTTAGCACATATATGGTTCAATCTGGATTGTTTAATTGTATGCATAAATTAAGAAAATTACTCCTTCTTAGTAAAATGTTGAAATAAATATCTATATATTTTGTGTACACATAAATTAATATTTTTTTAAGCGTGCTTTTAATATTTTAATTTTCCATCAAGATAAGTGTGCAAAATAGTACTACTCCATCCCTCCGTCCATCAAAATTTTCTTTTTCATTTGTGGAGTGGCATTGAATTTAATGAAAATTAGTATTATATTGAAATGATAAATAAAGTAAGAAAAAAATGAAGATACTGTGGAACCCAAACTTTTATTTGTGAGCGTGAATTGTTTTTAAATAAAAAAATGAAAAAAAAATTTTATGGACAAAAAGAAAGAAAGTGTGAAATAATTTGTTGGACAGAGGGAATATGTTTTTTTTTAATTTTGTGAATTAAGGCTAATTTTTGCGTAAACTAATTAAAATTAACATTTAATTCTTAAAACATTATATTTGCCATATGCCAAAATTATTATCCTTCTCACTGTGACAATGCCTCGTGTAAAACGTATTCTTAAATGAACTGCAAAATTTTGTTCTCATGTTGGAGCCTCCAGCTTATACGCCTTCATAGAATCACACAGTTCTCCCTCCATCCTCATCCTCGAGGATTTTGCAACTTAGGGATAAATATAATTTATAAGAAAAATGTATTTTAAAATAAAATAGCAAATTAATATTTTTTTATTTCATAATATGCAAATTTATATAAAACATCCAAATAAAAAAAATATATAAATTTTTGTGCCACTGAGACGGGGGAGTGTATTATAAACATTGATTCAAAATTAAACAGGTTGTAGAGACTGGGAACCTCATTAAATCTGCAAAATTTGGGAAAAAACATAACACTTTAGACAATTTGGAGGCTAGTTTGGCACAAGCTAGAGAGGTCATACGAGAGGCTCAACGCAACAATGAGACATCATTTGACCCTGAATTTGTCCCTGAAGGTTCACTTTATAGGAATGCCTTTGCCTTCCATAGGTGATGATCCCTACATTGATTTCGACTTAATTATTTGGATCATATATATATATATGATATTTTATTTGTTATGCATGCAGGAGCTACTTGGAAATGGAGAACGAGTTCAAGATATACATATACGAGGATGGAGATCCCCCCTTGTATCATTACAGCAAAAGCCTGGGAATTCTTGGCATCGAGGGCATTCTCCTCCATCAGATTGAGATCAGCAAGTTTGTCACTAGAGATCCCACAAAGGCACATGTCTTCTTCATCCCATTAAGCGTTCAGTCCATAGTAGACTACGCCTTTGTCATCCACAACCGAGCATGGGATCCCCTGCAAAACATAGCCAGGGATTACGTTAAACTTATTTCCACAAAGTACCCTTTCTGGAATCGAACTCTAGGACACGACCATTTCATTCTTGGCTGTCACGATTGGGTAAGATATCGTGTTCTTCTCGTGTTGATACTTAGTGCCTGTTTTGAAACTCTACAAAACTGCCTTTAAAATAACTTAGCTTTGAAAATATGTTATTAAGTGTTTCAAAACAGACACTTAGATGAATAATGCGTATGCAGTGTAGTCCCATGATGCCGCTCTGTTTGTATTGTATACGCGTCATTCATCTGGACAATGTTACACAAAATGTTACAACATTATAGTCAACATTTGGTCTGATTCCCAAATATATGCCACAGACTCCAACAATTTCCGAGGGCGTTCCTCATCTGTACAAGAACTCAATCAGAGTCCTATGCAACGCCAACACCTCAGAAGGGTTCAAGCCCTCCATAGACGTGTCCATGCCGGAGATATACCTTCCGACAGGGACGATGGATGGCCTAATAGGCGGACCGCCTCCATCGGAGCGCCCCGTCTTAGTCTTCTACGCAGGAGGCATCCACGGCTACATCAGGCAAGTCCTGATGGAGCGATGGAAAGGCAAAGATAAACAAGTCCAAGTCCACGAGTACCTCCCTAAAGGCATGTCCTACTACGGCATGATGAGGAAGAGCAAGTACTGCATTTGTCCCAGTGGGTGGGAAGTTGCTAGCCCCAGAATGGTGGAAGCCATTTACATGGGGTGCGTCCCAGTGCTCCTTAAGGACAACTATGCAAAGCCATTTGACGATGTTTTGGATTGGAGTACATTCGCAGTGGAGATTGGGTCCAAAGATATTGGGAGTCTGAAGAAAATATTGAAGGGCATACCTGATGGGAGGTATCTGGAGATGCAGAGGATGGGGATTCGGGTGAGGCGGCATTTCGAGGTCAATTTCCCTCCCAAACGCTATGATGTGTTCCACATGATACTTCATTCCATATGGCTTAGAAGAATCAATGTTCAACTCCATCAAAGCTAGTGAATTAATGCTGATTAAACTAAGTAATGGAAGCTTGTTTGGTTTAAAGCATAAAAGTATTTTATGTTTTGCAATTTAGACGGTTTTCCGGTAATGATACCTCATTTTTAAATTCTTTAATATTTTATATAACTTCTTATATTTTTGCTCTAGGTACATGGTTGAATCACCTCATTTTGCTCTTAGGTTCAATCTCTTGCACTTGTAAAATATTTTTAAATTCTTTAATATTGTATAAATTATAATCTTTTTGTCCTCTAAATTTATTCTCATTTGTGTGGGTACGGGTTTTAACAAAAATGAGAAACCATACATAAAGTAAAAATATTGTGGGTCCACTAGAAAATAAATAAATTGTTTGTGAGTGTGATAGTAAAATAATATTTTCTAAAAGGTGACTGAGAATAAATTTGGGGGACAGACGAAAATAAAAAGTTGAAATAAATATTCGGAACAGAGGGAGTATATATATTTTTTATATTTATATTTATATTTATTTAATAATAAAATCTTCTGCTCAAAATGTAAATTAACTTCAGTTGTCAATTTTTTATTTTCTAAATTTATAAGAAGACAGTTGAAAAATTACTTTGTTATTTAATTTAATGACATTATTTTGTAAAAATATAAAATGTTTTTAAAGGTATAATTCAAAAAACTCTTTGTGAGTATAATTTCTAACTTTCATTTAATGTGTTAAATTTAAAACGTCAGTCATTTTTTCATTTGACTTGTGCATAATTCTTGCAGCAACAAGCTATTTTGAGTAATATATGATTTTTATGTATTATATATTATTTTTTAACTAATTCTTAAATTTAAATTTTTTATTAATTATTTTCTTAATTCAAAAAAATAAAAATAAAAAATAAATCGTCGTGCCCCTCTCACCAATAATGAAAAAAAAAACTTAGCAGCTAAGCCCCAAACCGTCACCGCCATAGTTAATTGTGGCGCCTCTTTACGCAGTCCTCTGGCTCCGTGCCACAGTTAATCGACACCGCCAAAATGATTTTATTGATGTAATAATTGATGAATTTTGAGAGACTTTGTGGTTTGTGCTACGTTATGTTTTAAGATCATTAATTTATTTTGTGAATTTTATTTTATAAAATTTGTGGCTCGTATGAAATTTGTATTATATTTGACGAACTTTACTTTATGAGATTTGTGACTCTCGTAGTGCCATCTTAGTTATACATTAATTA
Source organism: Prunella vulgaris (assembly GCA_026898435.1). Classification (NCBI taxonomy): domain Eukaryota; kingdom Viridiplantae; phylum Streptophyta; class Magnoliopsida; order Lamiales; family Lamiaceae; genus Prunella; species Prunella vulgaris. The sequence goes on from JAPKLY010000545.1 coordinate 250,790, forward strand.
TGTGATTTTATTTAATGAATTTAATTGAAGTTATATTTCATAATAATTATTTAAAAAAATAGGATGGTCCGTCGAAGCCCGCCGCCATTAAATGGGTTGGGTTAGGATTTTTGCGGCCCACCTCGCCCTGCCCAGCCGGCAGTAAGGATAGAGAATTCAATCGGGCCGGCCCAGGCCAGAAGATTTTTTCAGGTCGAGTCGGGGAAACCCAATTGTCTATCGGACCATGAATTTTCGAGTCCGTCCTGGCCCAAAACGGGCCACTGGGCCACCTAATCAAATCGACCAATTTTTTTATATAAAAAGTTTAGTTCCTATATAAAATTTAAGTAACAAAAATTCAAAGTTCAAAAAATAAATTTAAACAACAATAATTATGGGTAGTAACTTATATACTAAAAATGTTTTGATTATACCAAACATTTTCCATTTCTGACAACATGTGCTACAATCTTGATTAACAGAAAACAAAAATACATACTAAACCCAAAGAAAATATATTTACTCCCAACTATCAAATAATTTCACATATTTTTTTTTTCTCCCAAAAAGCATTCATTTGCTTACACAAAAGTTAATAGAAAACAAACAAATCAATAACAGTTTGCGAAAAAGAACGAAAGAAAAACATCATATATCAAGAAAAGAAAGCCTCGTCAAAACTCATTAATTCTACTGCAATATTCATTCTATACTGCTGCGAATTCCTTATTATTTTTTAAATAATAAAATTAGTAAAGAATTTAAGAAGAATTTTGGTAAGAAACAGGTCGGATCAGGCCGGTCCGATACCGACCCATCAGACCATGATATTTTTCGGGCCGAGTCACACCTGACCGATTGTCCATCAGACCATAAATTTTCAAGCTTATCCTATCCTTAAAATTAATCTTTTCGATCAAGCCCACCAGACCGAACCCATTTTGACAGCTCTAAATGAGAGTATAATATGATGTATAAACAACTACATTGACTTGGCAAAGAGCATTGACATGACATGAATTTTTCTCGAGCCTCGGAAAAATCTTTTATTGTCTACCAAACATCGAAAAATGTCAAAATTCTTTTTTCTGGATCTTATTAGAGGTGTTCAAAGAATCGTAACTGGTGGTTCGAACCGCTTGTCCGGAACTGTGAAACCGAGCCTTAACCGGTATATAGAAGGACAGGTTTCGGTTCAAGTTTCAAAAAATCGGCGGTTCAGCGCGGTTCCGGTTCAAACTGCCTGAACCACTGGTTTGGACAATTTTTTTGTTAAATTTTAAATTTTTGAATTTTGATCAGACGGCAGAAATTTGGTGTCCGTTACAGATCGACGAACCAGATTAAAGGGAACATATGTTGAAGTGCCAGTTCAAACCGGAACCGCAGAACCAGCGGTTAACCTACGATTTTCAATTTTTTATTTTATTTTTATCTATAAATATGGAATTGATCAATTATTTTTTCCCATACCAAGATCACTCAATTCTCCCAATTCTCAACTCAATATAGTTATATTAGTAGTATTATTAGTATTATTTATATTTTTTCTTAAATTACAACTAGTACTAGTTACTAGTTAGTACTTAGTAGTTTTCTCTTTTAATACTCTCAAGCTAGTAGCATCTATTCCTCTTCTCTCTCAAATTTTTAGTTTTTAGTTATATTGTTATTTAATAGTATTATTTGTATTTTTAAAAAAAAATTACTACTAATACAAGTTACTAATTATTAATTAGTAATTATTATTTACTACTAGTAATTTTTTTTTTTTAGTTATATTATTAGTATTATTTGTATATTTTTTAAATTACTACTATTACTAGTATTACTCTCTCAAATTAGTCTCTCTCTTACTCTTACTTATATTATTTGTTAGTTATATTATTATTATTATTATTATTATTATTATCATCATCATCATCATCATCATCATCATCATCATATACTTGATACTTCTAAAATTAGTCACTCTCTTATCTTTCAAATTAGTCGCTCTCTTACTCTCTTACTACATTATTTTTGTAGAGGATTGGGTTTGCATCCATAAAAAATTTCACTTAATGTGTCCACTCGATAAAATTCAACATATAAATTGTTGAAGGAGTCAATGGATTATAGAGAAGCTTTATGTCAATTTTGTGCACAAGAAAATTTTGATTATCGTTTGTATCCTCAATATTGGGAACATGCATTTGTATTTGTGGAATTTTAGGAATGTTTAATGATGCTACTTTAGAGTTGTCTAAAATTTATGAGCCTACTTCTCATGTTGTTATTGATTGGTCTTGTAAAATTGTTGGCATTTTGTGGGAAAATATGCATGATCCAACATTACATGCTTTTGTGGTTTCTATGATGACGAAATGGTTGAATTTTTTTTTTAATATACCCGTTTGTTTTTAGTTGCTAAAATATTTGATCCTAGATTTAGGTTACATGGTTTAGAAGGGTTTTTGGAGCTTTATTACAATTTTAAATATCCAAGAAATGATGTGAATGCTTTTGATGATACATTTGGTGATATTCGGCCTAATCCTGCTATGATCGCAACTATTAATGCTAAACAAACATTAGTAGATTTGTGTATTGAGTATATAAGTAGTGGTGGACAACGGAATGTTGAAGAGCAATATTCATCTTCGTCTTCATCTTCTAGTGGTCGTCATTCTACAATTGTAAGTGGTGGTGATGGTCCTTGTATAAGTGTTATTAATAATTTTATAAATTCTTATTCACTAAAAAGAGTAAGAACGAATAATCCTTGTGAAGAACTTGAAAATTATTTAACTTCTTCTTTTGAAACTCATCTTGATGAGCGAGATGAAGATTTTGACATACTAATGTGGTGGTCAGGGAGAGCAAATGTATATCCGATAATGGCAAAGCTAACTAGAGAAATTCTTGCATGTCTGCCATCAACTGTTGCTTGTGAACAAGCTTTTAGTTTGGAAGGGTATACTTTGGGTTCAACAAGATCAAATATGACCGTTGAAAATGTAGAGACTCAATGTCTACTTGATGATTGGGTTAGAGCCGAAAATAGGGCTCAACAATTGGAAAATGACGATGAAAGTAAAGAATGGACCTCAATCGGTGGAAGTAGTAATGAAACTTGAAGAATTCAACATTCGAGCTCGAGCCAACGACCACGAGGTAAATTTTGAGGTAAGAGAACTACATGGACTTCGATTCCTTATGGATACGTTGGCAACTTAATATTAAATTTTAAACTTAGAATTTCCAAGTTTAATTCTTAAAATTAAGCTCAAGTCTAATTTTTTTAAGGGTGACTTACACAAAGGTTCAAAAAAGTCACTATATTTACAAATAGATACTGTGCAGAAAAAATGTGTTTATGTGCAGAAAAAAATGTGATGCAATATTTTGAACCTATTTATAAATAGTGACTTTCTTGAACCTATATGTAAATCACTTTTTTAATTCTCCTCCCCCTCCCTCTCCCTCTCCCCACCCCTCCCCCTTCATTTTTTAAATTTATAAATAGAATGTAATTTATAATTTTTTAATTAATTTATAATTTTTAACTTGTAAATTTATAATTTTATAAATTATAGTGTTAAGGACTCATTTGGTTCGTAAGATAAATTTTTGTACTTGTATATATTATGTAAATTTTATATTTTGTAAGTTCGTAAATTTTAAATTTAATCAAAAGATTATGCAACTATTTCAAATTATAGATCGATCAATAATCATATTTATCATAAATTATAATCATAAATTATAATTAAATTAAAATCTGTAAAAAAAAAAAAAAAACTGAAAAACCAACGGTTCACAAACCGGAACCTTAACCTCCTAACCACTGGTTCGGTTACGGTTCTATTTTTTGAAAAACCGTAATCGACGGTTCTGAACTGTCACCGGCTGTTCAAACAGTTTGAAAACCTCTAGATCTTATCTTAACTACCAAAACATCAAAACTTCTCAAATCCAAATCTCACAAATACAGGATAAGAGAGAAATTAATGCAATTTTCCAACATCATAAATACAGAAAACATTACAACAATAGCTACAATTATCAAGAAAAAAGAAAAGAATTGAGACTATAATCACCTCAACATGAAGCAGAGGACTAATGTGCAACTATGACATAGTATAAACGTCATGAATCATCAACATCATGCAATCGAATGTTAAGCCTTCTGAGCCAAATCGAATGAAGCGTCATATGAAAAACATCGAACCTTTTGGGCGGCAAATTGACCTCGAAATGTCGCCTCGCCGTTACTCCCCTCCTCTGCATTCTTATATACTGCCTCGTCGAAATTCCCGTCAAGATATTCTTCAAGTTCGGGATATCCTCGACGGGAATTTCTACCGAGAACGACCTCCAGTTCAGAACATCGCTGAATGGAGGGACGTAATGGTCTTTTATGAGCACGGGAACGCACCCCGTGTACAACGATTCCACCATCCTTGGGCTTGCTACTTCATAACCACTAGGACAAATGCAGAACCTGCTCTTCCTCATCATTGCTGAATAAGACACATCTTTTGGGAGATATCTGTGGACTTGAACTTCAGGATCTTTGTTCTCCCAATGTTCTAGAAGTATCGGCCTAATGGGACCGTGGAGCCCGCCCGCGAAAAAAACAAGAATTGGTCGTCTCGACGGGGATGGACCGCCGATCAAGCCCTTCGTCTGACCACCTGGGAGGTTAATCTCCGGGATCGACACGTCTTTTGAGGGTCGAAATCCTTCCGAAGTATTAGCATTGCACAATGCTCGAATCGAGTTCTTGAATAGCTCAGGAAGAGACTTTGATAGTTCTGGCCCCTATAATAACACCAACCACCTTATTATAGACCACACACATTATGAATACAAATTCTCTTTTTCTCATTGTAAAATTCTTTCAAATTTGTTGAGAGATAAGACACACTATGTAGGTTATATTTTTTTGTATTTTTGCTCATTATTTTATTATGTGTCTATCTCTCCACAAATTTAAAAAAACTTAGGGAAAAGAAAATGGAGAGCATCGATTATAAACTATATGCAATTAGCAAAATCAAATATTCTTGCATACCCAATCATGGCAAGAGAGCATGAAATGATCGGCTCCAAGGCTCCGGTTCCAATAGGGATATTTTCCAGCAACAAGATCTACATAATCCTTCACCGTTTGTTTCATTGGTAGCCAATGATCACGAAGAGTTTTGTCGTATATGAAGTGAACTATGGACGTCACGCTGAAGGGGAGAAAGTAGACGCTTGCTTTCTCGGGATCCCTTGTCCGAAAGTTAGAAGTTTCCAACTTGTAGATGAAATTTCCCTCCATTGAATAAATGCTTCCACATGGACCATTATGGAATATAGGTTGTTCGCCTTCTTCGTACACGTACACTCTGAACTGCTTTTCCATTTCTAGATAGCTCCTGTACGTAGTACACGTATTATTCGTGGGCGCACAAATTTAATGCACCTAACTAGTTCAACCTGAGATAAATGATTCTAGTCTTTTTCTAGCTCATGGTATAAAATCATATGCATCACTTTTTAAGTTCCATAATCTAGATAGGTACAAAGCGCATTTAAAGAAAATCAACGGTCTCGTGCACGTGTTAAAAATCCAAACAACGGAATATATGACTGGACCATGAAAAGTGAAATAGATGATCTGGTTAGCTAACTCACATTCTTCCTAACATTAGGCTCCAATCAAATCATTTACTAGCAAACGGATACCTATCTAACGTAGGATAAAATATCACGAAACATTCGTTTAAGTAAGAACTTATAAACAACAACGCACGAAAAACTCTAAACTCTAATTAACAAAATGAAATTGCAATTTAATTCACAGCTATATGAAATTACTCCTATTACCTGTGAAATGCAGAGGGATTCCAATAGACAGGACCAGTAGGGGTGTAGTCAGAGTCGAATGTTCCGCCCCCGGTTTGTGCGTCTTTAATTGAAGCTCGAGCTTGCTGAAGCCTGGCCTCGAGAACTTGTAAGTTCGTAAATCTTCTAATTCTTGGACTCGGTGGTAAAATGTGCGTGCTATTGAATAGAGTGGACACATTGGGTCCCTTTGTGATCATAAATTCCACTCTGCTATCAACCCCCTGCATACAAATCAAAGATCAAAATAAAGATAATCAAGAAGTCACACTTAAGGCAAAACCATTCCATTCTCAAGTAATGAGGCCACAATAATGGGAGAAATTGAGCAAAGAAAATGCTCAATGCAAGCATTATAAAATATCCTAATCTAGAAATAGTTTACATAGGATGAATTTTCAGCTGCCGTTGGTATGATGGACAAAAATTTCCATGAACCCGAATTCACATTGAGCTCGATTTATGTTGGATAATTTATATACATAAAAATGAGAGCTAAAAAAATATCGAATCCACAAGAAACCTAGTGAGTATAATCATTGAAATTATTGGAGAATCTGGTATGACGTTGGAAAGATGATGAAATTACAATGCAATATACAAAAATACATATGATAACATCAGCAATATTCTCAATGATGTGACAAGATCAATATTTCGAATGTTCTTTCTTAAATAAATGCCATTATATATTAAGCTAAATTAAGGGCTAACGTAAGCACTTAAAATTGAAAGTGACAAGATCAAGAATCCATCAGTGAATATAAACGCTAAATTGCATAACAGGATCCCAAAATCAAAGGAGGTGATTCAAATTATAGTTAAGAATTAATTGCATTGTGATTGAATTTAATAAATTCTCTAAAGAATTTAAGTAATACTTATTTTGCAAATAGATGTTACTGGACAACTAATTGATATTTCTGTTACGCCTCGTCACCTATAGAAATAAATCAAAATCAATAACATAAAATCAAGAAAACATTGACAGCGTCATTACCGGCGGATCCGCCTCTCTGACTTGCTCAGCGAGCGGCGGTGCGGCGGAGGGCCGGGGGTCGTAGTCGACGGCGAGCGCCTCCTCTCTTTCTCCGCCGCCCACCACCCTGTGCCGCCACGCCATACCGTCGCCGCCGTCTTCCGCCGCCGGAAAAGAACTACTTGACGACTTCTCATAACTTCCGTGACCCGAAAAAGGGGCGGCGCCGCCCGTACCCCATGCCCACGGGTAGAAATTAGAAACGAAAACCCAATTCGACGACTTAGTACCCGATAACCCGACCAGCATCGAAACCACCATTAACGGCAGGATAAACCCCAACAACCTCGTCGACGACGACGCCGTTTTCCACCATGAGAACAGCCTTTTGTCACACCCCTCAATCGCCATCCACCCCCACTCTCTCTCTCTCTGTGTCTCTCTCTCTCTTTATATATTAATATATATATATATAGAGATCGATAGATACAGAATTTTTGACAAAGATTAGACCAAATTTTCCTGAATTTGTTTCTTGATTTCCAAAATTAAGTCTTGTCAAGCTTCTCTCTTTCTCTCTCTCATCGTGATTCTGGGTTTTACTTAGTTTCTTTTTTAGGTGGTTTTAGCATTAATAAGTGTGTGTTTGATTCTTCCATTCAATGGGCGAGAGGTGGCTGCCATATACCGCCTCATCTTGCCAAGCGTCGACTGCTTTGGACCTTTATATTCGAGTCTCATGCAGCAACTGACGTCTTCTTAACTTCCCATTCTGCCCTTCACCCCCTATCCCTACTCGCACGTCACTCGCTCTCTATGCTCCGCTACGTGTTGTTATCATCCCAATGCTATAAAAATTTTACAGGGTGTGTTATTTTACGTAAAGTTCAAAGTTATATTATTAAAATATAAGATTAATTGTATTGTAAGGATAAAGATAAAGTAATAGTTTTATTAGAATGAACGAAAAAGAAAAATGTGAAAATAATTATGGGACGGAGAGTACAATATTTATAAATAGGTGCTGTACAAAAAAAAAAAAAAAATTATGCAAATATTATTAATTTATTTATAAATATAGTGACTTCTTTAAACCTCCATATAAATCACCCAATTTTATACGATGCAACTTTCAATTTAAGTCCTCTCTCAAATTAAAATTTGTATCTAAGTTTTCTTTTTCTTTTCTTTTTTCAGTTTACCCAAGGTCCGATTCAATTATTTTATTTTTAAAAAAACCTTTAATATAATAACTTTTTTGTTTTAATTTATTTTACAATACGATATATAAGAAAATTTATTTAATGCGCGTATCATTCCTATATAGAAAAATTCAAATTATTTTTTTATTCGATGGATGAAATATAAAAAATAAATGTGTTTGTAACGAGTGTCAAATAAATATTATAAACTTTTTAATTTAATTTATAATATTTTAAATTTGATTAGCAACTGAAAATTATTAAAAATAAATGAGTTGAGATTTATATTAATTGAAACAAAAAGTATAAAATTATATCTTAAAAATAGATGGCAATGAGTCGGTCGGGTCGAGTAATTGATGTATAGATATGCTCCATTTTCAAATATATTGACTCAAATCTTCCCAGTGACCCGCACATGTCCTAAAATGTAACCCCGTGACCTCCTCCATATGGGAGCTGGTGATGTCCTGTCCTGTTCAATTTTTGTAATTTTATTTAAATAAATTTTTTTGTATCACTATTAAATATGTATACATCAATTGTAATATAACTTATAATTATGTATACCATAATTATCTAATTATATTATTTTATCAATCACTTGTGTGTGTATATATATACCATAATTATATTATGTGAAAGAAGAAAAGGACAATTGTTTGAAAAATTAAAATGTAAAGAATATGGAAAGTTCGTCATTATCTTACAAAAATATGCATATATTTTAGGGTTTATTATGTTGATATTGATTACTATATATATAACTATGTGGGTTGGGTCGTGCCCGTGAGGTCAATGTGAAACTCAGACTCGATCTATTTTTAAACATGACAAGTTTGTCTCGATTAGTCCTCAATTCGGAAGAGTCGACCTGGCCCAAAGCTCTCGGACAGAGTGGGTACCCATAATTAAATTGGGGCAATATTGTCATCTCTATTCTTAAATTGAGAAAAAAAAAATTATAGAGACGTTCGATATGAAATTTTTTCAATTAGAATGAAAATTATGATAAATATATAATAATTATAGTGATTAATTAGAACAAAAAATATAAATAACTTTATTAAATCTACTAAATAAGATAATCATTATCTTATTTAATTATATTCCTTTCATCTTATAATCATTATGTACAATTAATCTCTTATATCACAATCAATAATCTCTCATTTATCCATCTCTTTAAAAATATTAAAACATAAGATTAATCATGTAACCCTAAAAAGACATATACTCTATTATCATTAAAAAAAAAATGTAAAAAGCGAGACCTGAAATATACTCGAATTTTTAATTTTAAATCTCTGGGCTGGCACGTAAACTATTAATTAATTTATCTCCATTCTTGATTGATTTACACCTTCAATAAACGAAATTAATTTGACGTTTTTTTTTTTCTCCCAGAAAAGAAGCTTAGAAATCTTGTTCATCAGTTTCAAATTTTTTATCGCTTTGCACATTTTACATTTCGAATCAAGCGATATATATATATATATACACATTTTATTGCACTGATGGAAACGCTTATAATATTAAATTAACTAGTATATTTTTCTTTCAAATTTTTATTCTCTCTATTTGGTAAATATCATATGTAATTATATATGAATAGAAATTTATTTATTCAATTGGAGAAGAAAAAAGGATTGCAAAATACATTCTATTTTCTATATGAAATATACTAATTTAGAGAGGGTAAATTTTCTTTTTATTTTTTTATTTTTTTGAGATAAATTTGTGAGAAACTTAAAAAAATATGTAAAAGCTACAATTATTCATAAAATGCATCTTAATGGGGACAAATATTGAAGAAGGGGTAGTAACAGTTATGCGGGTTGTTTCAGATGCATGTGGGATCAATTTTCTTTGAATATCTTGGTGTAATAATTGAGTTTTCATAGAAAATGTGCTCATTGGGATTATGTGATCAATAAAGTAAGAAATAGACTTCGTAAGTGGAAAGGGTTGAAGCCCCTTCTAAAGTGAAAAGGATTGAAGCCCTCCATTGGAGGTAAGGTAAGTTTGATTAATATGGTTCTTTCGAATCTACCTGTTTATATGTTCGACATCGAACACCTAAAAATATTTTGTAAGAATTAGTGAAGATTTAGAGAGCTTTTTTATGGGGTGGTGAGAGTAAAATAAGAATTTCTTGGATAAATGACAGACAATTTGCAAACCAAAATCAGTTAGCGGGCTTAAGATTAAAAATTTAGAGTGCTTTAATAAGTCACTATTGGAAAAATGAATTTGAAGATTTTTTCATAAAAATGAGATTTTTAGTTTGCTAGAGTGGTCAAGTTTGGATGGGGCTTGTCTTAGGGACCATGTAGGAGTAAAGGGAGTGTAGCAAGAGTTTGTAAGTCAATAGGATTGCGTAGAGATTTTAAAGGCAATGGGGGAGAGTAACAAGAGTTGGTTTTTCTCAAGTTTGGTTAAGGTAATAGGAGAGGGGGAGTTCTTTTTTATGTGATGATTGTTGTGTGGGGTGTATTCCTTTAAAATTCTCTTTCTGAGATATTATTCATTGTGTCTTGATAAATATGTAAGGGTTGGAATGGGAGTTTCATGAAAGGTTGTGGTGTTGAAGGTGGTAATTGAGGATAGCCTTGTTTAAAAGAGAGTAATCAATGCTTACTAACTAGCAAACTTTTTTTAATGGTTTTCCTTTTAGATAGGAAGTTGAAGATTTTTGGAAATTGAGTATTGCACAAAGGAATTTACTTACGTAAAGATGCTTCGAGAAATTGATGAACATGGAACATGGGGATTTAGCAGCTGATGTAAACGAATTTAATCTAGTTAGGGACACACTCATTCCTTCGAAGGTGCAAACTTATGCTTGGAGAGTCTTGTGGCAAGCAAGTGAACACTTTCAAGTAATGCGAATTAGCATTGTGTGTTGTGTGAAATTGAAAATGAACCAGTAAAACATGTTCGTTTCGTGTGCTCTTTTGCATACAAATTTTGAAGGAATGTGTGAAATGAATCGATGTAGAAATTGTCTTCTCTTTTATAACTGGTGATGAGTTTACTGCAATTTAGTTGACTCATCAAAAGTAAGGAAGGAAGAAAGATATTAGTGTGTCTATAGACATGTGGAGTATGATTATCATGGAAAACAAGAAATGTCATTATTTTTTAAAATGAAAATACAAATTATGGATCTCATTAATGAACTGAAGTCAAGAACCTGGAGTTGAATAATTGTGAAGGAAATTACAGAAGACAAATAGAGTTTACAGTGTGGAGTTCAAATTTGAGCTATTTTCTTGAGCATTAAGATTGGGTATTGAGGATCTTACTAATTTATATGTCTAATTATGATGTTCTTGGAGTTGCAAGATGCATAGTACCAATTTAACAACTGTTTATTAGATCCGACTTCTATCAGCGCCAAGCTCGAACTTATAACATCGGCTTGAACTATAACTACAGTTTTTAGAGTTTTAACTGTGGTTTTCTATAAAAAAATGATGTTGTTTCGATGCTGTTAAAGCTTAGATTTGAAATAGTGTGGGTAATTCTCTTATCCAAATGTTAATTAAATTTACTTTTTCTGGTAAAAAAATACTTTTTATATATTTAATGTTGCTACCCTCCGATATATTGCATTAAACAATGTACAATCAAAGAAAACTAAAAATTATGGACCGGAGGAGTATATGATAATTATATATATACAACAAAAGTATAATAAGATTTCAAAAACACTGGCTCGAAAGCCTGCTTATTTTTCCTAAACCAATAAGATTTCAAAAACACTAGCTCGAAAGCCTGCTTATTTTTCCTAATTTTTTTTATCGATAAATATTAGTTGTTAGAAGTTAGTTCACCAAGTCTTCATACACTCATATCTCTAAGCCAACCTTATATCTCCCTCCTATTCGTTCCAAAAGGGAATCAAACCCGGGTCACTCACTCAAGTGAGGAGCCCGTTGACCAGGTGTACTAACTCACCTGGTTATTTTTCCTAAACTTTTTGGTCGAGCTTGTTAACAAAATATAGATTTACGAATTTACATGACATTGAATTATTGTTTTACAGAATAAATATATATGGTTTGAGAAGACTATCATAATATAGAAGACGATGATTAAAAGTTTCTATTATATTTTGGTATTTTTTCTTATTTCAGCTGGTCAAAAAAATTCACGTGTTCTTTGATAAAGATTTGTGATAATCATTTAATCTACTCTATGATACAAAAATAAAACACAAGGTTATATATCAAAATGGAGTCAAAGTTTTATATTAAAGAGATAAATACAACTTAGTTAATGAAATATCTGTATATTAAAGATTGGTATATACCTTTTTACAAATTATAATTTGGTTTAACTAAAATGCATTTTGGTCCAAAAAAAATGGGGACCCTATTTTAGACTTTGTCAGCCCCCTATTGTACCACACCACACGCCACTCATGTCCTCTCTCTTCTTAAATCTGATTTTTCTTCTCTCTCCCCCCATCTTTTCTTAATCTCTCTCCCCCAATTCAAATTTGTTTGGGAAGAAGGTGCAGAGTACGGCCACAACGATGAAGCTATAGAGGAGAACCACCACAAACGCTGGAGCATGATTCACGATCAGATCGAGCAGCGAAGACGACGAGCAACGACCAGCTCCGCTCAAAACGATGATAGATCGGGTATTTATCGACGGCGAAGGTGTCATTTCTCCCTTTCTCCAACCAGATCGTAAGTCCCTCTTTCTCTCTATTTAGGCCTTCGATCTTAGGGTATAGGTTTTCAGTTTGAAGTCCATGAATTGATGGATTTTTTTATTCTTAGGGATTTTGACTTTGTGTTTTGTGTATTTTTTGAATCGCAGAAAATAGCGAATTTGGTGGATGATATAAGAGCTTAAAGGTGAAGAAGATTGATGAACACCCAGTGAATTTTGAAGATGAAGATTTTAATTCTATTTATGTAACTTTTATTTTTTTTACAATGTAACTTTATGTAAATTTATATTTTTATGTATATATAAAATTTTACAAAATTATGTTAGTATTGTAAACACCAAAATCCCAATTTTGTAAAAATTAACCTGTATTTTTTAAATTCGTGCAAAATTATATACGTGCAAATCTGAAATGTGTGCTTTATAAACTTGTGCATTTTAAATTTTGTGCGGAATAAATATGTGCATTTTAAATTTTATGCAAATTAACCTGTGCAAATCGAAATTTCGTATATGTGCACGAATTTAACTTGTGCAAATCGTAATCTTGTGCAAAATTAACTTGTGCAAATCGGAATTCCGTGCAAAATTGTATATGTGCAGACGAAAATCTGTGCAAAAAAGCACGATGGGCCCCACAAAATTACAGCTGTCAAGTTTGCAGAAAGGTTGTGAAATTGTTTTTGCAGCTTTTAGCTTTCAGGTTTGCAGAAAAGTTGTCAAATTTTTTTTGGGCCCACTTTAAACCAATTTGTAATTTATAAAAAGGTTAAAACCGAATTGTAGTAACCATTATATAATTGGAACAATGTGTAAACTACCCTATATTAAAATGATTTATAATTAGTTTATCACAAAATTAAATATTATAAAATTTTAAATTTTGATAGAAAATATTAAGAATCACACTAAAAATATCAAAATTTGGGATCAGTAATATTGCATTCATAAATATCAACATTTACTTTTTTAACTTTTAAAATATTCATATTTATTAAAAAATTATAATATTATAATATATAAATTTAAAGTATTGAGTCTTTAAATAAAATAGTATCAAATATATCAAAAATATCAATTATTTAACCTAAAATATGAAAATTTAGAAAGAATTCATTTTATCAACCACCTCCACATAATTAAATAGGGATGATAATTTGACCTACCCGATCTGCTCCGACCTGAACCCGCACAGTATGGATATCATTATCGTGCTGTCCCGCTCCATTTTACCCATTTATATTATTAAAGATTGGATATATATGATTTTTATAGAAAAATATATTATTATTTATTAGTATATATAATATAAATAAGAATAAATTAATTTAACAAATATATTTTAGGTCAATATATACTAATAAGACATAATATGAAATATATGATGGTATTTTAACTATAATTTTTAATTTATATCAACATATATAAAGATAAAGATAATTTCGTGAATATTTAAATAATATCATAAATTCATTTCTTTTTATTTAAGATATTCTTAAATTTATTTTAAATATATAAAAATATATTATGTATTATAAAAATTTAATTTAAAATGGATCGATCTGCCTCGCCCCATGATCCGTAATCCGACCTGACTCATACACAAAATTAAACAAATTTGGATCATCTAATATCCGTCCCAATATCATTGTCATCCATATAATTAAACCTTACTCTAAAATGAATATGAAATCCCACCAATAATAAGCACCGGAAGGAATTATGGAATCTCCTTTCCAGTAATTTTGAAAAGTATTATATTTATTTCAGAATTTAATAGAAGAAATTAATTAGTTAAAAAATAAGTTATAACAGTCGCTACCAGTACTGTTTAAATGCATAGGACAGTACATCCATCTATGGAAGCCCTCTGACTAAAAAAGTCCACTAAATATGTGGTTTTAAGGCAGATTTTGTCAAATCGTAGAGTATTTATTGATATATACCATAATACATATCCCCTATTATCTATTTTTAAATTTAATAAATTTTATGTGGTTTGATAAACACTTTTTTGTGTATCCTTTGAATTCTTCATAGTTTTGTATTTTTTTTAAAAATATACATATGAATATTCCCTGTCATTTACTTTTTTTTTATAAAATATCTAATTCTATTCCAATTTTTTTATTTCTCAATCTTATCTATTCCCTCAGTCCCGATATGTGTCTTACGTTGCTTTTAGACTCACGAATTAAAATAAAAATGAAAAAGTATATGTGATGTGATTGAAAAAGTGAAAAAATAATGAGAATAGTATAAAAAGGATTGAAAATAATAATAAAAAAATGAATAGTAGTTTCTTAAAAAAAGTTAAAAACAAATGAGAAAAATATATTTGAACGGACGAAAATGACAAAATAAAAAATATATAGTGTGACACGAGTTCTCAATATTTTTTTTTCTTTTCTATTTATCAATCTTAGCTACTATCTTTATATATTTTTTCTTTTTGTAATGCTACATTTTTAATGAATCCATTCTGTTTAGGTTAAAATTTTCATACTGTAATTAACGTTTTCTAATTTTTTGAAATTAAATTTCCAATCATCTAATCATAATTCAAGTATACAGAGCTGCAATGTCTACATGACTTTGTTCCAAATTTGAATGAACCTTTGGCCTCAACCACTCTCATTTATTATTATAATTTTTTAATTTTAAATTGATCCTTCATGAGTTCAGCTATATAACACAGTTATATATATATAATCTAATCTTATTCCAATTTTTTATTTATCAATCTTATCTACTATCTGCATATATTTTTGCGGAAAAAAATTGGTGAGAAAGAGAGAGACGATAGAAAGTGAGAGTCAGTCGTGTTATTTGATTTATCTGATTTCAAAATTTTTAATTTGACTAATAATGTGCATTTAGTATATTATTAATAAGTAAATTTTAACAATTAACACTAATTTGAACCACAATATAACCTACTTTACTTGATATATTAGAGTGCAAGCACTTTTCTTCAAAGTGGACCACAATATGATTTTTTCTTTTAAATATATATATATATATATTGAGCGATTGTTGATATAAGCAATTAATCTATAAGTTTAGGAAGAAGATTAACTAAAGTTGCGACAAAATAGAAAAGAAGTTAATTGCGTACGAAACTACTAGGTTAAAGGACTAATTAAAAGTGAGCCAAAGTGGGCCAAAATATGTTGCAAGAGGCGAAAAACATGAGTTGCTCGCCACCTCCAATGCTCCGGACAAAATTTGGTCGCCGGAATCCATTTGGCAAAGTTGGTCGCCTGATGGGGCAACATCACAACCAACATTGAACTTGTTAGTCCCTGAAATCAAGGTTGCTCGCCCTGGAACCATTCTTGGTCGCCTCCAATCACTCTTAGTCGCCTCTTACCTCATCTTGCCTGCCCATAGGCGTGCAACTTACCAAAGAGGATCTCGCTCGCGCTGAAGAAAACTCTTATACGTATCTTGAGCGACACATGCCGCGTGCAGGTTAAATGCGGCACAAGTAGGTGCCACCGCATGCCTTGTAATGTTCTATATATATGTAATCTTGACATTTGAATAAAGTATTAGAAAATTCGACAATACTAACACTGCTACTTGCTTATTATCTCAACATTCGAGAAACACATATTTCAGTTATTGCTTGATAACCTCATCGTATTTAGCTACATAATCAACATATATTTGCTAAAGGTTATCAATAGTGGAGACCAATAAAAATATGAGTAAGTTTTATATGAAATTGTCTCATAATATGATATTGATGCATTTGATTTACTTTTAATTTAAAATGTATTGCATATTAATTAAAAAATTATTACTTTTTTAAAATAATAACATTATCTTATTATAATAACTTATATTTTTAAAAAAACATTATCTTATTTATTATTATGATCTTCTTCTCTCTTTTTTTTTTTTAATTTAATCGATCTCTATAGAGTTTTAATTGAAAATATTAATGCGATTGAACAATATCAATAGTGATAATTATTCTCAAAAAATCTGAACGTAGCAAGTTTGACTCGTGAGGATTGAGAAAAAAGAGAGAAACCATACCATACCGCTAGTACCGAAGGGAAGGACCATAAACACATCATGCCCCATGTGATCAATTCCCCTCCTTCCATCCCCTATCCTCCCCTATTCTATTCTATTCTATTTAAAAATATATATAATTATATAGGTATTCTATTGATAAAATCTCGATATTATAAAATCATATTTGTACGAAGAAAAAGTGAGTATATGAGTGTAAAATTTAATAATAATATAAAAAATATATATTTTATTGATTTTTATGAATATAAAATATTTTATTTTTAGGTATAAAATAGAGTTGAGATATCCAAGTAAGATAAGAGTGAAAGTAGAATTGGAACAGAGTTAGTAGTAATATTTATTATCTCATACAGGAAGAAAAAATATACTTTAATTACACACTGTGTTTTTTATTTAATCTGAATAAAGAAAATATATCAACCTGTTTTAGTTTTTGTATATAAAAACACTGGAAAGTATTAGTTCATGTGGGAAAAATATGAATTCATATAATTAAAAAAAAAATATTAGTTGTATTAAAGAAATGCTAATATTGTGTTGGTTTTAAGACTTAAGTACACCTTGCAATTTAATTATATTTTTAAAAAATTATTTTATTATTATTAAAAAGTCATCACTTATTACGTAATATCATACTGATTTTTTAATAAAAATAAAATTAATTTTTAATAATAATGAAATTAATTTTTTTTAAAAATATTTAAATTATCCCGTGCACATTATGCATACACGAAGTTGACCTATTATGTATTTATGTTCATCGCGTACAAGTTAATAACTTCCTTTTGTATACATGAATGAATATTTTACTTCATTATAAACTAGGTTTAATATGGTATGTTTTCATATATTGTTTTTAAATTATTGAGGCAAACCAGCAAACATATTTTCTTAATCTTAGTGGTAGTTGTATTTTTCTTATAAATATTAAGGAAATTTAGAAAATATGATCTGTAAAACCAAATATTGAAAAGTCGACATAGACATTGTTTGAATGACAATGATATCTCCTCAATTTTCATTGCATGAAATTAATATAAAATACATCACTTATTATTTAAATATTATTATTTTTAAAATGTGATAAAAAATTTAATAAAAAATAATATTATTTTTGCTTAAACATGACTTTCACTTAAATTAAAAATATTATCACATTTTATTATAAATGTAACACCAATTTTTTTAAGAAGTGATAATATTTGAGAAAACACAAAAAATGATAATATTTGAAACTCTAAAGACTCTTTTTTCACCTACTTTTTCAAAATACTCCTTTTTCCCCTTTTTGGTGTTAAATTATCTAAATTACTCTTTAAGTCCAAACACAAAATTTGGACTAAAATAAACTCAATTATGAACAATTCAATTTCAAGTATTCCATTTCAAACAAACCAATTTTAATTTTAATACAACTTTATTTTGAATAGGTCTCTTGTAAACTCGAATTCACATGAACTCGTATCACAGTTATTTATAATCACTATCACTGTTATAAAAATATACTTGATATTTTTACAATGATAGTTTATTATGCATAAAAGTGATAGTGAATACACATAACAGTGATAATGTATACATATAACAGTGATAACTGATAAATCCAAATTCAAGGTGAACTCGAATTTGTACAAGTTTTTGTCTTTGATTTTTCCATCCCAACATAAAAACTTGAAAAGCACTCTAAAAATTGTTTGTTGTAGACTTGCTTAGTAGAAATGCTTGAGTTCTCTAGTTGTTGTTGTCGATTCTTCAAACTTCTTTTATTTATAGATGAGGATGTGTGATTATCCGTTGAGAATTTTTAAATTTGAATTCTGAATGAGTCTCTCTCTCTCTCTCTCTCTTTCTCTCTCTCTCTCATGTGTGTAGTGGTCCATCCATTATTAGTGTGGTACTG
Source organism: Prunella vulgaris (assembly GCA_026898435.1). Taxonomy (NCBI): domain Eukaryota; kingdom Viridiplantae; phylum Streptophyta; class Magnoliopsida; order Lamiales; family Lamiaceae; genus Prunella; species Prunella vulgaris. The sequence continues at coordinate 269,469 of JAPKLY010000545.1, forward strand.
GTTGTACTATCTGTCCTTCAGAGCAAAATTTCATAATTAATTGTTTATTAGCTAAAATTTTGGGTCTTTACCATTCAAATAATCCATAATAACTTGTGAGTGAGTGCAGGTTAATGCTTCACTTAGTCAAGTGTTAGATCCTTCTAAACTTTTTCTGACCTTGTACTGAATCTTCAAACGGCTAACTCTAGTTTTAACTTTATCTTCTAGTTGTAGGTTATCCATCTGTATATTTAGTCTTCAGATGTAGGTTTGATCCAGCTATAAATTATGTCCAACCGTAGACTTGATTAATCTGCACCTGTACACTTTATTTCAACAGTTGTAACTTACTAATTTTTTCTTCAATTTTTACACATGCAGAGTTAGTCCAACAAGAAGTCCTAACAATGATGATGATGATATTTTTTTATAGAGAAAGAAACGAGACTCAACCCATATTTTTAAATAATTAAAAATATTTTATCACTTTATTTTATTGATTATTAAATTATATATTTATAAATATGTAAATTTTGTAGTATAAAAAAATATTATGGGATACTTTTGTAATTGTTTACTTTTTGCATGATTATTTATTATTTTACTCATAGCTAAGTCAAATCGCCTTAGAGCAAAATTAGACGACTTATCGATTTTTTATTTGACACCTGAAGTTAGACAGGATGTTTCGACCATAGGAAAATTCTTAAAATACATTTTTAGTAAAATTAATACGAAATAGTTCTTTAAATTCGTGTAAAACGCGAGGTAAAATTATAGTAAAATATATATAGAAGGAAGAGATAAGAGAATAGTGGGTTCGACAGAAAATAATAATTTAAAAATATGTGATCGTAATCATATATTGAAAATTATGTTTGAATAAAATAAGTATATTGTAGATATAGTAGAATTGAACTTTAAACAAAATTTTAAGAAAAATTTACAAATGGTTTACAAAATTAACATTAATTATAAATTAGTTATGTGCAAAAAAATGCTTTTGTACAGAAAAAGTTATACTTATGAGCAAATATTGTGAATAAATTTATAAATATAATATTTTTTTGAACCAATTTATATTAGAATTTGGATAAATAAAGAAGAATTTGAATTTAAAATAAATTAAATGGAGTGGTATATTCTTAAATTTTATGCTCACATATTTTACCAACTTACACGTCCATGATCATGAGTAATATCTATCATCACTCATAACTTTTTTCCCCTGGAATTTCTTCGTTTTCGATTGCGGCCTCTCATTTAATTTATCATTGTGTTAAAAATTTAAAATACTACTTATTTATTGAAAAATCAACCCTAAAGTTTGTTTAATTATAGTCAACACACAATAAATATCATTATAATTTTTTGGGGTGCTAACTGAAATGATGGTTAATGTCTTTTTTAACATTTGGGGTTAATTAAATCCTGAAGTATACGTACCGTAGACGTTTTTATAATTTTCATAACATACATACATAAAATAATAATTAACTAGCTCCTATAATTTGTTGGTCACGATAAACCATTTAATTATTTTTCTGCTCTTTTTTTCTCTGTTAATCCTCAGAAATTTCTTCATCAGAATTTTGTTTCAGAGTTATGACTTTAAATGAAATCTTCTGTTTATGAAATAAAAATGTAAATAAATTTTACATGATTCTATAAGTTCATATTTATAGATGAGATTAATTTTTTTTATAGTATTAAAATTTAAACTTGCTTACCTCCTGATTCCCCATAAATACGTAAAAGAGAAGTGCTAGAAATGTAAATAAATAATTTTTGGACTTATGTATATCCCGATTTCGAATCCGGCTAAAAGCAACCCTACTCATTCATTGAGCATCATCCCTAAAAGAAAATTTTGAAAATTCAACGAGAAAGAAGGTTAGAAAAATAAATAAATAAAATAAGTTCACACCTCTTTAAAAAATTATATCTTTTAGATTAAAAGTGATTCTTTTATTTCGTGAAAATAACTTAAAGTTAACAAACTAATTTTGTTAATAAAAAAAATTAATATTTATTTTAAAATATGCCTCAAAAGTAATTCAACATGTATGTATGATATTATATATTTAAAAATTCATTGGTTTTCAATTAAAACTTCTACTTAATTGTCAGAACAGTGATTTGCATAAACATTGCGCAATTCATGTGCTTAGTTTGCTTAGAATTTGTCTACTATTTATACTAAATTCTTTAATTGTACTAAATTGTCTAGAAATATATTGTTTTGCTAATTTTGTATGTATTTTGAGAATTTCTCAATAAAACACGTACCTATAATTTATTGAAATCGATCGAAGAAGAAAAGAGTCGAACAAGAATTAATATTGAGAGATAAAATGCGTTTATTTCTTGAAGAAAACCATCATTTGTTGGGCTATCTCTGCACAATGAAACTGGAAAAAAATGGAAGGCTCAGGTTATTGACACTAGCCACTTTGAGAAATACACTACCCTTTAAATGTTGGCATTGTTTTTCGAAAATTTTATCAATTTTCGGCAAATTTTTTTAAATTTTTTTGTCATTTTTGTACTGTGTTCGGAAAAAAATGTCGAAAAAATGAAAAAAAATCGGAAAAAAATGATGAACAAAGAGTAGTGTATTTTTCAAAAGGATGGTGTATTTATCTGGGTAGTGTATTTACAAAAAAGGCTTAGTGCTTATATCCTTGGCCAAATTGAATCTTTACGGGCCGGCCGTTAACAATATAAAATTGAATAGAAAGCCCATGTCATTAAGCTCATAAACTAATGCAAGAAACCATTAATAGTGTAAATAAAATACACATTTAAACAATCCATAAAAAATATCTTCCGAATTAAAAGTGCGATATTAAAATTACACCAATGATATATGTTAATGAACTAGTATAGTTTAATAATAATAATAATATTAAACATAATTATTCAAAAGTTAAAGAGTATTAAAATAATTTAATAATGAAACGAATTTCGCGCATATTAATTGTTGATCTTTGCAGGAGATTATTATTATCATTCAATATTAAGATGGATACAAATAATAAAATAAGTGATAATTATTCAAGAACAACACTGTATACCAACCAAGGGTATAAATGGCGCTTGGCGGTCGTCGGGCAGTCGACTGTGGCCAAACGCCAAGGATGCCTAGGCGGGGCCAAGATTTTTTATTATTTTTTTATTTTTAAATTTTTTTTCTAAACATATATTAATAAAAATGTGCATTATAACCAGGTGGGTTAGCCTACTTGGCCACCGGGCTCCTCAAGTGAGTGACCTGGGTTCGATTCCCTTTGGGAACGAATTAGGAGGGAGATATAAGGTTGGACTTGGAGATTTGGAGTGTAAGGAGACTTGGTGAACTAACCTAACTACTAACGACTAACATTTACCGATCAAAAAAAATTGTGCATTATACAATAAATTATAAATTTAAAAACATAATTAATACCCAAATGCATTTTTCACAAAACACAACAGGTCAATAAAATGCAAAAAACTCTCCAAAAATGACATTGTTCAATTACTAAATAAAATACTAAAATAACAAAATATCATACGGATAAATTAATAAGTAGTTCAACTAAGAGGAATATCTAAAGACACTTGTTGCTCAACTCCACGTACACACTCTTCATCATCAGATTCAAACTCCACATCAACATTTATTTCATCATCATCAAATGAGAAATCATCCTCATCAAGCTCTCTAATTAGTTTAAGTGTATATTTATTATTCTTTAATTAATTTACTTTATTTAAATAATCAAATCACATTTGACATTTGTACACTTTCTTAGTTTCCGCCAAACCATCGCCTAGACCGCCAATTTCCACCAAATCCTTGTGGCGGCCAAGACCGCCTAGGCGGGGCCTAACTCCCAAACCGATTTTTTTCAAGGATTTGTCTTAGGCCTCGGCCGCCGGGTGCGAGGCGGGGCCATTTGCATCCTTGATACCAACATATTGAATTGAAAAGAATAAAAAAACGGATACCATATTGAGATGATTGAATCAAAATATTGAAAAGAAATCTTGATATCTCGAAAGTAGAAGTTACAAAATGAAGAAGTAGAACTAATGTGTTCTTTATCCTATTCTATATATAATAGTATTAATTATAGCATTATAAGGTATTAGTTACAATAATACTCCCTCCATCTCAGAGCAATTTGCAAGGGAGGAGAGACACACAAATTTAGAAGAAAGTAGAATAAAGTAAAAAAAAATAGTGTTTTGAGGGTTAAAGGGTTAATTTGGTAAAATTTTATGTAAAAAGTAAAAAAATTAGTTGGATTGAGTGTAATGTGGGCCCAAAAAGTGAAAAAGTAATGACATTTTGTGAAAATATGTAGATATTGTGAGGGTGAAGTTTATAAGAGGGTTTCCTTTTTTGGGTCTGCAAGTTTCTTTGGGACGTCCCGAAAAAAAAACTTACAAGTTCCTTTAGGACGGAGGGAGTAACTAATATAATTATAAGGCGTCCACTTATGTCTAATAATTTATCAACATCCACTAATCCAATCTTAGGATGTTGCAAATTATTAGATAATTTTTTATTATGCTTGCCGATGCAGACAACAACCTTAACGCCTTGTCGTCGTTTATATTTTTGGAGTCATTTGCATATTGTTTAAAAAGATAATTATATTAATTTATAAATTGATTCAAAATATTTATCCAAAAATATAATTTTTTAATATATAAAAATATATTTTTTTCTACACAAAACAATTTTGTGATTAACGTCAATTTTATGAATTATTCTGTAAATATTTTTGGTGTCAAAATGCATTGCAACAATAAGAAGCCCTCGATTCCTATACTGCAAAGTTCTCATGCACAAACTTTTGGATATTTGCCAAAGGAGGTGATACGTGTTAAAAAAGAGTTGGAGAAGCTTCAGAGTCGGGAGCAAACTGTTGAAATAACAAGTAAGATGATGGAGACAGAGAATAAATTGGTTGCTTTGCTTCGTCAAGAGGAATTATTTTGGCTTCAAAGGTCTCGAGTCAGCTGGATGAGGGAAGGGGACAAGAATACATCTTTTTTCCATAATGTTGCAAGTGGACGGAAGAAGAGGAATTCGATAAACTTGATTAAAGATAAGTTCGGAAGAGTGGTGTTTAAAGAGGAAGAAATAGAGAAGGTATTTGTGGATTATTTTTCGGATCTCTTTATGTCAAAGGGCAGTGTGGATATGGAAGATGTTATTGAGGCCGTGCAAAACAGGAGCAACATGGAGATGAATTAAGCGTTGTCCATCCCGTTCACAAAAGAGGAGATTACTAAGGCATTGTCCCAAATGCATTCAACTAAAGCTCCGGGCCCAGATGGTATGTCTGCTATCTTTTTTCATAAACACTGGGATATCGTGGGTAATTCTGTTACTAAGTCTGTCCTGCAAGTTCTCAATTATGGGGCTGATCCTAAAAAGCTTAATCACACTTTTATTGCCCTTGTTCCAAAAGTTAAAAATCCTACTCTTCCTTCTGAGTTTAGGCCAATTAGTCTTTGTAATGTTTCTTTGAAAATTATTACAAAGGTGATTGCTAATCGGCTTAAGTGTTTTCTTCAAGATATTATTGATCCATGTCAGTCAGCTTTCCTCCCGGGTAGATTAATCACTAATAATGCTTTGCTTGCTTTTGAAATTTTCCACTATATGAGTCATAACAAAGCGGTTTCTAGAGGCTCGTTTGCATTCAAGTTAGATATGAGCAAAACCTATGATAGAGTTGAGTGGTCTTTTTTGCAGAGAGTCCTATTGCAGGTGGGGATTAATCAGGGCTTGGTGGATACAATTATGCGGTGTGTGAGAACAGTATCCTTTTCTGTGCTCATTAATGGAGTTCCTTCAACACCCTTTACGCCAACCAGAGGACTTCGACAGGGAGATCCATTATCACCCTATCTATTCTTGTTTTGTGCAGAGGCTCTCTAATCTATTATTAGAAGTGAAGTGGAGAAGGGTGTTCTGCATGGGGTTCGGATATGTAAAAGGGCTCCCCTAGTTTCAAGGCTTTTATTTGCTGATAATACTCTGATTTTTGGGCGAGCCACGGAGACGGAGCTTTTGAAAGTGAAGCAATTGCTTGAAGTATATGAAGGTGCTTCAGGGCAGGCTATAAATCTGAGCAAATCAGAGATAATGTTCAATGCAGGAATTTCACAGGCTCGAGGGGAGCATTTGGCCATGGTCTTGGGGGTTAGAAGAGTGGATGAACATTCAATATATCTTGGTATTCCAGCTAAGGTGGGTCGAAATCGAAGAATGGCATTTAGAAGTGTGGTAAATAGGGTGTGCAAGAAGTTGAAGGATTGGAAAAGTCGGGTTTTATCTCAAGGGGGGAAGATTACATTGGCAAAATCGGTAGCTCAAGCAATACCAACCTATTTGATGACTTGTTTCAAGTTTCCTACTGGAGTGATTTGACAAATTGAATCAGCTATTGCCAGGTTCATTTGGGGACAGCAAGGTGAAGAGAGGAGAACACATTGGTTGAGTTGGAAAACTCTATGTCGTCCAAAGCGAGAGGGTGGCCTCGGTTTTAGGGACTTGCAGGCGTTTAATAAATCACTTTTGGCCAAGCAGGCTTGGCATTTGCTATAAGATGATCAGTCTCTTTTGGCTCAGGTTCTGAAGGCTCGCTATTTTCCTAGGAATTCATTCAGATTTGCTACAATGGGTTATAATTCTAGTTACACTTGGCAAAGCATTTTGGAAGGTAGAAAGGTTTTAGATGAGGGGATAGTTTGGATCCTAGGTAACGGTCGTTCAATTCGGGTGTGGAATGATCCTTGGATTTATGATGGGGGGAGTCCGTGGTTATTATCAGATGATCATGGTGACAGAAATTCCAACATGATGGTGCAAGATTTAATGGTGGATGACCGTTCTGCATGGGATGCTCAACGCCTAAACTCGTTGTTTTCTCCAAGAGTTGTGGCGAGGATTAAGTCTATTCCTATTCCATTGTTTGAGAAACCGGACGTTCTCTCATGGAGATTTACACAGAATGGAGTGTACTCGGCAAAGTCAGGCTACTGAGAGGTGTTTCGTAAATCTAGGCAATTAGAGGGTCATGATCAGTGTTGGAAATTAGTTTGGTCATTGGACGCAGTTCCTAAGGTGCGTATTTTTCTTTGGAGAGTGATGCACAATATTTTACCTTCTGCAATTAATTTAATTGGGAGATATGTGGATGTTGATCCTTTTTGTTCAAG
>JAPKLY010000546.1:0-13969 GCA_026898435.1 Prunella vulgaris
TCAAACTAATTATTACTGAAAAGTAACATATTTTATTAATGAAAAGTCAACTTTTTAAGAATAATTTTTCTATAATAATAGGTGTAATATTTCAATAATAACAAATATAATTTTTTTTTAAAAATACCTTAGTTGGCAGTGCACTTGATGCACAAAAGACTTACTCCAAAACAAAAGAGAAAAAAAATAGAAAAATCTAAGGTAAAATATTATATAAACCACTTTGTGATACAAGATTTATATTTATAAATTTATCTTTTTTGCCTTCTTAAAAAGTGGTTCATATTTCACACAATACTTAATCAAAACCTAAAGGGATATGATAGAAACATCTTCCATCGTGCGGCAATTTTTTTCAACAATTCATACCAACACACACTAATGTTATAATAGAAACTAAGGTGTCGTGTCTATACAACGGTTAGGAACACATCATACAACTGATAATTGTATAATGGAAAAAATTTATAGAAAGGCCTAAATTTAAGAAAATGTCTCAAAATAAGACCCCAATTAGCAACCATCTCAAATTAGGGCTTTATATTTCATTTTTTTCTCAAATTAGGATATCATTTAATGTTTTGAATCTCAAATTTAGAATATTTGATGGCAGTATTGCATTCAGTTTACTCTTTTTCCCGCTCCGTCAGTGGTTCTAACTTGCACAAAAATCTTAGCGGGAAACTTCATTCATTTCTCTCTCTACATATTGATTAATCCTAGTTTTTTTTGTTCGCGAAGAAGATATCTTTTTCTTTAACATCATTTGATTTCAAGCTAGTGGCCTAATAAGAGGTATGATCTATCTACATATCAAGTTTTATTCTCTTTAATATTGTTCCAGGTGTAGTAAAGTGTTGATTGTTGGTTATCAGTATGTAATTGATTCACTGGTAAACATATTTTCTTGTAGATGTTAGATGATGATATCTATGATACTTACATCATCAACAATCCAAGTAATTTGTCCAATGATCCAATTAAGTCACTGAGTGAATTGAGGACCATAGAAGATTCTCAAACTTATTCATCAGATGATGGAGGGGAAGTCGACTCAACATGTGTTCAAAGTACTCCAAAACAAGTATGTCTTAAACTAGGGCAAAAATTCTCTTCTATTGATGAATTTTATGAAAATGTGAAAAACTATGCAACATTCAACAACTATGACTTATCAATTGCGAGAAAAGATAGGAAAAGGTGCAGAGTACGATGTGCAATTGATTGTCCGTGGCTTATTTACTGTTCAAAAGTCGGTCACCTCAAAACTTATGAGGTGAAAACGTACTATGAAAAACATAATTGAAAGTAGATCCAAAAGCCACGTTTTATAGATACTAAATGGTTAAGCACAAAGGTTGTTAACAACTTGAAAAAATTTCTGAATATGATAGGACCACAGTTAAGAGTTCATATTGCAGAGAAATTTAATATGAAACTTAGTAGGTCAAAAGCATATAGAGTACGAAGTCTCGCCCTTCATTCTGTGGATGGAAATCATGATGAGCAGTTTGCAAGATTGTGGGACTATCGTGAGGAGTTATTGAGAACTAATCCTGGAACGACATTTGAAATATTGGCTCCAGGAGTACCTTCTCGATTTGATCGACTTTATATATGCATAGATGCATGTAACAATGGTTTTTTAGCAGGATGTCGACCATTAATAGCAATCGATGGATGTTTCTTGAAAGGATATTATCGAGGTCAACTTTTATCAGATGTAACTCAAGATGGGAACAACTGTCCTTTTCTTATAGCATTTGCTATAGTTTCTTCTGAAACTAGAGAGACGTGGTCTTGGTTTTTAAGTAACTTGCTGAGAGATATTGGGCATGCGTCCTCACGTGGTGAAAGATGGACTTTTATTTCTGATCAAGGAAAGGTAATAACTTGCAAAAATGTATTTTCTATATTAATATGATTTTTATGTATTTTATTTAATTTGCTAATTTTAATTAATTTTATCAATAGGGTCTTGTTTCAGCTTTGGATGATGTGTATCCGTCCAAGTATCACAGGCTATGTGTTTTGCACTTGTTTCGTAACTTCAAAAAAAGATGGAGGGATAAACGAGTTGCGAATCAATTTTGGAAAGCAGTAAATGCGACCACAATTGTGGACTACAATATTCACATGAATGAGATACGACGAACTTGTGGAGAAGCTTGGAAGCACTTAACTGATATCGGCATGGAAAGATGGAGCAAAGCTGGTTTTGAAGCTCATGTCAAGTCATCTGCAGTTTCAAGCAACATTGTTGAGTGTTTCAATGGTCGAATTTTAGAATATAGAGAGTGGGGAGTTACTTCTTTAATTGAGAACATACGGGCTCAAGCAATGACAAGAATGTACGAAAATGGAGAAAATATGAGGAAACGAAATTGTGAATTATGCCTTAACATAATTGATAAGCTAAATATATCAATTGTGGATAGTAAAGTGTGGGAAGCAGCTCCATGCGGTGATTGGCAGAGGGCTATCTTTGAGGTATCACGCAAACCTGAGAAGTTCATTGTGAATCTTGACAAACACACGTGCACTTGTAGAAAATGGGATATATCAGGAATTCCTTGTAAGCATGTTGTAGCTGCCATTGAAAAAATCAATAAGAAACATGAAGATTATGTAAGTGAGTATTTCACAAGGGAGACATTATTGAAAACTTATGACCATTGCATATTTCCTTCGACGGGTCCTCACTTTTGGCCTAAAAGTGATCACGAACTCATTCTACCACCACTTTATAGAAGGTCTGCAGGGAGTATAGAAGGTCTGCATGGAGGCCAAAGAAGTGTAGGGCAAAAGATCCTGTTGAGCTGAGAGATTGTCATAAAGCTCAAAGGAAATATGGACCAACAAAATGTGGTAAATGTGGTGGACTTGGTCACAATAAAAGAGGCTGCAAAAATAAGAATTATGAGCAGGTGATTCCATTTTCAATTGTCAACTTAAATTTATTATTGTTATTTTTAAGTATACTTTTCTAATACAACAATTTCTCTTTCTTATTAGGACGGACTAATTCGAGATGCAGTGACTCAACCAGAATCTATTACTTCATGCATCAGAGAAGATTTACTTTAAACCAGAAAGGGGTGTTTGAGTGTTTCATAATCTTAGATAATAAATGTATACTTGTGTAGCAAATTGAAAAAAAATAAAGAAACAGGATGTAGCACTGACTATTTGCAAATTGCAGCAACATTTAACAAGCCTAAATAGGCAATCTGGATGCACACCTAGAATTAAAACATATAATATGAGAACTATTCAGAGTTTTCTCAGAGGCATTTCTACAAACACCCTATCTGCAGGAAATTTAATGCTCAAAAGAAATATTTTGATATCTTGTAACAATTGTTCATGACTTGCTATGAACTTCTAAGTGAAATTTTATGTTCTAAGACAGAGACCATATAAGTTTCGACCAAGAGGCTATATAGAGGAGCAAAAGGCATCTGAATTCCACCCAGAAAATGAATTTTAAGAAACTGAAGCAGATTAAGTGAAGGGAAGAAACATTTGTTATTCTTCACTAGAATTATTCGTTTCATTACTGCGAGAGAAAAATATATGTTTACCGTCATTATTGGCGGCAACCTCACCAACGATGGTGCTCCATTGGCGGCTTCAGGTACACGTACATTGTGTGTGTAGTCTGAATTGGGGGAATTATATTCCTGAACAAATTCAAACATGGATCACACATATCCCTAATTACAGACCATGATTGCTTAATCATGTAATATTGGGAACACGTAAGCAGTTGGATGGTGGAGGCCGTGTTCAAACCTGATGCATTGATCTGAGGCGGCGGTTTCATCCCGCTTCATCAGGCCAAGGCGGTGGTTTGTGCTCAATGGCTGACTGTGCTTTGAGATGGTGTGGCAACTGTGTCGTAGTGTGAGAGCTGCAGTGGCAGCGGTTGTTTGCCGTAAGGAGGCCGTCGACTACGAGGCTTCCTTCACGACTAGGTGACGGTCGGCAAACAGCAAGAGGGGTAACATGAGACGCCGATGCACTGTAACCGCACCTCACGATGGCAGCGGTTGTTTGCCGTCATCGATGGCGAGCATAGGGGCCGTCCAATCCCCATCGCTGAGTGAATTTATGAACGAAATCACGAAGCCTTAGATATCAATTCGAGACGGCGGCGCTGATATTTTTTACCAAGCCGCAGGCATCTTGGCAGTGGGTGGCGCTACAAATTTTAGTGGTGTGTGGTGGATTTTTCAGTGTGAAGAACACCAAAGTTTACCGCATTGTTATTCTTGTTTGTCCCAATTGCCTCTCTTTGCCTATAATCGAATAGACGCGACGGAACTGAGAACTGGCGGTTGCAAAGGCATTAAATGGACGAATTTGATGTGATCATTCTTTATTTAATCAAATCAAATTGAGAATTTCATTTTGGTATAATGAAATTAATGGGCCAGTTTTGAATCAAATGTGCCTACATAAAATTATGGCATTCATATTTGGGTAAGGGACAGATCCATTGAGTTGGACAAATTGAATTTTGGGTCCTATCAATATTATGGATATTATTCCTTAAATTTGAATCCCTTAAATTTTAATTTGGGATTAAATAATTGAACTTGAGAGCACAAGTGATATTTGGATATAAATTCAAAAGGAACTTTTGACTCGTGCAATTATTTGAGAATTATTCTTGAGTAAAAAATTGATGTTAAGGTCCTATTAATAATTGTGCATTAGAGCACAAACTGTGATTTTGGATTTAGTCCAAAACACATCTACTCTTATAATTTGTTGAGAAAATATTTAAGAATAAAAAATGGCGATGTAGGCCACATAGAATTAAAAGTAAAATTGTGTTGCTTTATATTTGATAGTATCTGATTAAATATTAAAAGTAAGATTAAAGAGAGAGAAATCATATTTGAGTATCTTCCAACAAATCAAATGCTAGCAAAATATATATTGGAAGATAAGATAAAGATCGTGAGAGATATGGAGCTATTACCGATTAAATATGATGTCTTGATTGAAACCAACTTCATCTTAAGGTACAAGTGAAAAATTGACACTTTAACATTGAGTTAAAAAGGCAATTCAATATTAGACATTGGCGAAATGGAAACTTTGTTACATTTCAAAGTGCATAACTAGAAATAGTGGGTGATACTATTTTGAAAGCTCATAAATCTGACCTATGCACTTTTATTTACCACAACAAGTAAAGGTTGGATTTTAAATTCTTAATTGACTTATAGCTATGTGGGATGCGTTGTGGACATTCATGATAAGTCTATTTATGCAAGTAGAGAAGTGAGAGGTCACTTCTTAGGGATTATATCAGTAAGATCCTAGAGTACTTGCGAGACCAGGATAAGCACAAAGGCCCGATACAAAATTGGTGCTGCAAAAAACAAAGAAGTAAGAAATCATACGCGATGAGAACTTGATTCCACTGGTTTCTTGTTCAACCATAAGTTAAAGGCTAAGTTCACTTCATGGCTATTCGTTGCGTAAAACAAGTGTGTATTTTTTTATTTTTTTATTATATATTATATATGTAAATAAGTGGGGGATTATTGTATATTTTAGTATTTAAATAATATAAATTGAGTCGAGAGAGCTTTTCGCATAAATATATCTTTTGAGTAAAAGTCGTAACCATTCGGTTTGAGACTTTTGAAGAAGAGTTGCAACCTTTTGGTATAACTCTTAAGTAATAGATGCAACATTTCGATGCAACTCTTGGATATCTATATAAACTCAAGATATGTGTAGTTCAGAATCACTGAAATAGTAGATTCAATTAATAGTTCAAGATTGAAAATTAGTGTTTCTCAATATAGTGAAAAGTCGAGTCTCTCTATATATTATTAGAAGTCTTTTATTTTATTTAAACACTTGTGATTTCTACTTCTGAAATTCGTTAGAGTGTAACTATCGAATTTCCGTGAGATAGGTTTTGTATCCTGGAAGGTCAATTCGTTGTGAGAACCAGTTACACCTAAGTGGGAGAAATTAATACCTTTAAAGATAGCATCGTTTTTCGGTGTGTCTAACCTATCATTAACTCCATTATACACATGTATACAACAACTTGACCTTTTATTTTTATTGTTCAAGCCCATAACAATAAGACTATATGATACTAACCATTACAATATATTGTCCTTTCATGAACAGGTTACGAGTTGAAATAGAATTGTATGATGGAACATGCTTTTGTAGAGCAAAGAGAGGCCGAAATGTTGCTAGGGATATCAGGTGAAAGACGTTATGCAAGCATAAATAGAGGTATAAGTGGTGTTTTATCACCAGCTCAAGGAATATATTTTTTTGGTTTTCAATTGCTTTTGGTATGGTCTGATTATATGTTTTACCTTTTCATTATCTTCATGCATTACATCACAAAATGTTCAACCTTGAATTCCTCAAAATGTTCAACTTTGACGAACTCAATCAACGGTTCACATATATCTTCTTCTTCCATATCCGCACCTCGAGTATGGAATTGAGGAGCAAAACATTTACACGACACACAGTGATGACATGTCTCCCATCTTCTAATCAGTCCTCCACATCAGAAACTTTTGGAGAAAAGAGCCTCATTTCAGATGCACAAAAATGATCAATGTCAGATATATCAACATCTGAAAGCCATCAGATCAGTTCCACAATCAAGATCAGCAAAGCTCAAGTGGTAAAAAAATTTTAAAACATGCCAAGCAAAACTGAGCCACCCATAATGCACAAACTTTCTGGTTCTTTTTAAAGCTCAATGAGCCACCTATAATGTACAGCCTTTTTGGTCATCACTAGGTTGTTACCTAGAGAAGACAGTACAAAAATATGTATATATTATCAACTTTGTAACCACTTTTTGTTTTGTTGAATATATGGGTGCTTGTTTAAAATTTTATTTTATTATATTTTATTAACACTATTTATAATAATAAATTATTAGACAATCCGGATGACCACCTCAAGAATTGAGGTGTACTCCAACTAGTATAATTTTATGGGTCAGTAACAAAATAGTTTGTTTCATAACCCTTAGTTCCCCTACAACACAATAAATACAAATGATTTTATACAGTGGGGCCTTTTTTTTTCTTCTGATTACTACTTGTACTGATTCAGACAACAAACAACTTTGTGCTTTTGTTATCGTCTGAGCAAAATTTAAATAATTTGCACAGGAAACAATTTTTCATTTTTTTTACTTTTTTTTAATTTCTTCAAAAAATTTAATTAAAATTATCTGCTTTTATAATTAAAGAAATTTATATTTAATATTTATTAATACATCTTTTTTATTAAATATGCAATTTAAAACGTCTTTAAAAAATTTTTAATTTTACACACAATAAAATTAAAAAAAAAATTTAAATAACACCATATCTAAAATTATGTGCAAATTTTAAATATAATATTAAAGACAAAAACTTATATGAAACGTTACACGGTGTGAAACATACCATATACATAAAATTCGCGGATTCATGTTCGGGTCGGGTCGAATTTGGGAAAATTTCTCAAATTCTCATGCAAGCACAATTTCAAAAATTTTCACTCCCAGGTATGTTACTTTTTAGGCAGATGCATGTTATTTTAAGTCAAAATGTGTGTTTACAATTAGACCAAATGTTATTTTTTACATCTCACTTATTTTTTGTAGAAATAACATTTTTTTCATTCAACGTAAAAGCAAAATGTGTGTTATTATAAGAAAAAAATACTCCCTCCGTCCCAGGGGTATTTGCACCCCTAGGATGGCACACGGTTTAAGGAAAATATATTTTTTAAATAAAGTAGTTGTGTATGGGTAAATGTATGGAAAGTTTTGTGAGTGTGCACGCAAATCGATATTTCCCTTTTAAGTAGTGTGCAAATTGGTTTGGGACAACCCAAAATGAAAAATGTGCAAATTGTTCTGTGACGGAGGGAGTATTACATTTTCAGAAGTATATATTTATTTGTATATAAATAATTATTTTATTTTATAATAGCACATATAAAATAGTAAAAAGTGTATTATTACATGAATCAATATATCTAACTTTAAGGGATGATGATTAAATTTAAAAAAAAAAAATTGTTCTTAAGAAAAATACATTTTATCCTATAGTAACACATGTTTGTCCATACAGTAACACAAATTGGGGAGCAAATATATGTTACTATTATAGTAAATGTGTGTTACAATCTTATAAAAACTTGTTATTTTGCATGTAATCATTTGTTTTTATAGAATAAATAGTTTTTAACATAATATAAGAGAAAAATCATGTGTGTTACTATAAGAAAACATATTGGTTTTTCATAAATATTTATTTATTTGTATAGAAATAATTATTTTTTATATAATAACACATATAAAATAGTAAAAAAGTGTATTAATATATGAATCAATATACCTAAATTTAAAGGAATGATGATTAAATTAAAAAACACATACTTATTCTTATAAAAGCACATTTTCTCTTACAGTAACACGTATTTGCCCATATTGTAACACACATTTGCCCACATAGTAACACAAATTGGGGAGCAAATATATGTTACTATTAGAGCAAATGTGTGTTACAATCTTATAAAAAGTTGTTATTTTGCATATATTCATTTGTTTTTATAGAACAAATAGTTTTTAAAATAATATAAGAGAAAAATCATGTGTGTTACTATAAGAAAACATATTGATTTTTCATAAATATTTATTTATTGGTATAAAAATAATTATTTTTTATATAATAACACATATAAAATAGTAAAAAAATATATTAATATATGAATCAATATACCTAGATTTAAAAGAATGGTGATTAAATTAAAAAACATATACTTATTCTTATAAAAGTACATTTTCTCTTACAGTAACACGTATTTGCTCATATTGTAACACACATTTGCCCATATTGTAACAAAAATTGAGGGAGCAAATGTGTGTTACAATCTTATGAAATGTTGTTCTTTATATATATATTCATTTATTTTTATATAATAAATAATTTTTCATATAACACAAAAGCAAAATGTGTGTTATTATAAGAAAATATATTATTTTCTCATAAATATTTATGAAAAAAATAATATTTTTTTATAATAACACACATTTATTATTAGATTGTATGAAAAAAAGATATTTCTTCAAAAACAAATGAATATATGAAAAGAAAATAACATTTAATCTAATTGTAACACACATTTTTCTTATTAGTAACATGCATTTGGCCAAATAGTAACATATTTGGGAGCGAAAAAATCTGAAATCATAGTTGCGAATTTTTTTTTTAAAAAAAGACCAAATCCTACCCGACCCGGTTATGATCCGCAAATTTTTAATATGGTATGTTTCACATGAGTGTTCCTCAATATCAAAATATTTGTGCAAATATTTGCATACACGCAAAATTCGCAAACATGGTGCAAAAAATAAATTATAGTAAAAAAATATAAGAATTTAAACATATACCAAAATTCTAAATTTATATGTGCAAATCTAAAAAAGTTACAGATTCTCTGCAAAAAAAAAATATATATATATTATTAATGCATCTAAAATATTAAAAAAAAAATCATCGTTTTCATCTTCAAAAATTTTGGACAGGCTTCGAGTGCCTCCTCTGTTTTCCCATGAGTAGGCG
This sequence comes from Prunella vulgaris, assembly GCA_026898435.1. Taxonomy (NCBI): domain Eukaryota; kingdom Viridiplantae; phylum Streptophyta; class Magnoliopsida; order Lamiales; family Lamiaceae; genus Prunella; species Prunella vulgaris. Next base: position 9,627 of record JAPKLY010000546.1, read on the forward strand.
CCGAACAAAAGACATTTTTCGGTGTCTATCACCTAGGCTATAGGAGAAACCAAATGAAAACCTGTCTTCAAATAATTCTATTATTATATATTTGCATGAATTTTTACATCATACGAGGCTGAAGTAGTCATCACCTGCAAATAATATCCCCAAATAACTACCTTTACCGGTAAAGCTGACGTCGCAGCCACAGCATACACTCGACGCACCCTCTAGATTACTATCTAAATTACAAGATCTAAAATCAACAAAACTGTAACAAACACAAACTTACAGACGAAGTATTTTGTGAACTAATTTGATAAAATTTTAGTTATACAGTAAAATAATATGAGCCTAATCAACAAAATAATAATGACATTTCATATATATATATATATATATATATATATACATAAAAATTGTAAGAGTGAACTTTTTTTTTGAATTTGTAAATTCTCGTGGGATATAAGAAGTATTCTATCCTACAACGTTGATAAATACTTCACTAATAATCAATTCTAAGGCAATACAATCGGCTTAGCATGCATAACAGATTTGAAAATAATAAAATAGCAATTCACTTAATTTTAATTTTCAAAACATAATCAAGTAAATAAACAAAACTATTACATCAACAGATATATGTAAAAGAAAAACACATGACTAAGGTCAACAGGGAACAATAAAAGCAAAGATTTAAAAACAACAATACAAAATTTGATAAAACAGTAAATTGTTTGAAGACCACCGAATTAGCAACCGATTGCACAATATCATCCTCTCAAAATGAGGCTACTTAACAAATATAAAAACATATGTCCTCAGTAAGAAAACAGAAAATAAAATGTAACCAAAATTGACACAGACATGGGGGTTATCTTTCAAGAATTCTCTTTACTTGGCACCCTTCTTGGCAGCAGCCTTAGTAACCTTGGCACCGGAGGGTTCTTTCTTCTCCACACTCTTGATCACACCAACAGCAACCGTTTGACGCATGTCACGAACAGCAAAACGACCGAGAGGTGGGTACTCTGAGAAGGTTTCCACCACCATAGGCTTGGTGGGAACCATCTTCACCATCCCGGCATCTCCATTCTTCAAGAACTTAGGCTCCTTCTCAAGCTCCTTACCAGACCGCCTGTCGATCTTGGTCACCAGCTCCGCAAACTTCACAGCTATGTGGGAGGTGTGACAGTCGAGCACAGGAGCATATCCGTTTCCAATCTGTCCAGGATGGTTCATGATGATAACCTGCGAGGTGAAGTTGGCAGCTTCCTTGGCAGGATCATCCTTGGAGTTGGAGGCAACATAACCACGCTTGAGATCCTTGACAGCAACATTCTTAACATTGAAACCAACATTGTCACCAGGAAGAGCCTCGAGCAAAGCTTCATGGTGCATCTCAACGGACTTGACTTCAGTGGTCAAACCAGATGGGGCAAATGTCACCAGCATACCGGGCTTGATGACACCAGTCTCCACACGACCAACAGGCACGGTACCAATACCACCAATCTTGTAAACATCCTGAAGTGGGAGACGGAGTGGCTTGTCTGATGGCCTCTTGGGCTCTGAAATATTGTCAAGAGCTTCAAGGAGTGTTGGGCCCTTGTACCAGTCCAAGTTAGTGGACCTCTCGATCATGTTGTCTCCCTCAAAACCAGAAATTGGGACAAAAGGGACTTTGTCAGGGTTGTATCCAACCTTCTTGAGGTAGGAAGACACCTCCTTCACAATTTCATCGTACCTAGCTTTGGAGTACTTTGGTGTGGTGGCATCCATCTAAACAACATTGGTTAGGAGGAGTTAGAATATTAATTAAGAGTATGGAATTGACTAGATTAAGACCAAGCAAATGTAGTGTATAAGCTTTTGAACCTTGTTGCAGCAACAGATCATTTGCTTCACTCCAAGAGTGAAAGCAAGCAATGCATGCTCACGGGTCTGACCATCCTTGGAAATACCAGCTTCAAAACCACCAGTGGTGGAGTCGATGATGAGAACAGCACAATCAGCCTGAGAAGTACCGGTAATCATATTTTTTATAAAGTCACGATGTCCAGGGGCATCAATGACCGTGCAGTAATACTTGGTGGTCTCAAATTTCCACAAGGCAATATCAATGGTGATACCACGCTCACGCTCAGCCTTGAGCTTGTCAAGCACCCAAGCGTACTTGAATGACCTTTTGTTCATCTCAGCAGCCTCCTTCTCAAACCTTTCAATCACACGCTTGTCAATACCACCAAGCTTGTAGATCAGATGGCCAGTAGTGGTCGACTTCCCAGAGTCGACATGGCCAATAACCACAATGTTGATGTGAGTCTTCTCTTTACCCATGATTGATATTCAATAACTGCAGAGAAAAAGATTTAGCACAATAAATCAATATTGTAAAATAAGATAAATATACAACAACTCGCTGACATTCATTTAATTCATCAGCAGCAACATAGAATAAAATCACTGAAAGTAACTCCCAACAACAAAAATGTTTTTAAAAAATCTTTCTAAAATTGCTTTCATAAATCTATTATTCCGTAATCCAAACAAACACAAAATAACCCACAACTTACCATCTTACACCATTATAGCACATAGAATTGACTTTACATATCATTATCCTTTATGTATGAAGGGTAATTAAACTGAATGAATAGATCAACTCAATAAATAGCCAAATACGCTAAAAACCCAGATTTGGACAGCAATCTACGCTCTCGATGCATCAAAAGATATTTATCCATATATACACACACATATATGATGTTAACAAATTATTTAATTAAATTACAGCCTTAATCCATCAAATAAAATTCATTAATTAAACAGATCTACAATTAAAAAACCAAAAAAAATAACCAGATATCACGAAACAGCTCTTCAACAAGTCTATATATAAAGAAACAGATTGCTAATAATTCATCAATAAATGTAACGGCTATACAAAGACATAACGTATTGAATAAACACAAGAACATCTCGTGCATAAATAGACGGATATACAAAAATGCACACATAAGGATTTGAGGGCTGACCTCAGATGTAAATTAGCAGGAGAGATCTCTCTCGTCCGCCGTCTGCAGATCGAGAATTAAGATTTTTGAGAGAGAACTGAAGATAGTGAATAAGGGTAGAAAGTCTTATATATAGTTAGTGGGGATCGAAGAAAGGAGGTGTTGGATTAGGGTTTTTGGTGGGCCGTAGGATCAAATAAAATCTGACGGATGAAAATAAGCAAGTCTATTTTTGCCATTTCCACTTTTTCATTTTAAAAACAAAACAAAATGAACAAGTGCCAAAGAGGAAGAACCACGCGGGCGGCGGAGTCCTGTCCTGTTTGCCCTAATGCGCCTTGCGCCCTTTCTCATTTTAGGGCGGTTCAAACCTGACCCGCTATGAATTCGGTACGGATTGAGGTAAAAAAATTTGATTAAATAGATTTTGAAGTCGTTGGATTCGAAATGGGTTATAATATTAGATGAATCCGTCCTAAATTTGTCATATATATATATATAAAAATTAAATGTATATAGTTAAATAAATATATTATGTTACATATATAATTAGGAAAAATTAATTTTTTAGGACATTATCTTATAACTGTTTACAAAAAGAAGACATTATTTTTACGGGTTTGCAATTTTAGGTCACTATCTTTTAAGTTTTACAAATTTAGGTTAATTAATGCTAATTTCGGGTCAAATCTCACATGAGTAGCATGTGATACCTTAAATGGACCTAATACTCCACCATGGCTGCTTAGTGGCATCCACGTCAATAAAATTCCTCAATGTCATTAAAAATATGGAGAATAAAATATTTACAAAAAAATTTAACAGGAAGAGAACATAAAATATTGAGTTCTTCAGACAAAAGAAATCATTTATTACACCACTAAATCTAAATAAATCGAATTAACCTGAAACTAAAAATCATAATAACTAAAAATTCATAATAACTAAAACTTCATAATAACTAAAAATTCATAATAAACTCAAAATCGAAAGATCATAAAAAATCAACAAAACAAAAAATAATTAGAATGGAAAATAAAACAAACAGAGAAAGAAAGAAAAGAATTAAAGTAATCGTGGGTATAGTAGAAATAAATCCCAAAGCCTGCATAATTTGAAAGGTATATTAGGCCAATTAAAATAAAACAAACAGAGAAAGAAAGAAGTAACTTGCCCCATTTGTTTATTTTATAAATTAAAATTATTTATATAATAAATAAATTATCATTTTACTGAGAATGTGGGAAGTTAGAGTTTAAATGAAAAAAAAATGAAAAAATGAAGAAAAAAATGAACCACCCACCACACTTAATATGAATCTTCTACATATAACCCTAAAATGAA
>JAPKLY010000546.1:20962-61532 GCA_026898435.1 Prunella vulgaris
GTGTAAAAAAGCACAATCCATGTGCATTCAATTATGACCGTTGATAATGATTTCGATCTTTTAATCTCCACCGTAGATTTAGTCTGAAAAGTAGTGAGTGTGTAAAAAAGCACAATCCATGTGCATTCAATTATGACCATTGATAACGATTTTGATCTTTCAATCTCCACCGTAGATTTAGTCTAAAAAGTAGTGAGTGTGTAAAAAAGCACAATCCATTCTATAAATACTCCTTGGAGTAACTATCTTATTTCAATTTCAATTTCGTGTCTTATTTCTAATTTCTTTCTTAGCAAATTTTCAATGTCGAACTGTCGAACTTCTTCTTATTCTTTAGAGGAAGATATTCACCCTTGTAATATATATGTTGAAATCTCTCAAGATCCAATTGTAGGAAAAAATCAAATGAGGAATATATTTTGGTCACGTATAGAAGCCAACTATAATTCCACTCGATCAGAGACCATCCGTGTAGATCGGAATGCTAAGTCATTGAGGGATCGTTTTAATGTTATAAAAACTGCTGTTAAGTCATTGAATGGATGCATTTCGCAAGTTGAACGAGAGAATCCGAGTGGTGCTTCAAACGAAGATATTGTAAGTTTATATTCTTGTTTTCTTTATAAGTAATATCTTTAAAGTCTTAACTTTTTTTCTATATATAAACCATGCAGAAGTTTAGAGCAAAGCTCCTGTTGATGACTGATCCAAAGTATAAAAAAGGATTTAAGTTTGATCATGTGTTCACCAAAGTCAAAGATGTTGTGGATGTGGGGAATAACAATCAACCACGCATCAGAAAGAACGCTTCATCACAATCAGATGCATCAATGCCAAATTCTCCCGTCTTCTCTTCTCTGGGAATATCTCAATTCGATATCAACTTACGTGATGATGCTGATGGTGGATCATCATCTCAGATGCGACCAGAGGGGGTGAAAAAATCTAAATTGAAGAGAAAAAAAGATGAAGATTCATATCGTGCTATGAAAGCCATGGAAGAATCAAATAAACGAATTGGAGATATAATGACTGAATCAAACCTCCAACAACGGAGAGCCATAGATGAATTTGCAAAAAATCAAGAACGAAGGTATGAACTTAAAATTATGGAAAAAGACTTGACGACCATTGCTGATCCGGTTAGACGTGAATGGTTTCGAATTGAGCAATTAAAAATCATGCAAAAAAATTCCAGTCAAACTCAATTTGGAAATCATCCACAGACATTTGAGCAATTTTTTGGTGATATTGGAGGATCTGGAAATGATCTTGGAGAGTACTAAAATTTTTATGGGTCTGAGTTGACTTGTATTTTATTTGCGTAGTTATGCTTGTGTCTTTTATTTATGTATTTCTTATTGTGTTTTAGCATTGTATTTTTTTTATGTTCTATGATTTTATTTTCTATGTTGTAATTTTTTTAAAATTTAAATTTGATATGTCTTTTAATTAGTTACAATTTTAATTTTTTAAAATACAACAATTATTTATATTTTAATACTTAATTTTTATATCACATAATGTTATAAATTTCAATACATAATAGTAGTACATAATATTACATTATTTAAATAATAGATCACATAAAAAATAATTAAATAAACTATTGAAATATATAATAAAAATGATAAAAAAAAGAAAAGAAAAAAGAGGTAGTTTGCGGCAATGAACAGTGTGTGGCAAATTGAGGCATGATTTGAGTTTGCATTGGAAGAGGTTTGTGTGACAAATTTGCGGTTGAGTTGCTATTTGCCACAACATTGAGAATGCTCTTATCACCATGACAATACTTCTCTCTCAGTCTATTCTCTCTCTTTTCTTTTCCCTCACCATAAATCATGACTGAAGAAACCTTCCTCCATCATCCTTAAGTAGCCAAACCATCAGTAGTTAGCAAAAGGAACCTTCACTCAAGACAACAACTAAGAAGAAAAACAACAAAGGTAACACCTACAAATGTTCTATATACTTATATACCTCGAATTTTAGATCGTTTCTCATGTTTCGATGCTCGGAAAATTATGAAACTTTTTCTGTGACTTCTTGTGTTACTTAAATACGTTCTGTCCCAATTTGGTGGTGTTTTGAATTAGTATTACAGAGTTATAAAATTTTGAAATCATGGTAGTTTTTCTCGACTGAACCTGTGGTGAGTGTTCTTCTTTAATTCGTTTTAATAGTTCTAGCCGTAGGAAAATTATGAACATTTTACTACATGACAATTTGATGATGGGCTATAACATATCCGAATTTCAGGGCCATCGGAGTTGATATCCAGGAGAAATAAAATCCTAAAGTTGACTCATGTAAAATTGGACCAAAACTTTGACACCTGTATATGAGGACCAATTTATACGTTTTAAGCAACTCAGAAAATTATGAAATTTTTTTTGTTCATCTTCCAGTGAGATTTATAAAACATATCCAAAAATTGAGATGATCCGACTTAAAACAAAGGAGATGTGAATTTTCTAAATTAAGGTGTCCTATATAGAGTGGACTTAGGAGCAGCTACTTCCAGCTTTCGTTTTTCATATTTACAGCAATGATAAAATCTTGATATTTTTATTGTGTGATATATTAATGATGAACTACAACCTGTGTAATTTTTGTGATCATCAGACTTAGGAATAGAGAGAAATAATTTTCTGAAAATGATGTGTTCAATTTCAAATGATTTCGGTGATGCCTAGATTAATTGGCTTGATTTCTATATTTCTAGCAACCATAAATTTATGAAATTTTGTGTGGATGTTCTAATTGAAGTATGCTGTATTCTTACAAAGTTTTATGAGTTTTAGAGTTGATCCTGAGGAGATACTGATTTTTGAAAAACATGTGTCCAGATTGTACCTTTGTCGACGTTTTGCTTGAGTTATCATGTTGAACGAATCATTTTCTGTGAAGTAAAAGTTTTATCATGATTTACACTTGTTTAAGAGTCATCATGTTTAATTTTATAATTTTTAGAACTTTATAAGTATTTTTAATTTAATTTCGTTTAGACTAAGAAGCAATGGTGTAGCTGAAAACATGCGGAAAGATTTTAGGGGTAAATTATGTAAGGTCCAAACTAGCTACTTTGAACATGTATATCTCTTACCTCGTTTGTTAATAAAATAAAAGAAAAATATGCTGATAACCTTGAGCTGGAGTAGTATAAGTTTGCGAAATTTGACATTCATAGGATCCATATCTTAGGCGAAATAAATGTTTGAAAATGGAATAAAATGCAAGAGAACATTATCCCATTTTTAGAAAAAAATGAAGATATAACTTTTTTCATATTCTTTTAGTATTATAACAAATCATATTTATGTAGTATATATGCTTATGTGTTATTATAACGAAAATTATGAATTTTGAAAGTGTCTGAGTAGTTGTAAAACAAGTTGCGACGTTTCTTTATTTATTATGTCAAAATTTGTTAAGACTTATACTTAAACTTAATTTTTTTTAAGACTCGAAATATATTCTTATTCCATGTATGTTAATATACAATTCTACAAGTTGTTGTGTTTTATTTTGTACTTTAAATGTTTGTAATAAAAATTGTGAAAGTTATAGAAAAGTTAAAGGACTAAGATCAAGAGAACCCCACAAACTAAATTTATCCAGACCTTTTTAAGTCAATTTATAATCTACATGCTTCAATTCACTAATGTGTTTAATTTATTAGTTATCTGCAAGCTTAATTATTTATCCAAGAACGTGTTGAACTTATAAACTATTTAATTAATCTTTTGACGAGTATTTTATTCTAGTAAATGTTTGTTATTATATAAGTGTGTAATTTTGTTATATACATGTTTAAATGTAAATATATCTAAGTATGTGATTTTTATTGTGCTCTCGAATAAACACAAACGTACTAGAACTTATAATTTAAATGTATAATTGATTTACATTTAAATCAACATTTTAGTTTTTTAAAACCGTTAAAGAAATAAAGCTTGATGTCCTTGTTAAACTTATGAATATTTATGACCGACTATATGTTGCATTTTATAAGAAAGAAGTAAACTTTTATAAAAAGTCTTTGTACGAAAAGATAATCGAAAATTGTAAATGGATTAACCAAATGGAAGAACAACTATGTGAAATAAATATGATCACTAAAGATGTAAGAAAATCGTGCTAGGTGAAGTGCGGCCCAAGTCAGAGCTCGGACGTGTCTATATGCTCCTAAGTTTCAAATCCTATTTCAAGAAAGTTTGTAACTTTATCTTTAAAAGTTAAAAGGTGGGTGACACTATCTGTATTAGCCGATAATGTTATATGGACCGTTGATGTATTTCTGAAGCAAACTAATCAAACATAAATATATAAGAACAAAAACTATGTTATTGATGGACTTGAGAGGGTCATCAGTCATGAGAGTGGCAAAACCATGTTATTGATGGACTTGAGAGGGTCATCAGCCATGAGAGTGGCAAAACCATGTTATTGATGGACTTGAGAGGGTCATCAGTCATGAGAGTGGCAAGACAACATTTATTGATGAACTTGAAAGGGTCATCAGCCTTGAGAGGGGTTAAATGTTGTCACAAGTATGAAATGCAAGTAAGAAATTAATTACAAAACAAATCTTAATCTTACCTAAAATTTTAAATTGGGGAAGGGTAAAATTATCAACTTTTTAGGATCACATCAATATGTATAAGAGCGTACATGTCATCCACTGAGATTTTATCTCACACCTCAACAGTTTGATATTTTTCAGGATATGATCGAGAGGGGTGGGAATTGCAGCAGTGACACGGAGTTTCCCTAAATATGATGCAATATATATATGAATAAATTAAATGATTATGTAATCATTTTTAAAATAAATTTTAGTATGGTATCAAGTAACAAACCTTTGAGAGTTATTCGATGATGATTTTATACACGAGTATTCCTTTTCTATGTTGATAAGAGGCTAATGAAAGACCGGGCCCACATATGTTTAAATACCTATGATCTTCCGCTGCAAAGTATTTCATTTACGCATATTGTTTTATTCTGAAAAGAAAATTTTAAGCTCGAATTTTTAGTTACTAAGTGACGATCCGAGTTCAGAGTGCTTTATGCGGCAAAGGCTGGCATTCTGGATCCGGGGCGTTACAGGTGGTATCAGAGCTTATGTTCAAACCTTCGGACAAAACAACTCATTTTATTTTTATTCAAATTCTTTTCCATAAGAAAATATAAACTTTTTTTAAAACTCTTCATTAAAAAAAAAAGTTCATCTTTTATATTTATCCAAGTACGAAATTTTTAAATAAGAATTATATAGTTATTAAAGGACTTACTAAAAGCACAATATGAATATTAAGATGATTTCAAAGTTTTAATGGGAAGCGTGTCTGCTGTAGCAAGCCGAAGCACCCTCGAGGTATGTATGTAATTTGATGTTTTTAAGCAAAGATATGATATGAGAATATTGTGAATATATTTTTCACATTGTTTATGAATCTATGAAAAAGAAGAAATTAAAATTATTTGTGGTATGACAAGTTATGATAAATTGTGAATGTTAATGCAAAGAGGTATGCAAATGCCAAAGGAATGTGGTCGTATATGTATGAATAACTATTTGCTTCCTACAAGCATGTTTTCAAAAAGAATTCTTGATTCCACATGATACATTTATTTAAGGAATTTTTAAGCTTATTACATACAGATAAACCTCATATTACGCGTTTATACTCTATAACTATTTTATTTTTATCGCTTATTGATCTATTCTACATTTAGGGTTATAAATGACAGACCTATCCTTATACGCCCTTGTCTGATTAGCATATGTTTGGATTATAGTGAGTGTAGACGTGATTTTTGGATAATATCCCAGTACTAGCTAGATGGCGCAGTTATACTGAACTAAGATACTTGTGAACATGACTTAGAATAAATCTCCCTAAGCTCGAATTGATTTTTCGTGGACTAGAAACAATTTAGCTTTAACCTATATATGTTATTCATTATTTTCAAACTATATTATTTCGTTGGAGACTCTTTTCTCCATTAACCTTGGTTGGGGACTCTTTTCCTCTGTTTTTTGTTGGAGACTCTTTTCTCCGTTTGAGAACTCGTCTTTCTCATTTAATTATATGTACGTATTATTGCCTCACGTGTTTTGTGAGCTATTCTATTCTATCCGTTATTTTTACCCAACTATAGTTTTGATAACATGTGCTACTAGTTCCCTAACTTACAATTGTTGGGGACCATCATTGTGCTACTGAGTCGCGACAGTGGAATTCCAATGTTTTGCGTACTCCAAATGTATACTTGGTGCTAGTGCATTATCATTTGACTTATTTAACCTTTGAATATCTCTTCATTGTTGAAATTACTACTCTCTTAATTATTACATTTTTTCATTTTTCTTCCGCCGGAGAATGAGATTTTTTGGGAAGAGTATGGATGCAGATTAATTCATTATGTGTTATAGATTTGAGTGGATTTTGAAGTGTGTTAATCGGATACTATAATTCATATTTGAGGAATTTAATAGTTGGAAACAAGGCAATGTTAGTACAATAATTTGTTCAATGGGACACACGTATGTGTTTTGCCGAAAAAGAGTCTGGCCTGAAATTTGACTGTCCGAAAAATTAAAAAATTACAATAATAACTATGGTACTATAATTTGTTCAATGGTACACACACATATTGTACTATTGGTCACCGGAAATATGTAATTATGATATGTGACGTGAACAATGTATGATTTGACATGAACAATGAATGATTTGATGTGAACAGTGTATGATTTGACATAACATCACATCACTAGTACACATCCATAATTCGGAGTACACATCCATAATTCGGAGTACACATATATGTACTATGGTACAATACTATATTCATCGGTACACAACTCTGTCACATCAATAATCTCTTCAATGAAACTGTTTAAACAATAACCAACAGGTCGTCTGACATTTGCTTTTTGGGCTACAATATACAATGTCCCATCAGCATTAATGCGCCTATATGTATAAAAAAAAGCTACTTTGCTCCTATATGTAATGTGTATGATATAGGGGGTCTTAAATGCATTTTACCCTCAAGAAAAGACCCTACCTGTAATCAACCCTATTTTATATTCTTTTAAATACTTTCAATAAATATTTTAATTGTATAAATATGGTTAAGGAATATGTGCATCTTAATTGAAACTTTCTCAAAAGATATTTTTAATAAAAAATATTATCTCAAATTATTAATTAATTAATTTGTAATATTAAAAATATGAATTAGATAAGTTGACAATACTCTATTCAAAATTTTAAAAATGTTACTTTATATAATTAGAAGTTCCTATGTTTGTTAATATGAATTATAATTCAAACTTATTAGAGGGATGTTGAATTAGTTAGTTGTTAGTTTTTTTTTTATGAATTTCATTTATAACGGATTGTTAGAAAATTATTGTTTGAATTTATTTTCTTGAATTATAGTTTATTAAGGTTTGTTGATTTATTTTTATCAAATATTACTATATAGAAATTTGAGTTTTACTTTAATTATTAAATTATTTTTTGGCAAATTAAATAAATTTTTTGACTATTTGAATATTATTTGTATACAAAATGACCAATTAATAAAATATATACAGAAATCCAATGTAATAGTGATGTATAAAAAAATTAAAAAAATTAAAAAAATTGGGCCGATTTGGCCCGGTAGCCCATCTTGGGTCAGGACGGGCTTGAACATAAGTAGCCCGATGAGAACTGGGCCCGGCCCAAAAAAACACAATGACCCAGAGGGCCGGTACCGGGCCAGCCCGGCCCGACCCATTTGACAACTATAATGCTGGCAGAGTTAGTATTGCCCAAGAAATACTGGGCTAAGGCAATTAACACTGCCCGTTATACTCATAACCATTCCATGCTGAACAAACAACATGTTTAGACCCCCTATGAAACGTGGAATAAATGGAAGCCTCACATTTTTTATTTTCATATATTTGAGTGTAAGTGTTTCATCATGAACAACAGAAAAGCTCTATTAAAAACCTTTGATAGCAAGTTTAATGAGGGAATATTCTTACGATATTCCTCAGTCAGTAAAGCCTTCAAGGTATATAACTGTCGGAATCTTGTTGTCACGCCCCGGATCCAGAATGCTAGCCTTTGTCGCTTAAAGCACTCTGAACTCGGATCGTCACTTAGTAACTAAAAATCCGAGCTTAAAATTTTCTTTTCGAAATAAAATAATATACGTAAATGAAATACTTTGCAGTGGAAAATCATATATAAATTGGTTAATTAAAGTTCTTTAATAAGAAAAGTCATGAATTGAAGATAAATAATTTCTTACAACATATTCATCGATTAATTTATAAAGGTCCATTACTCGGCATCATATTTTAAATTATCACTGTAGAAACATTACATATTTCTTTTAGTAGTTATGTATATAAATATATGTAGCATCATACGTTATAGGGAGATTTAGTGTTCCTGCTGCAGCTCCAGCCCCTCCTCCTCGTAACCTAAAAGAATTATAAATGGGGTGTGAGATAAAATCTCAGTAGGCAACCCGTACGCTCTTATACAGATTGACATGATCCTGAAATAGTTAAGAGTTTTACCCCTTTCCAGTTTAAGTATTAAGATTGATTTAAGCTTTTGGTCATCGAAGATATCTTTCATTCCGTACTGTGACAACTTACCATAGTCGTACAACTTGGGGTACACTAGGCAGTATTGTCCTAACTGACGGTTCTCATGTTCGTATTGTGTCAACTTACCATGGTCGTACCACTCGGGGTACGCTTGGCAGTATTGTCCCGCCTGACGAATTTTTGTACTGTGATAACTTACCATAGCCGTACAATTTGGGGTACACTAGGCAGTATTGTCCCAACTGACGAAATCATGCTCATACTGTGACAACTTACCATGGTCGTACAACTTGGGGTAAACTAGGCAGTATTATCCCGACTGACGAGATTATTATGCTTGTATTCTTATAAATATGTTCCAGATTCATGTTTGATTAGTTTGCTTCAGGAATATACCAACAGTCTATATAACATTATCAGCTAATACAGATAGTGTCACCCAGCTTTTAACTTTTTAGATAAAGTTACAAACTTTCTTGAGAGTATTTTTGATATTATGAGTAGCAGGTATGTCCGAGCTCTGACTTGGGCCGCACTCTACCTAGCACAGTTTTTCTTTCACCTTTAGTGATAATTTAATTTATATATAAGTAATCTAGGAAAACTTGATAATATATAAAGTTTCACGTAATTGTTCTTCCGCTTGGTTAGTTCGTTTATGATTTTTCATTCGTTAGTTAGTACAAGGTCCTTTAACTTTTCCTACCTTTTTTTAATAGTTTTAACATAAATATCTAAACTACAAAATAAAACATTTGAATTTCCAAAGTCTCTAAGTATCAAGAATGAGTGAGAAAAATGTGATATTTTTCTAAGGACATAAAATTAAGTGTAGTTTTAATAAGTTTCATAATAAGTAAAGAAACGTCGCAACTTATTTTACAATTATTCAAATACTTTTAAAAATTTATAATTTTTGTGTAGTAACCCATAAGCATATATACTACATAATTATGATTTGTTATAATACAAAAAGAGTATGAAAAAGAAAGTTATAGCTTCATTTTTTTTCTGAAAAGGGGACGATGTTTTCTTGCATTTTATTCCATTTTCAAATATTTATTTCTCCTAAGATATGGATCCTATGAATGTCAAATCTCACAAACTTATACTACTCCAATTCAAGGTTATCAGTATATTTTTATTTTATTTTGTTAATAATCAAGGTAAAAGATATACGTGTTCAAAGTAGCTAGTTTGGATATTACATAATTTACCCCTAAAATCTTTCTGCATGATTTCAGCTACATCATTGTTTCTTAGTCTAAATGTGTTAGGATATATGTGTTAGATGTTTTGATGATATAATAAACCAATCAGCTTGTAATAGGACCAGCTGAACATGTTAGTCAGCTGATGAGTAGTTAGGATTAGATAGGTTCGAGTGAGGGGGAATCTACCTTGCTGCCTAGAAGATCCGAAGCTATCATAGAGAAGAAGACCAGCTGGGACCTTGAGGACTTAGCCGATTTCAGAGGATAGAAGATTTAAGCAGCTGACACTGGAGTATCGAGAGTAGATCATCAGAGGAGTTAACATCAGCTGACATCAGAAGATCAGCTGATCAGCTGAGCACGTCGCAGAAAAGACAAGGACCATGGATAAAAGACATATTCAGACGAAGTCAAGAAGACCAGCTGAGGTGCACATCAGCAGACTTGCACATCAGCTGAGGTCCTAGTACCAGCAGATAGTACACCAGCTGAGGAGACAGATCAGCTGAGGTCTTGTGCTCAGCCCAGATTCTTCAGAATCATTTCAAGGGTTGACTTGCGACATAAAAGGGATTCCCAGAAAAGAAGATCAATCAATTAAGGGGACAAACTTTATTGATTGAAGATCGCGAAGATTAACGGGAATCAAGAAGGAAATTCAATCAATCTCATTGATTGATTGAATACGAAATTATAGATCTCAGATTTCTAGTCTATCCCAACAGCTAGTTATTTGACTCTATAAATTAGAGTAACAGTGATGATTTCAGTAACGGTTTTACACGCATATTAAGCTAGCCGGAACTCTGTCAAAATTATCACTCGCACTAAAAAAACCCCATTCATACTTATCTTTTGTAAAAGCTTTGTAGAAGCTGTGAAAAGTCAATTGCGATTGAAGCGTTGACAATTTGTAAGAGAGTAGTACTCTCGAAGTGTGTAAGTGAGTGAGTTAGTGGAGAGCCCCACAATTCCAGTTGGATTGTGGAGAGTGGAGTAGGACCTTTTGTCCGAACCACTATAAATCCCTTGTGTCTCGTCTTATTTCTTTCTGTTCTTAACTTGTGCACATCACCTAAAACTGATTTTCATTAAAAACGTTTCCGCACAATTCACAGCGCACAACTTTCAAATTTAGACTACCTCAAGTAGTCTGCTGGTTTTCTGAATAAGCAAAATAATTTGGAAAAGGTTTTTGAATCCTAACAAGTCTATTCAACCCCCCTTCTAGACTTGTTCCAATGTATTCTTCCCTAAAACCTGCCTTTGGGACCAACAAAATGAAATTAAATTAAAAATACTTATAAAGTTCTAAAAATTATGAAATTAATCATGGTGACTCTTTATCAAGGCTAGATCATGATAAAAGTTTTACATCACAGAAAGGATTCATTAAACATGACAACTTGTGCAAAATATTGACAAAGGCACAATCTGGGCACATGTTTTTTCAAAAATCGGTATCTCTTAAGGATCAACTCTAAAAATCACAAAACTTTACAAGAATATATTATAATTCAATTAGATCATTTACTTAAAATTTCATAAATTTCTGGTTGCTAGAAATATAGAAACTAAACCAATCAATTTAGGCATCACAGAAATCATTTGAAACTGAACACATCATTTTCAGAAAATTATTTCTCCCTATTCCTAAGTCTGATGATCACGAAAATTACATAAGTTGTAGTTCATCACTAAAATATTACTCAGTAAAAATATCATAATTTTATCATGACTACAAACATGAAAAACAATAGCTTAAAGTTACTGCTTACCAGTCCATCTCGTACAGGACACCTTATAATTTTTAGATGGATAGAACTATAAAAACGAATTTAAGAAAAATCACTTATCAGAAGCTCAATAGGGAAAAATACCATAACTTCAAAAATTCCTAACTTCCTAATATTACTTCAAAACACCACAAAATTTGGAAAGAACATGGTTAAGTCATATAAAAATTCACAGAAAAAGTTTCATAATTGTCTGAGCATCGAAATATAAGAAACAATATGAAATTTGAGGTATATAAGCGCATAGAATGTTTGTAGGTGTTCCCTTTTTAGTATCCTTCTTGGTTTGATGTCGTGAGCGAAAATTCTTTGTTAATTAACAACTGATTGTTGGCTACTATAGAATGATATAGTGAGGTTCTTTTGTGCTTCCATCTATTTCACCAGTATAGAAAACATGTATTCTAAACCTTATGCTACACATACATATATCAAAGCATTTTTTTTCCAATAACAAATGGGCAGCTTGACGGGGTCGTTTAACGGAATTAGAAATAAAAGTAAGGTGAGTTTCTTAGGGATTTAATTCAATCGGCGATCAAAGAAAGGATGAATAAAATGGGGAAGAAAGAAGAACTTACTCAAAAGAAGAGGGGTGAAAGAAAATCGTGAAAGACGGACGACAATGCTTTGAGTGGCGACGATGGTGGCTGATAGAGGGGACACACCAGCAGCGATGTAGTGAGAAGGTGAGCGAACAGCGACAGCTTGGAGGAGACAACAGGGTGAGAAGGTATCTACCGGCGACGGAGAGAGAGAAAAAAGACAGTCGACGACCCTTCTGCCGAGAGAAGTGATCGACGACTAATTAGAGAAGAAGGGTGTTTGTTTGGTCAAAATATGTATGTATATGTATATATATTTTCTTCAGAGGGAAATATCTAATTGATGCTGATTGGAATTGGAAAGAGGGAAAAATTGGGAGGGGAACGTGAGAATGCTCCCTATTTATAGGAGGAAAAGGGTCATGACTTCAACAGGATTTTAATAAATTAAAGAAGAGGAAAGATATTTTATGTGGCTAGGAAGTCTCCTACCAGGTTCTTTACTCTATGCGTATCTTACTTGCTTGATACTTTGGATAAAATTATTTATTTATTAATAATTCTAAGAGATAAAAAAGATATGACACATGGTAGTTCTTATCCTACAAGATCCTTTCCTATCATTCTTTATATATATACTAGGCAGGGAACACCTTAAATTGAGGTGTTTACCCAGATTTGTAAGCATTTATATGTTTAATTATTTTATATTATCAAAATATACAAAGGAACCGTAGAATTTATATGTACATAAACATGACATTCAACTCTAAATGATAAAGTTTAAGTTTAGTTACAAAATAATATGTACATAAAGATGACATTCAACTGATAAAGTTTAAGTTTAGTTACAAAATAATATGTACATAAAGATGACATTTAACTGATAAAGTTAAGTTTAGTTACAAAATAATGTCTCTGTGAGAGACAATTGTGTCAAAAGCACACTAATAATGTATGTGTGAGAGACAACTGTGTCAAAAGCACACTAATACCTGGGCAAAATAAGTCATGTTTATACATACATAGTGTGCTAGTAAAAAAGTGGGTGGCAAAATAACTACTTATGTGCATAAAAAATGGGTGTGAAAGTTGCAAAAAACATGTACGTCATGGGTGTCCGTGATTTTAGTCTTGTTTTGTATGTTTCTGAATTTTTCTTGATGGGTGTTTTGTAGAGTCAAAACTTCTTTTGCTGGTTGATTTGGCTGGAAGGGTATCAGAAGTTGTGAGGGGCAGGTCTTCATGCATTGTTGATGTGCTTTGTTGGGATTCGAGCATTGCCACGTCTGTTTCTAAGGTTTGTTGAAGGTCTGGAGAAGGATTTCTTTGTGGAGATGTCTGTGATGTTGAGGCCGGTTCGAGTGGGAGGCATGCTATTATTGTATTTCGTATAACCTTTCTGCCTTTCATTTCGTATGTAGTTGTTCTTATACGAAATAACCACTGTGTGTCTTCAAATTTTTTGTTAATCTCATTGTGGTCCAATTTGTTGTCCTATTGTGCATGGAAAAAAAGGAAGTAATAGTTATTAGTAGTATGAAAAAAATGAAGTAATAATTATTAGTGATATTGTGTAGGTAATGTATGCTTTTAAAAATATACCTGCAGTTCGTCTTCTATGACTCGTTCACTTTACATTCCTAAGATTGTTTCAGCTTCTTTTTCTTCTATGAAAGTATTGAGACTTCCTGTTTCATCAAATAACTCCACTTCGAAGCGTAATCTGTATGTGTGGTATTTAAAATATCAATTAGATTGTAGCTGTGAAATTAAATTTTACATGATATTATAAGTTTGAGCAGCAGCACCAAAGCATGTTAAAGACGAAGACGGATAAATGATAGCATCACAAGCATCATGTATCCATTTTTATATCTATATCTAGCTCTAATTAAGCCATTTTATTGCCTATAGGTTAGACAACATAAACATATTACTCAAGTTACCGAATGTGCGCCCATATATCCTCAAGAATGTATGCTGGAATTGGAAGAAATTATGGACAATACAAGGTAGCACAAAAATCCAAACTGTAAAAAGGGAAAAGTTTGTAAATCCGCATGCATACACACATTTCCAACCGACTATGGAAGCTGTCGAGAACTCCAGAGTTTCATATTTTTTGAGTATTAAATTAACTTACATTGGTTTTGGGCCTGGGGAGTTAGTGCTGCAGTCGAAACATGCGAAATCAGTTTTGTACATGGCTCCGGAAGGTTTGGAGCAGGTTGGACAAGCTAGAAAGTAGAATTGTTGATTTGTTTTTGCAATGCATAGCTTAGCTTTAATCCAAAATGATCTTTCCTGTTGATGCAAATGTATTTATATTAGTGTATTAGTAGGTGAACTTTTGAATGAAGACATGAAATTACCTTATCAGGTAAACTTAAGATCTGACTGATTTTGCGAATTAGAGAGTCGAGTGGACGATCTTTGCTTTGATTGTCTTTGTCGTAAAGCTTTTGTGCAACGATGGTCTGAATATAATCCTTGTTTGTTTTCAGCCTGGGAAATATAAGTAACATATTTTATAATCAAAAGTTGATAATAGATAGAGCAATAGAAAATTACAAGCTTCATCCCATCAAGTGTTAGCTGCTACCAGAATATACTGACAATGATATACATGTTTAAATGCCAATGAGGATCAAGTAAACACTGTTATACAACAGGAAATAAACTGCTTTGTATTTTAAATTAATTCAACTATGAAAGTAAACATAAAAAAGGAACAACATTTAGTGTTATGTATCTTAAAGCCTAACCATATTATCACCAATACTTACAAGTGTAGCATATGAAATAGATGGAGTTAAAAAGATTTAAAAGCTTTGTAATATATGAAACTGTGTCATCTAGTGGATCCTTTTGGAAAGTTTGAGTTCAACTAAAAAATGAAATCACTACAGGACCCAGCAATCAGATTGTTGTGTATGAACACACCTAAATTTGGAACATTAATTGAACCTAATTTCTTGTGGAGTTGTCAAGAGTATTGTTTTAACGACTTATAAACTTTGAAGAAGTTACAGTACTTCTTTCAAGTTGAAAATGTACCGAATAATTGGAAGCTTACAAGTCGCTCAACACCCTTAGATTCCAACTGCTTTTCTACCTAGTTTTAATATGAAAAGTAGATTTCAACTCCTTTTCTACCTAATTTTAGTATGAAAAGTACAGCTGCCAAAATTAATGAGTATTTGTGCTTTCCCACGCAGTCTTAGGAATATTACTTAATATATTTCTGTCATGTATTCTGAATAAATACAGAGAGCGGTAGATTTTTGTCAATGCAGATACAAATTAAGGACATAAAGAAACATATGGCAAGATCCTGAGCACAATACACTTTAAAAAATTAAATAAAATTGCAACCCAAAAGGCAAAATATGATTATCAAATGAACACTCATAAACCAATTTGATGCATTATTCCATAGCTAAAAAAGTAATTTCTCGCAGTAATCATCAAAGGTAAAATCCTCCAAGTAAATGACACAATCTGTAAATGAAACTAAATTTATTAAAGAATCACCACACTTAAACTTACAATTTAAAACAATATCCTCTAGAGCAGTAAGAAATCTAGATAACATCTCAGAAGTGCGATGATTTAGTAACTAAATAAACACTTCAGTAAAATAAATCAACGAAAAGATACAACATATACTTATATGCATACATGTACAACAGATACATATGCTTATATGCATATGCCAAAGAGACATACAGATCTGATACTTATATGCATATGCCAATATTTATATTCCTCATTTTGCTCATATTATTTACACCTTATTTATCTTTGAATATCTAGTTTTTCAATACATACTGGTAAAATATATATTTTGTGATATCATGTTAGAATGAGAATTAATAATAGGGCACATAAAGTGTGATTTTTTGAAACAGAACTCAGGAATTTATAAAATTGTTTTTTTCATTACCATGATTCCAGGTGTCTTGCTTCTGGGATAGGAGGATCAAACAGGATAATGCTGTTCGGTGATGTCCCAATGGATGTACCTATAATGCAAAATTAAAGATAATCTTTTATAATCTATTTTGAAGTTTAGCATATTATTATTTTGTATAGAACAGACAGTAGTTTTTAAAAAAAAATATTAAATAAGTGCCATGGAAAGTGTTTACAGATAATCGCATTCCTAGAATTATAGGCATGTTGTGAACACTTTCAGCTAAAAGAGGTGCCTCGGTCTTTAAAAACTCTTCCCATAGTGTGAGGATCATAGGTCTTCGTCTGCAAGTATTGTAATTTTCTCAAATTTGTACCATTAAGATTGACTAAACATTGTAGCATATTTTATATCTGAAATTAACTTACTCTTCATTTACAACAACAAAATCCTGGACATTTCTCTGAATTCTTGAGATAAGACGTGAGGGGAACACATGTATTACACCACACAACAAATCTGTAAAAAAAAAAATGGCATTACGGAGGAGTGGTTAGAATGTGAATATATTATAAATATTTGTGAAAAATAGTGTATAAACTTAGCTGATTTGTTTGTTAGCAGAATCTGCAATCTGAGGGCATTGTGCAAAAGGTGTTAGCTTATAAATGTGTTCTAGTGGTAACTCATCTTGTTTGTTTACAAGCTTTATGTAAACACTTCTGCTAAGCACTATCTAGTACTTGGAATCTGCTAAAATTGGTGTATTTGTTGGTATTTCTCGAATTTTTCCATTTCCAACATGGTATGTCTTGTAAAGTTGGAGTACTTTGTCCAGCTGGTCAACATCTTGATCGTAAATAATGCATTGTATGCTTTGTTGCTGCAAAAATAAGTGTAGTTAAAATGTTAATAACATAAATTTTATTGGGAAGAGTAATTCCAGCTTACCTTTTTATCAACGAAGACAAGCTTTTGTTGTTTTCCCCATTTAAATATGCGAATTGGAGTTTTTTCTGCTACAAGTGCTTTGACGAACCAGTTTCTTAAGTCTGGATTCAGATTTTCAAGGGTTGTGCATGTGTTCTCCATTGACCTGAAAGTGGAGATAATATAAGAAAATATTCTATTAGAATATAATTCTTTTAGTTGTGTTGTATTTAAGTTAATAATTGTACGAATATAAATGTATTTGCAATACTTAAGAATTTATCTGAATCAGTAGTTGTTTTGGAGTTCGTTAGTGTTGGCAGCTATAAGGACCTCACGGTATACAATATTTTTTGTGTAATTAGTGCCTTGCATTAATGGAGTCGATGGTCTAATGAGCATTTTTAATTGGTCTATAGTTTTTGCTCTTGATAATGCAACATATAACTGACCATGTGAAAATACAGGTTCCTTTAAGTAAACACCTACAAAATCTAAAGTTTGACCTTGTGCTTTGTTAATGGTCATTGCAAAACATAGACGAATTGGAAATTGCCTTCTTTTGAAAGATATAGATGAGAAACTATCATGTGGGGCTTCTAGTGTTATGCGAGGAATAAATACATGTTTTCCAGTGTGTGTGCCCACTGAAATTTCAGCATAGATAATATTTTTTTCAAAACCTTTGCAAAGAAGGCTTGTGCCATTACAAAGTCCTTCGGTTGGATTAATATTTCTTAGTAGAATAATTGGTGCATTTACTTTCAAGATTAGTTTATGAGGAGGAAGTCCTTGGGGGGTTAAAGAATGGAAAAATTCTTGTTGGTCGGTCATAATATAAGTACCAGTGTTCTCATCACACCTAAAATATGTAGTTTCCTCACCAGAAAATCTGTTAATCAATACATCATTTATTTCATGGACGAAATCATTTCTTGTAGTAAGTATTGCTCGTTTAATGAATAATGAAAAATTTAAATTGTGATCACTAATATTTGGAAACACAGTATCTATTAATACACCCAATGATGCAATGTCATCTGTAAAGGGTATGTTGATTTTGGATGGTATTTGGATTTCATCTTTTTCATTTGTGCATTCAATTCCATCACCTATTCTTAACAAATAAGTTGAGAATTCAGGATCAGATACTGCTTTCATATTTTTTCTAAGCTGTAATTTTTTGAATTGGTTCCATAAAGGAGACATAATGATGGAAGCATCTATAATGTCATACTTTGTACCTTTAAGAATAACTGGTAATGTTTGGCGAAAATCTCCTCCAAACACGATAATTTTACCACAAAAAATTTGGTTCGAAATCATTATGTCTTTTAGCATTTCATCAAACTTTTCAATAGTACTACGTTTTGCCATTGTGGCCTCATCCCAAATAATCAATTTTGCAACTTCTGTGTTTACTAATACTACAAGAGTTGTTATCATTTTCATCTAAAGGAATCTTGAATCTTGAATGTGAAGTACGTCCGCCTGGAAGTAAAGAGGCAGCTACTCCTGAAGTAGCCGTAGCAAGAGCAATATGACTAATAGATCTTATTGTAGCAAGAAGTGCTTTATATAAAAATGTTTTTTCAGTACCTCCAGGGCCATCCACAAAAAAAATATTTGGTAAATCATTATTAACATGATACATAATTCTATCATAAGAAATTTTTTGTTCTTCATTTAATTGGTCAACAGCTGCAAAATCTTCATTAGGTGTAATTACATTTTGTTCTGTTTGCAGCTCTTTTGCTAAACTATCATGATAAGTGGTGAGCATGTCATCATTTTCAGAAAAAAAGTCTTCCAATTTTTTTCCCATCGAATAAAGATTGTAAGCAATGATGTTTAAAACTTTGTGCTTAATTGTAGTAGTAGTTAGAGTTTCATTTTGGATAAAGTCTTCTGAGAGTAGGTGTTGAAACTTTAACCATAGTTGTTTAGGACTTGTAGGGTTACAATAGACAAGGACTGTAGCAAATAATTGACGTAAAGCAGAAGGCATCATATATGTGGCAGCTTCTTTAATGCATATTTCAGCAGTTGTGTCTATTTCTATTAATCCTAACATTTGTGCAGCCTCTTTGTTTGTGTTCATAGTTCGTCCATTTATCGTTCTTAAGTCTTTAAAAGAAGTTGGTTTTCTAATATGCATTAACAATAATCTTGAATATAATTTTTCCCCTTCAGATGGTTTGCAACTTGTAATTCGAGCTATAACTTTTTGTTTTTTACGAGGTTTCCATTCTTTCAAATTGTTATGCCAAGTGAAGTACTTTAGAAATTCAACATATAAGCAATTCAAACTTTTTGCATATTCGTCATATTTATTCATGAAAAAGAATTGTGTTAGCATAGTTTTTTGCATTGCGGGATTTTGAGCAATATTCTGCAATGAGTCATTAGCAGAGAAAGTTATTGGTTGTTCATTTTTTAAATGAATTGGCAAGCATATTACAGCTGGGTGCATATGATTAAGTTCAAATTCAAAAATTCACCAAACTGCTTCAGGAGGGGAAATCCATCTAGCACACTAAAAGTTTTTTATTTCATCGACTATCTGGTCTTTAGGGTCTGTAGTTAATGTGTAGGCAATTTTATCATGTCCTTTATAAATATATTTATACAAATATTTTATGGCTTGGATTGTTGAACAAATTTCTACATTAATATGACAATTAAATTTAGCTAAAAGGTAAGGATTGTAAGGTGCAACCCATTGGTTATCAAGTTTTGATCCTCTAATAGTGACCTGACGTTTATTATTTGTACGTCGATATATTAGGTATGAATTTGTTCCATATTTGGTAGTTTCTGAAAAATCTTTAGGATAATGAAATTTGCAGGTACCCTTTTTCATGCAAGGACATGTTGGATTAAGTAAACCACAAGGACCGTGCATCATATGTTTTACTACCAAAGAAAATAAATATGAATTAGTATGTGGATCAGGAAGTTTTGCACAAACAATCCTATCAAATGCTTCGGGGGGGTACATTTTTTATTTTTTATCCAAGATAAGTAAAAAGTGGGCATGAGGTAAACCTGTTTTTTGGAACTCTACAACATAAGCATAGGCGACAACGTGACCAAAAATATCTTTCTTAAAGAGTTCATGTTTTAGAACTTGGAGTTTAGCACGAAAAACTCTAGCAATTAAATCAGGCCTATTTTGTATTTCATCAGAAGGCAGATACAAGGCTTTTATTTTGGGCCAGTTCGGATTTGATGTTATTGTTAGAAAGATATCTGGCTTTTCATAATGTTGTACTAAAGCTATACCGTCCATGTATCTCTTTCGCATATCTCTAGGTCCTCCAATAAACGATGTAGGTAATAATATATGTCTCCCAATATCGGTGTCTAGTTCATATCCTTGTGCAATACCGTCTAATAAGCTAGAATATATCTCATTTCGTAAATGATTTTGCATATCTGTAGTTCTGAAAAAGTCCAACCTTGATGTTTCAATTTTAATGTACATATCTACTACATATTGTTGTAAGAGTCTACCAGTATGTAGTAAAAATGATTTATCGTGTTCTCGTATTTGTAGCTTATAGCAATAATATTCACGACATGATACAATTGTTCTTTTAGTACTCTTTGTTTTAGTAGCTTGGTCTTCAGATTGGATAAAATCTATTACATTTGTACAATTTTGGATGGTATAAGTCGTTTCAGTACCACATATTTGTGTAGACATTGTATGTTTTTGTTTACGATTCAATCTTTTAATTGTTCTCTGCCAACCAGATTCTCCATTTGGGAATATAAGTGGATATTGCATAGGATCATAACAACCAAAATAATGTTTAATAATTTGAGGTTGGCAACTTTTTGGATATACTTGAATTTGTTGACTTGTGTTTTGGTTATTTCCATTAGATTCTAACCATATTCCAGCAACTTGAGATGCATAAGGTTTGTTAAAAACATGCTGGTCATTCAGTGGATCAACTTGTAAAAGGCTTCTAAAAAAAACTCCATATGGATTTACTTGCAACACATGCATCAACTTTTCTACAAGAGGTTCCTTAAATTTTGAGCTGACCGACATGCGATTTAAAATTTCATGTTCTGTATCAAAGTAGTATAATTGAAGGTTTTTTGGTTTTTCATTAGTTTGTGGTATTAATTGATCCATAAAATGATAAAGTTGGCCTTGTACTCGGAAAGTATAAATCCCTTCGTTTCTTCTAGCTAAAGACTTGTCACAGTGCACACCTATTGATGTGAATGCAAACATATTATTATAACTACGAATACAATTACGAAATTCTTTAGCATCTTCTCCTGAGCCAACATACAATTCTAGCAACTCTAAAAGCATCTCAGTTTCTATTAGTTTAATTTCCCCTTATGAACAACAAAAAGTTGGTGGTTCTGCATAAATACGTACAGCGTTGCAAAGAGAACAATTTGGTACAACAGGTAGGGAATCAGAAGTATGTGCTATACAATCAAGTGGATCAAGAAAAACCTTCCGTGCATCAATGATGCTTTTAGTTTCATTTTTTTATGACTTTCTTCGTCGCTGATTTTTTGCTTCTCGACGATCTTCTAAACAAGCATATTTTCTTCTATTATTTTTTATCATTGTAACTAAGATAATTTTTTGAAACACCTATTTTCAGTTTAGTTTTAGTAGTACTTCTACTATTACCTATGAAACTAACTATACAATGTGTATAATCTTACAAATAGAAAAAGAACAATATATATAATAAAATTATGACAAAGAAGGGTACCTGATGGACAATTGAGAGGAAGGAACAACTTGTTTTGGTGAGTCAGCTGATATTAAATGTAATGAAGATTGTTCCAGTAGTGATGTCCTAGAATTTACAAATGTAAACGTGACAACCCATTCGTAATAGCTGAGATAAAGAATCCAACTAAATAATGATGGAGTAAGAGTTTTATTTTCAATCCTCAAGTCAAAGCAAAAATCATGCTTATATTAAAATTGAACAAAGAAAATAACATTTGAATAACAATAATAAGTTAGAGGCAGAAGAGTATTTGAATGTATAATTATTAATTTATTTATTCCAGACTGATAGAATTTTTGAATTGTTAAAGTGAAACATGACCTCCCTATGCTATCATAATTCTTACTAATATGTGCTAGGAATAGTTTCTAATGTTGTGATGGTAA
Organism: Prunella vulgaris; assembly: GCA_026898435.1. Lineage (NCBI taxonomy): Eukaryota > Viridiplantae > Streptophyta > Magnoliopsida > Lamiales > Lamiaceae > Prunella > Prunella vulgaris. Next base: position 43,160 of record JAPKLY010000546.1, read on the forward strand.
TCTTTCTCAAGGATGAAAACATTTGTTGTAAAACAAAACGTAACGCAGATATTTTTTAGATATAATTATTATTATTTTTGTTCAATTGGAAGAAGGTTATGGTGGGAATTCACATGCAAGGAAAATTGAACAATGGATTTTATGGAGGCATCAACAGTAATTGCAAAACAGCTACTGAAAATTAATCATTAATTCAAAGAGAAGTTGATAGTATTGGCAAAAAAAGTTAAGGATGTCTAAATAAAACTCAAAATTGCATTCCATTAGCTTTTAACAGTAGATAACTTACTTTAACTCATAAAAGATATAAAAAAGATACACAAAATTGATTCCAAAAAGTGAAAAACAGATTAAAAGTTGGTAGAATTCTTTTCTCAAACACTAACTCCATTTTATGATGCATGTCTTATGTCCAGGTGGATAAATATGTGGCTGATATTAACATATGTCTGAAATACACCACATAGATAGCAATATAGCTGGTATCATCATGAGACTGTTAGTGTAGGGATTTTATGATCACATGAGATCTGAAAATATGCATACAAATGTAAAGAGGGCAGTAGTAGTGGACGTTCATATGGAATATTGATTTGGGTTTGTTAGCAGCAGCCTAAAGATGACCCACGAGGACTGATTCAATAAGAACGAAGTAAGTCCTAGGATGTAAAATTCAGATAAGATAACACTTCTTAATAAACTTAGGCTATTATGAGAGACACAATATTATGTATGTCTCTAAGTTTTTTTTTTTTCCAGAAAGGAGGTAAAAGAACATATAACTTTTATTATATTTCTTATACAATGCCAAATATATTGTCCAACATTGTAATTTAAGCTAATAAAACTTTAACTCTGTACAAAATCAACATCCATCTGATAACAATTGTGTTACACTATCAATACCTGGGTGACGATCCAATGACATTCAATGAACGGTCGAGACACACAAGAAAAACCAGGGGATCCACAAGAAGGATAACAAAGAAAAACATCAAGGGAAATCTATTGTACACAATTGGATAGAGTAGATACAAAATATTGCAGACCCATGGATGACAAAAATGAACCATTATACCAATAATGAATAAAAAAGACAAAAAAAGAACCAACATAAAACTATATTCTGAAGATCTTTTAGAGTTTATTAATTTGTGAGCTATTTCCATTTTTATATTCCAAATGTAGAATTAGCTCTAGAAGCAATTATTTCCCCAAGACAAGATGAACTTCAAATACACAAAACATTTAAGATAAAAAAATTCTGGCGGTCAGCACTCGGAAGTTATATTGTGCATATAAAAAAGTTATAAAACATGATGGAGTAGGAGTTTCATTTATTGATTCTCAACTTAAACCAAAGATGATGCTTTTATTAAAAAAATTCTGGTTGGCAGCACTCAAAAAGCACTCATAAATGTCGGGAGGAAGTCGAGCGTGAGGCCGAGCAATTTGTGCATATCACTCAACCTTTGGTGCAGTGAGCTACTATTGCTCTTATGCATTAGATATGTAGTATTATGTAATGTTACAATATCAAATAAGGCTACATCTATTTATTGTGTATATGTCTTGGTATCTACATTTTCTAGCAATTGAAATTCTACTACTCCAATATCAGTTCACAATTTAATTTCCGACTTTTTACTCAACGTAGTTTGAGGATCATCTGAAAACACAATCATGGGGTACAACAAACCAAAGAAATAAAGGGCCCTCAACTGCCTTCTTTTTCTTCCAGAAAAGAGCATGTGTTGGTCCTCTAAAATAAGATTTCCTAGTTTCAGCTTGCATTTCCTTGTGATTACTTTTTCATTAAACTAATAATTAGTTAATGGTAGTGAGACCTACTATATCTTGTCTACCTATGATGCAGTTCTTCATGAACAAAAAATCAAGATTACACAGATTTTTTGCTTATTTTCATGTGTTGTTTAAGACTAATATGTTGTTATTACTTATAATTAATTAAAGGTAAAAAAGACCTCATAGAGTTGCAGTAGAAAATAGTGGAAGACACCATATTGGGTCAGTAAATGACATTGCATTCAGCCCAACATATGTGTCTCTTTCACATTCTACCTTGCTGCAAGAACCTTTAGATCCAAACAAATATATATTTTACCTTTTTCAGCGCACACGGTATCATCATTACTGGTGACAATGTGGGGTATGCCACAATTGGGGATGTTCTAAATAGGAAATGATTGGTGGAGGTACAACTAATACTCACTATTTTACAAAGCTGAGTACATTTTATGAACTTGATAACATTTATTTAACATTCAGCCTTTAAACTATTACCTTTCTTTGACTCATATAGATCCATACACTATTACATAATATTTGTATGTATTTTATTGTATATATGGCATTCATAAATTCTAGCTATGTTTTCTCATAAACTTCCTGCATCACTTTCAGTTGCCTAGATTTCCAAATAGTATTATATAAATGGATTACAATCATGGGGGACAACTTTTGGCTATTGGTTCAAGCTACACTTACAAGCAGGCTAATGAAAGGTTTGTAGGTTGCCAATTATGTTTCTTTGGAATTTATGAATTTATTTCATCAGGTGATTGAGTTGAATGATCAGTATGGTATATCTTTATGTTATCTGCTAATTGTATTTTAGATAAGCTTTATTATTTCCCCAGGTTATTACAAAGTGCACTATATAATTTACACACAATCCTTGTAATACAAGGAAGAGCTGCCTCAGATATTTATTCACCACATCAGAACATACATATTCTGAATTCCTTAAATCTAATATACAATATTAGTTGGAATATATTACATGGTGCAAGAAAGCAGTGGAGCCAATTCATTGAAACTTTGAGATACACAAATGTTGATTGAACATGACTTGCTACCTGAACTTAAATCAAAGATCCTAGTGTTCCTTGCCTCTTGTTCATCTATTTAGTTAAAACATAACATACAAACCATAGAAACTATTACATAAAGTTTGTACAGGAAAAAAGGACAAAATTGTGGATGGAATTTGGAAGGTGTTTGCAAACTCTTCTGAAAAGTTAGAGCTGTAAAGGGACAACTTTTGTTAGGCCCTTCACAGCTTTAGTATGCAGCCTATTTAATAAGAGCAATGGAATGAAAGATGAAATATCAAAATGGAATAGACAATCGTAACTCCAAGATTTGAAGTAAGGAGATGTTAAGGATAAGTTCAAATGAAGTTTCTTCCCGAATAGTACAGGCCACAAGCATCTATATGATTCAGTAGAAGGAACTCAACATTATCACGTTTTGATAACAATGAAAATAAAAAAATTATTCATAGGATCATACCCAATTGAAGAGCAGCGGCGTCCAATCCGACAGAATCCACTCATTCGCGATTGCACAATCTTAAGAAACTGCAGAAAAGCAAAACTCATTCTAAATCAGTAACAACGCAGATCTAATTACTCATTCAAAAGTTGTTTGTGTGTGAGTAAGCTGTGTCATGCACAGATGGTAAAATTGTTCGTTACTTAGTGCATAAGAGGCCGAGAGATTTCTCCTTCCGGCTATAAAATGGGTCATTTTTACCGAATCACATACACTTGAATTAACTTATATAAAAATTAATTAAAAATGATAACAAATGTCCCGTTTGAATTAACTTATATAAAAATTAATTAAAAAAGATGAATTAAATCACTAATAGTGGTTTCCCTACTGTAACTCTTATCAGGTCCTCTACAGTTACATAAACAGTTGTTCCCAGACCACCAGAAAAATACCTAATGCAGCCTCAGCAATTTCAGTGATAAAACCAGCCTAATAACTGTGACCTAACTATGTCCAATCAAATGTTTTCAGCTTTAACTAACTTATGACAATATTGGCTCTTTCGTGATTGCACAACCTCAAGAAACTGCACAAAAGTAAAACCCATTCTAAATCAGTAACATACAATCCTTGTAATACAAGGAAGAGCTGCCTCAGATATTTATTCACCACAACAAAACATAAATATTGTGAATTCCTTAAATCTAATATACAATATTAGTTGTAATATATTAAATGGTGCAAGAAAACAGTGGAGCCAATTCATTGAAACTTTGAGATACACAAATGTTGATTGAACATGACTTGCTACCTAAGCTTAAATCAAAGATCCTCAGGCTGTAGTCAAGTCGTCAGATGGATTGCTGTCATTGAAAACAAACAAAGGAACAATTGATGGCTTCTCTCATGTTATGTTTGCAACAGAAAGAAGCCCAAACACAAAGGTGAAGGTTTCCTGTTTATTATAGCTTATGTAGTTTGTAAATTTTACTTAACACATGCATAAACGGCTTGTGGTTGCTTTTTCTCGGGCTAAATTGCTGGCTTCTCTACCCTTTCTTTGTTTGTAAATAATTAAGAAGAGTGCCTTCACTCCATTTTAACCACATCAAAGATCATAAAAAAAAGACAAAATTATGGATGGAATTTGGAGGGTGTTTGCAAACTCTTCTGAAAAGTTAGAGTTGTGATCATAAGCAGCAATTATATCCTTCCATATAACAATCCAAGAGGATTGTAAAATAGTGTTGAAATAATTTTTATCCCTTGTAAACCTTGAACAATTTCTGTTTTCATTGGCTTTCTGAGATTTTCTAGTTACGAAGTTAACATAATATTTTTTTCTGACACTACTGTTCATTGCACAGTTTCAATTACTAAAAACCAGTGTTCTAAAAGTCGCTAGTCGCTAGTCGGTCGGACCACTAGAGTCTAGCGACTAGAGGGACTAGTCGGGGACTAGTCGGAAACTCCTAAACGGTAAATATAATTAATTATTTAATAAATTAATAATACATTATGTATAAAATAATAATAAACTTTTTTTTAATATTTTTTTAATTAATAAATAAATGGGAAAGTTGGGCCAAAAGCCCATTAGCCCTATATCTAAACCTAAAATTTCAGAAACCCACTTATCCACATTGTACCATCTATTATACTCTTGTTCTCTTCCTCGGTCATTACCACGGATTTTCAGCGGCTGCCTCCACCACCAGTCCACCTCAATCGCCGCCTCCTCCCACGCCGCCCATGCCGCCCACGCCTGTGCGCTACATCAGGTAAAGTCGCCCTCCTCCCACGCCGGTGCCGCCCACGCCTGTGCGCTACATCAGACAAAGTGGCAGCCTCGTCTCCGCGCTGCCACACGTGACGCACCCGCTGCCTTCGACGATGTCGTACTATGTGTTACTTACAAATCATTTTGCCTGGAATTAAGTCGTCCAAACACCGGTCATCTGTTCGCCGAAGAAGACAGCAGCGCCGCCGGAAAAGTTCACCAATCGACGTCAGAAAAGACATCTGGACGTGTAAGTCGCCGACTTGGTGCCTAGACCCGACTAGTCTGCGTCTAGGCACCGACTAAAGACCCGAATGTTTTTTCTTGCTGATTTGGGGTTTATCGTGTCGGGCGCGGCCGACTAGCGACTAGTCGGCCGACTAGCGACTAGTCGGCCGACTAGGCCGTTTTTTAGAACACTGCTAAAAACTAATGTACTTAAGTGGAAGTTCAAATAAAGTTTCTGCCCGAACAGTATAGGCCACAAGCATCTATATGATTCAGTAGAGGAAACTCAACATTATCACGTTTTGATAACAATGAGAATAAAAAAGTTAATCATAGGATCATACCCAATTGAAGAGCAGCGGCGTCCAATCCGACAGAATCCACTCCTTCACGATTGCACAACCCCAAGAAACTGCATAAAAACAAAACCTGTTCTAAATCAGTAACAGCTCAGATCTAATTACTCATTCAAAAGTTGTGTGCGTGAGTAAGCTACATCATGCACATATGATAAAATTGTGCGTTACTTAGCGCATAAGAGGCCGAGAGATTTCTCCTTCTGACTATAAAATGGGTCCTTTTTACCAAATCACATACACTTGTATCCATGGCAAATTAGGGATTTTGAAATAGAGGTTTGCAGATCTACAGTATCTGGCTCTTATGTGCGACTGTTGGGGGAGGGGGGGAATCGCGGGAATTTGAATTATGATTGAGGCACTGTTTTAGCTTTCACCATTAAACACTGTAATTCAAAATCATTCTAACAATGGAGGAGGACTGTAAACCCTATAATTGAGAAATAAAAGAGAGCATGCATGTGTGAGAGAGAGGAAGAGACAGACAGAGCTAGCCCGTTTATACCTCAGTGTGCAAGGCAGCCCACTACACGCACCTCAAGTATCTTCGATTGAAAACATAAAATCAAAATACATCACATTAGAATACAAGTTAAGAGAACAGAAATTACAAAATTTATTCAAAAAGGGAAGCTCAAACCTAAAAGATTGTAAAAACCTAGGGTTTTGAACAACAGATAAGAAAATGAATCAAAACCCTAACCGACACATACATGGCAAATGAAATAAGAAAAACTACAAAAGCTATACATGTATTACTTTCAAACTTAAGAAGCGGACGAGCAAAACAACAGACGAAAATTTTAGTGACGGATTGCTTTGAACGAAGGTGATCGAAAAGAAAATAGAAAAAGTTACAACCTTACTCATAACTCGACGCGTATAATGGAAGCTAATGTGGAAGAGGAGATGTAGGACACGTGTGCTATGGGTTACCGGTAACCGGGAGAAAACTGGCCGCCCCCTTTCATTCCCTCTTTATATATAGTGTAAGATATATATATATATATTTGTGTTTGTTTAGTTAACACGAAAATTGATTAATATATATAAGACTTAATAATATATTTTGCTTACTGTGTATTTCCATATAATCTATAAGGATTAAAATTTTTACTTTACCTCCTTTTTATTTATTTATTTATTATACACTATGCTAGTAGTGTTCTCAATTAACTTATTGTTTGTCCTCTTTTTTTTTTTCTTCGTGTCCCAAGATTTTGGTCATTCCCATTTTCTCCCAAAAAAATCTTTGCATAAAAATTTAAAGCCAAATATAAAATCAAAGCTCATAATAAAATTTAGAAAGATAATAAAAATTAAAAGAAATAATAATAAAGAGTGCTCAAGAAGTGATAAAAAGTATTAAACGGGACGGGGTGCTACATCCTTACCCCCTTAAATGAATTTCGTCCCCAAAATTCAACTTCTAGGCATTTGTGGGTATTTAGCCAGGATTTCATCTTCTCTTTCCCATGTAGCTTCTTCTTTCCCGTGTCGGCTCCACTGGACTAAAACTAAAGGTACTTCTCGATTCCTTAGTAAATGTAGTTTCCTCCCAGGATAGTCACTGGAACTTCTTCATAAGTTAGGTGACTGCCCAGTCCTAATCCTATGTGACTAATAACATGATCTGGATCCAACATGTATTTTCTGAGGGTTGACAGATGAAAAACATCATGTACTTGGGACAGTTCTGGTGGCAATGCCAAACGATAAACTACATCCCCAATCCTGCTTAAAATGTCAAATGGTTCAATGTACCGGGGCTTCAACTTACCTCTTTTCCCAAAACGAAATAAGTCTTTCGTTGGTGCAACTCTAAGAAATACTTTTTCACCAACTTCAAAATGTAAATCTGTATGAGTTATAATTTAGCACTCAATATCACTCTCAATATCTGCACTACCATAAGCTTGCCTATTGTCTATATCCTCCACTACTGTAAAAATAAATCAATCGCAAATCAATGAGGGCTTTTCATTTGGTTGTAATGTTGGCTCTTTAGTTAGGTTGAGAATCTTTTTGGGACAAAACTGACTCAAAGGGTTAGTAGAGCAGGAGATTTATAGAATTCTTCCTTTTTTAGACTCACATATTGCAATTCAACACAATCTCAACTCTACACTTAACTTCACTTTTTTTCTTTGCTTTTCTTTTCCCACTCTTTTTTTTATTCTTTTCTCAACATCACCTTGCATTTTTAGGCAAGGTCTAAACCATTTTTTTTTCTTTTCAAACTTTCACCAACTATTCCTTTTTTCTTTTCTTTTCAACACGTTTCACAGAACTTCCTAATCAACAAAATCAAGCTCTACTATCCCTTGGGTGAACAAGGCTACACATGATAAGAGTTTCAAAACAAGTTGCCAAGAAAATAGGATATAAGCTCAAAAGGGCTGACTAGGGAATCAATGAATTCAGGTAGGGACAATATGGCTAAGAGACTCATGCAATTCAAAGAAGGCCTCATCTCATTTTTGCAACATTCCTACTTTGTGTAATCCTAAATCAGACTCAAGACAAGTTCTAGAGTAACAACATACTAAGAGGATCACACAACCAAGAAAATTTCATCTGTTTAAAATGAACAGGAATTGGCTCAAGTCTCACAGGCAATGTGATTGTGACAAGTTTTATTGACTCAACATTATCTCAACTCAACTCCTAGCATCAAAGCATCTATGACTTACACCATTTACTCAAACACAAATGACAGCTCATATGTACTTCACTCAATAACACAATCATGCACTTCTCAATCCAATATCACCACTATTCAATCTCATGTATCCACACAATTCACAAACTCAACGATCTCAACAGGAATGAGGGAGGTGAGCCTGTGCAGTGCTCAAGAAATCAAATCACATAAAAAATACACTCCCCCAAACTTAGAGTTTGCTCATAAGCAAATCTAAGTTTGAGCACGGGGTGTCCATCTGAGACTCATATCAAAGCAAAACAACTTAACACTTATACATGCATAATTTCACAACTCAAAGAGAGCACACAAGTATCAACTAGAGCAACAAGAGCAGAGTATGTGCGTCTATGGTGTGTAGGCATAAAGAAACATAAAAATCACTCCCCCAAACTTAGAGATTGTTAAACAATTCTAAGTTTGAGTTCGTAGTACCTCAGTCTGCACCAATTAACTCATCTTCAAACCAACACAATATTTTTCTCTTGTTCCCTTTTGCACGCAATCATCCAAAACCTACAAAGCACACACTCGGAGAGAAACACTGATTAACAACCTAACAAATCAAAACAAATAAAAAAACTACGAAAATAAACAAAAGCAAGAAAATGGGTTGCCTCCCACTAAGCGATATTTTTAACGTCCTATACCGAACGATACCTCATAAGCTCAAGGTGAGACAGACAAATCAGAGAGTCTAACTCTACTTATTACCTCTTTGAGACAAGAAGAGTAGTAGTGCTTCAACCTATGTCCATTTGCAAAAAATCGTTCACCTTTGTCATCTGTTAGTTCATACCATCCCCCTAGAAAGCAGTTGAATATGATGAAAGGCCCATTCCACCTCGACTTCAGCTTGCCTAGAAACAACTTCAAATGCGAGTTAAAAAGAAGCACTTGATCCATCATCTTAAAGTCCTTGAACCTTATTCTTGCATCGTGCCACTTCTTCGTCTTCTCCTTAAATATTTTGGCATTCTTATATGCCTCTTCATAAAACTCTTCCAACTCATGCAATTGGAGCATGTGTTTCTATCCCATCAACTTTGCATCAAAGTTAAGCATCTTTGTTGCCCAAAGTGCCTTATGCTCCAACTCAACTGGAAGGTGGCAAGGTTTACCAAACACAAGTTGGTAAGGGGACATATTCAGTGGAGTTTTGAATGAAGTCCTGTATGCCCATAATGCATCATCTAGCTTCAATGTCCACTCCTTTCGAGATGAACTCACAGTCTTCTCCAGAATGAGTTTAATTTGCCTATTGGAAACCTCGGCTAACCCATTTGTCTGAGGATGATAAGGGGTTGCCACTTTGTGCTTCACATCATATCTCTTGAGAAGAGCACTCAAGGCATTTTTCACGAAGTGCGAACCTCCATCACTTATCAAAGCTCGTGGGACTCCAAATCTTGAAAAAATGTTCTTCTTTAGGAATTCCATAACCACCTTTGCATCATTAACTCTTGTAGGAACTGCCTCTATCCACTTAGAGACATAATCAACCCCAACAAGGATGTATTGATAACCATAAGATTGAGGAAAAGACCCCATGAAGTCTATGCCCCACACATAAAAAAGTTCAACGTCTATGAACACATTTAAGGGCATCTCATCCCTTCTAGACAGTCCCCCTACTCTTTGACATCTGTCACAATTAATCACAAAGTGGTGGCTATCCTTGAATACAGTGGGCTAATATAATTCCGCTTCCAGTACCTTGGAAGCAGTCTTTAGAGAACCAAAATGACCACCGCAAGGCAAGGTGTGGCAATGCCTCAGTACACTTTCCCACTCAATATCAGGGACACATCTTCTTATGATTGAATCAACACCTCTTCGATATAAGAATGGGTCATCCCAGATATACTTCCTCACTTCTCTGAAGAACTTCTTCTTCCCATACGAACTGAGCCCAATTGGCTCCTCTCCACTAGCCAAGTAGTTAGCAAAATCTGCGAACCATGGAGCTCTCTCACCCTTCTCACACACTGGATTCTCTTCAATACGAAACAGCTTCTCATCAGGGAAGCTCTCAATGATCTCCTCTTTTTCCTCCTGTGCATCATCCCCCCTAACCATTCTAGACAACTGGTCAGCAATCACATTCTCACTCCCCTTCTTGTCTTTTATTTCCAAATCAAACTCCTGGAGCAAGAGAACCCATCTGATCAGCCTTGGCTTTGAGTCCTTTTTAGTCATCAGGTACTTGATCGCTGAATGATCAGTGTATACTGTGGTTTTCGCACCTACTAGGTAGGGTCGAAATTTCTCAACAGCGTACACTATTGCAAGTAACTCTCTCTCAGTAGTGGTGTAATTCAGCTGAGTTGTGGTGAAGGTCTTGGAGGCATAATAAATAGCATGAAATCGCTTCTCTTTCATTTGTCCCAAGGCTATCTCCATAGCAAAGTCGCTTGCATCACACATGAGCACGAGGGGCTCATTCCAGTTTGGTGTTATATGTATATGAGCACTCACCAATGCCTCTTTCAATTTCCTGAAAGCACTGAGACAATTTTCATCAAAAATAAAAGGCACATCTTTTTCTAATAAATGAGATAATGGTTTAGAGAATTTATTAAAATCCTTAATAAACCATCTATAAAATCCTGCGTGCCCAAGGAATGATCTCACTCCTTTCTCATTGATAGGTGGAGGTAATTTTTCAATAGCTACCACTGTGGCTCTGTCCACTTGCAGTCCTTGTGCTGAGATATGGAGTCCCAATACGACTCCTTCTGTCACCATGAAATGGCACTTTTCCTAGTTAAGCACCAAATTCGCTTCCTCGCACCTGCTCAACACTTTCTCTAGATTGACCAAGCAAAATCAAATGTAGAGCCAAAAATAGAAAAGTCATCCATAAACACCTCCATGACATGCTCAATTAAATTGTGGAATATAGACATCATGCAACGCTGGAACGTAGCAGGAGCATTACATAACCCAAAAGCCATGCGTCTCCAGGCATACGTACCATAAGAACATGTAAAAATGGTTTGCTCTTGATCTTCAGGAGCAATCATGATCTGATTGTATCCCGAATAACCATCAAGAAAACAGTAATATCTATGCCCACACAACCTATCTAGCATCTGATCCATAAAAGGCAATGGAAAATGGTCCTTACAAGTGGCTTTATTCAATTCTCTATAATCCACGCATACTCGCCATCACGTAGCGACCCTATTAGCTATGACCTCATTATTCTCAGTTTTAATCACAGTCATACCACCTTTCTTAGACACAACATGCAGAGGTGAAACCCATGGACTATCACTAATGGGGAATATCATTCCAGCATTCAACAATTTAAGCACTTCATTTTTAATGACTTCCTGAATTATGGGATTAACTCTACGTTGATGTTGCACTACTGGTTTGTTACCTTCCTCTAGCCTTATCTTAGGCATGCAAATAGAGGGATTTATGCCTTTCAAATCTTCTATTGACCACCCTATAGCAGACTTATGCCTTCTCAACACATCAAGTAATCTAACAAGATCAATATTTTCAAGGGAAGAAGACACAATTACCGGATACAATTCATTCTCATCCAGAAAGGCATACTTCAGATGCTCTGGAAGGGGTTTTAGGGTAGGCCCTTTCTTCTCAGTCTCATGCTCCTTGCACTTTTCCAGTTCCTGAGTTGCTTCATTATCCCTAGCCTCATTCATCTTAAGTACTTCCTGCAGGTCTCAAAGTCACTAGTAACAAGCATATGAGTATCACTAATATGAGAAGGAATAATATAATCAGGAGAAAAGACAGAGATAGAAGATGATTCAAATATTTCTGCAACACAGGTATCCACAATGTCAAGTGTTTGACATGTCTCATTCTCCTTCGGGTACTTTATTGAGTCATGGATAGAAAAGTGAATTTCATCGTCATTGAATTTCAGGGTAAGCTTGCCATTGTGCACATCAATCACCGCTCTTGCAGTCGAGAGGAATGACCTACCTAATATGAGAGGAACATCTTTGTCTTCCTCCATCTCCAAGACATAAAAATCAGCTGGGAACACAAACTTTTCCACCTTCAGTAGCACATCTTCTACAAAGCCATTCAGAGTAGTAGTAGAACCATCAGCTAATTGAAGGGTTGTGGAAGTGGACTTCATATCTCCCTGATTGAGACTCTTGAAAATGGAAAAGGGCATCAGTTGATACTTGCCCCTAAGTCACACAATGCATTCTTGACCACTCCATTACCCATATCACATGAGATAGTGAAACTTCCTGGATCCTTCATCTTTGTTCGCAAATTCTTTTGTAGCAAGGCACTACATTCCTTAGTGAGCTTTGCCATCTCAGGCTCATCTATTCTCCACCTCTTAGCTAGCAAATCTTTCAAAAAATTTGCGTAGCTAGGCATTTGCTCGAGTACTTCATATAACGGGATATTGATGTAGAGTTTCTTGAATACCTCTAGGAATTTTCCGAATCTCTCATCGAGCTTCTTCTTCATGAATCTCTGTGGGTATGGGACAGGTACCACAGATTTTGGTACTCCCCACTCATCAACTTCTGTCTTCTTCTTACTCCCTTACCTCCTTTGCTTTCTTCCACTTTGGGACAAACTTTTCTGCTTATGCCTCATCAACTTTTTGCTTCCCTTTCTCCTTACTCCTCTCAAGAGCTTCTTCACCTTCTTCACACAACTCATTCTCAATCTCAACATGCTCATGCCCAGGATCATCAACTAGCATTGAGGGGCCCTTATACTTTGTTCCACTCCTAAGTTCAATTGCTTGGCAATGCTCCCTCGGGTTCTGCTGAGTGGTAGAAGGGAATTTCCCTTTATTCATCAGTGGTCCCAGAAAGCTTGCCATTTACCCCACCTAAAACTCTAAGGTCTTGGTGGCCTTCGATACCTCATCAATCCTATTTTTCATTTTCTTTATTTTCTTCAGAAGTAAAGCAAGCATCTCGTCTGTAGTGGCTTTCCCTTCACTATTGGGAGGTTTCGATCCCGGATCAATCCCTGGTGGAAGTTGAATAGCAGCTTTTGGGTTGGAGTAGGAAAATTTTTTCATGCTTTCTGGAATTGGGATTATAGGGTTGATTGGCTGGGTGGTTGTTCTGGTACTTCTGCTGAAAGGTTGGTGCAACATATGGTCTCGGCCCTTGAGAATTTCCATAGTTGTGTTGTTGATATGACCCTTGGTATGGTTGTCTACCTATGAAATTCGCCTTCTCAACTGGTGCTTGTGAGAAGCCCTGGGGTTGAGAGGTTTCACAAACTTCATTTACTTGCCCAGAAGGTGCAGATTGGGAAGGGTTTCCCGTCTTCTCTTGCATGAGCATCATCATCATGCCCCTTAGGTTCTTATTTTCTTCCTCCAGATCTACCCTGTCATTGCTTCCATATACTTATTCACTCTGATATGGGTCATTGGAAGCAATGTTCTCAATGATATCATTTATTTGTCTCACTGTCCTAGTACACACCGATCCCCCTGCACAAGAGTTTAGATAACTTTTGTCTCTATCATTCAACCCAAATGTGAAGGTAAGAAGTATCTTTTTCTCCCCGAGTCCATGTTGAGGACATGCTAACGACAAACTCTGATATCTCTCCCAAGTTTCAGACATAGACTCCCTGGACTGTTGCTTAAAGCTCTTTATGGCATCCCTAGCCTTCAGCATTCTTGAAGGTGGATAGAACTTCTTAAGGAATTTACAGCGCAACTCATCCAAGTTGTCACTATTGGAGTAATGCTCGATAACCATCTCTCAGCCCTACCCTTCAAAGTCCAATTGAATAACCCCAGTCTCTTCTCATCATCAGGAATATCTCTTAGTTTGATAGTGTCAGTTATCTTCAGGTAGTTTGCCAGATGCTGGTTAGGATCTTCTCTCTCATTTGACCCATCAAATTGCTTCTTTTGCAGCATGTTCAAAAAGGAAGGGTGTATGATTCTTTCAGCCTCTGAATTTGGTCTTGCGATCCCATCAAAATATTCTCTCACCTTAGGTTCAAAGAATTCGCCAAGGAGAGGCTCATATGACATATTAGGATCTGGTATATGTGTTGGGTGTTGAGGATGTGGATATTGATTCTGCTGTGGGTACAAATAGTTGTTTGGTTGATTGTCTTGTGGAGGATACAGTTGATATGGAGGTGGATAGTAAGGTGGTGGATATGGATACTGGGGATTGTATGGTGGGTAAGGTGGATATTGGTTTTGATTTTGATTTTGAGGTGGTGGATATGGGTTTTGATTTTGATTTTGAGGTGGTGGATGGTTTCCCCCAGCTGGGGCGTGTTGTACACCTAGTATTTCCTGGACCTCTTCGTCGTCCTGATTTTCATCATGGTTGTCCATATCTCGGTGTCTATCTTGATGGTTCTGACCTCTGTTCCTTCTTGCAGATGCTTCAATTTCTGGATCAAAAGGCACTAGATGTCCTCTTTGTCTCCTTGTGATCATGCAACTATAAAACAATCAGCAAGTCCACCGAGTTAAAAGGAACTAAAATGCTCAAACACATAAAATCTACAATTAAACTATCTATGTTGCTTCCCCGGCAACGGTGCCAAAAACTTGACTAGCAATTTGTGTTTGCACACAAATGCACTTTCCTACAAGTGTATAGGATCGTGTAGTGGTAAGCTGACCAAGTTATAAAATAATATCGAACTCTAAGGAAGAAATAAGACAATATAATCCAATTATTTGTGTGAGTTTTAGAATTAAATCTAAAGAATGAAATTGCAAGTTTTGGGGTTCCTAAACTATTGAGTATTAAAGCAAAAATTGGAATGAATTAAAATGCGTAAATAATAACCTAAACTAAAACGTGCATGAAAATAAATCTCTATTCTATAATGCATAAGTTGAATAAATTAAAAGTAAGACAAATTTTGTTCTCAATTCCTAATTTTAAACCTACGGACTCTAATACTAATTAAAGCAGAAAATGAAAGCAATTAAATATGAAGGATCAAGACCTGGCTAACTAACACATGAGTTTGAAGGAGTTGTGAAAAGAAATAATTTAGATAGTATGGACATACAAATAACATCAATTGATCATATCTGAGACGAATAATACTAGGAATAATAGAAACATGAATACGTATAAACCTAATTAAAAACTGGAATTTAATGCAAACCAAACTAATCAAATAATCTCAAGAAACCAAAGTGAATAATCTCCTCATAATCAAAGCACAAAGAAATTGTTACTCAAAGCTTTTCCAAATTAAATATTGTAAAACTACCCTAATAGGTCCCAAAACAATCAATAAAAATAAACCCATAATTCCTAATTTCTCTCTACTGCCTACTGGCGTGCGTGATAGTCCTCAAAACAAGAATAAAATAATTCAGCAAAATTAGAATTTTGTTCAATCCAAAAACTACCTACTGCCTTAATGGCGTATTCTACCTACTGAAGCGTGATTCTTCCTCGAAAAACCTCATCAGAATAAATATACTGCTCTCCCATATGGGCACTACTAAAAAACTTCCACTATAGTGACCCTATATTAGTGACCCTTTTAAATAAGGGTCATGATACAAATTATAAGTTGACCCTCCTATATCCATTGAACATTTCGTGATGCGTTTAATATAATTTCTTGTATATATTTATGTAAATTATTTTTCTCACCCTAATAATTCATTCTCGCACCTTCTTTGTTAATTTCCCAGCCCACACCATCAATATTTCTAAAACCCTAACTTAATTGATTTTGCATCAGTTTTCCCTCTCCAATCTTGACCGATAATTCATCATCAATCATGGCGATTCAAGCAGGCAGAAATTGATTTCCAGTCTTAATTAATTTCCTGATCCCCATCGTCAACTCCTGTATTTGATCGATCAACGCACGGGATCAATCATCAATAGGTTTGTATAGTCCCGACATTGATAATTCAGTCTCCCGCCTTATCAATTTTCCATAATTAATTTCCCTGCGGCTTAACGCCGAAGTTTGATTCATCAATTTGTCTTGATTCATCCACTCATCAATTCGATTGATCAGTGAGTTCAATTCATCAATAGGTATGTCACTCCAACTCCAATTATTTTGGCGATTTGAGGAATTGATCGTTATACTCTTGAAGTAATTTCTTATGTGTTTTCTCTTATGTGTTTCGAAGTAATTTCTTATGTATTTTCTCTTTCAGTAAGCAGTGAAATAGAATAATTTCTCCCAAATTGATCTCTTTATCGTGTAGATCAACGGAGTACCGGTAATCTTCTTCCTATTTTTCATAAATTTCACAACCTTGCTGATGTACTGTATAATTGGACTGTTACTTCCGTGTGCGTCTTTATGAGAGGGGAACCCCAAATACCTTCTTTTCCCAAAGGATCCGTGTATGTTATATGTTTTTGATATTGTCTCTGAGTTTTTTTAACAAATTGAAAGAAAGAAGTGCCTGCTATTTAATTGCAATAATTCTTTGTTTATCTGTTAGATTTACTAAATTAAAATATGTTATGTTTACACTTGCACAATTTAGATTTTGTGCGATCCTACTCATAAAACTGAATTGCATTGTATGCTTTACTTTAATTTATATGGTATTTGTATTTGGCTAATTTGATTATTGACACAGGACAAGTTGAACACGTCAATGTAAAAATAGGCAGCACAGAGGCCATAAAAAACAAGTGGATAGAAATGTTGATTGAATTTACATATATGAGTTATAATTAGGTTGTCTTGTTTAGATTGCATTTAATTTACACATTTTTATGATCTCAAGAATGTTCAACCCTTTTACCTTCTTGTATGTATTACTGATACCCACTACTTTGTTCAGAATATTTCAGAAGGATATTATTAGTGATGTGTGCATACATATTGTTTGTAGTTTTTTTGTTGTGAAAAAGAAAATCATGTCAGTTTTTGGTGATCAAGTGCAGTATGCATGATCCAATTATTTATCTTCTGCTTCTCTTATAAATCAGCTTATACCCTTTTTGAATTTGAGGATTCGAGTTGTGAGAAATTTGGAACCTCCCTATGTGAATATTGAAATGTCGTGCACTTCTTAGAGACTGTCTCTATTAGTATAATTATTATTAATATTAATTATCAAATTTAAAAAAGAGAGAATAATATTAATTAAGGGTGGAAGAACAGCTAAACTCTCTGGTTGTGACTCACCATCTTCAGCATACCCTCAGGAGCCTCTGCATTCGTGACAATTCCCAATGGGTTTATGTTGTTTTCTTGAGGATTTTGCCCTGAACTTATAATAAAGATATTATATTATAATGTGTTCGAAGCTGAGGCAGTAAATGGGTCGGGCACTGTTGTTAATGAATTGCTGTTAATTCATTACTTTTAGTCCACTGTTGTTAATGCATTGCTGTTAGTGCCCTACTATTAGCGATTGCTGTTAGTGCACTGTTGTTAATGAATGTATAAATTCTGAGTTCAAACTCAGAATTTTCTCCATAATACCATTTTTAATTGAAACGAAGAGACGGTTGTCTATATATTAAATTAAGTAATTCAAGCTCGAGTTGTATGCGGGATGCTATTATTGTGTTGCAGTTTGTACTACATTTATCAGATATTTGATGCTTAATATTCACATCACTGTTACTTCAAAAATAGGTCATCAATGACTTACTTGATCCCACTGGACAGAATCTTTGAATACAAGAGGATTCTCAGGTACATATGTATTCTAAGTGGTTGCTGTGGGGGAAATTAAACGCGGATCTATTCGGGATTTACGCTAAACACAAATTTAAGCCTATAATTAATATCATGATTTAAACATAATTAAATCAAATAATTGTATACCCAACAACAGGCTTTGCATGCAAAACATATGAACATATAATATCACGTAAAGCCCTAAACATGCGGAACTAAGGGATTTAGTGAATTATACCTCTTGGAGAAAAGGCAGTTTTTGAGACAAAAGGCGTTATTTAGTTGAGCTGCTTTTGCAAGGCTGTTGAGATAAAAGGCGTCCTTTGAGATCCTCTATAGCCGAAGTATCAACAATGAACTTGAAGGCGT
>JAPKLY010000546.1:61542-79909 GCA_026898435.1 Prunella vulgaris
AATTATACCTCTTGGTGAAAAGGCAGTTTTTGAGACAAAAGGTGTTATTTGGTTGAGCTGCTTTTGCAAGGCTGTTGAGATAAAAGGCGTCATTTGAGATCCTCTATAGCCGAAGTATCAACAATGAACTTGAAGGCGTCCTTCTTGAGACCCTCAACTTTATAAACCCAAAAGCCTTCTCAAGTATTCCCTTGTCCTTATTCGTGCACCCGGTGGGAGGCCACACGAATATTCACAATACAAGGAAGAAAATATTTTGTTGCCCCAATAACTGTAATTCTCAAAAATTACAAGAAAATAATGTGTGTGTTGAAGTCTTGTATCATCTCATATTTATAGTGAGAATACAAGATCTTGAATATCTTGAATATCTAATATTTCAAATCTTGATTATCATGAATATCAAATATTCTAATCTTGATAATCTTGAATATCAAATATTCAATTCTTGGCATTCTTAATCCAAGAATTTTCGAAAAATATAGTACATATATTAATCCAATGAGATCTTGATTTTATTAGATATTCTTGTATCCAAGATACATATCTATTTTCCATAAAATCTCTCATGAAATTGATATATCATATTTTTCGAAAAAAAACAACACTTAATGGGCCCAAAATATTTCTTTTATTTTAATCACCTTGTCAATTGTTGGACAATTAATTGGGCTACTTGAGGGGCCTTTAGGAGAATTAAGATTGGACCTCCTAATGGGCCTTGAATTCTAACATTGAGCCCAATGTCATTCAACCCATTAACATTAATCTCACTCCACTATAGGATTAATGTTGCACTATCCATCTTAACCCATATTACAATCATATGGCTCCCGGTCATTATTTCCCGTGTTTAAGATTCTCTTGTCCGTTAATTAATCAAGCCACTGAACGCTTTAATTAATTTAACATCTTAACCTTGGAGTAAGGACAACTCTTCTTGTTGTTAATGAATGTATAAATTCTGAGTTCAAACTCCGAATTTTCTCCATAATACCATTTTTAATCGAAACGATGAGACGGTTGTCTATATATTAAATTAAATAATTCAAACTCGAGTTGTATGCGGGATGTTATTATTGTGTTGCAGTTTGTACTACATTTATCAGATATTTGATGCTTAATATTCACATCATTGTTGCTTCAAAAATAGGTCATCAATGACTTACTTGATCCCACTGGACAGAATCTTAGAATACAAGAGGATTCTCAGGTACATATGTATTCTAAGTGGTTGCACTGTTGCTTATCACGTTTGATTTGTCATGAATATCTTGTTGACTTGTTGTACATGCATCTTTTTATTCCTTTGGGTAGTAAACTGAAAAACACATCCCTAGAAAAAAAGTTTAATGGCAATGACATTAATAATATATGGTTCTTTTTGTGTTTATGTACAGCTTTCTTTGTATCCTATAATTAGTTCTTAAATTTTTTCCGTTGGAATTCATGAAGTCTAAATTAAGATGTATAATTTCGACCTTCTCTGGCTACAAAATTTATATACTACAATTAATCAGATATGATTTGTCTTCTTTATGTCAGTAGGCTAATGTATACCAGAAGTGTGAGTTGGCACTATTTTGAATGCTACCAATATTTTCTTGAATTTATTCATTTCTGCTTCCACCATCTACTGAAAATCTGATGCTTAAAAAAGCACCACTGAAAGAAGTTTTCAAAGTTCATGAAAATCATTATATCGATTACAGTGTTTTTGATCCATAGAATAAATGTTTTCTATATTTTTCTATTCTGTTATGGCAAGTAATAATGTGATTAATATTCATGACATAGATGGAATAATGTTATATCTATTCTTGTTAGGCACTGCCCACTTATGCGGCTAGGTGCCACAAGCATCTTTATTTTTTTAAAAGAAAAAATATGACCAAAATGATGACGTTTTGTTTATTTATTTTTTATCCTAAAAATAAGAGCAAAATTCCTCTCTTTGCCCTGCTTCTACTTGATCTCACCTTTGGCACCAGACTTCCATGATTGACATTGACCTTAAATAAATTATTGTGGGAGGATTTTATAGCTTTCATTTTGGTGGATCTTATATCTGTCTTTTTAGATAAGGAAAATTTTAAAATATATTGACAAATATATTTACGAAAGTAATATGAGTTTAAGTATCAAATCATATTCAAATTGACTTATGTGTGAAAGACTCTTAACTACATGCATTAAAAAACATATAGTCTCACCTGTTGGCTGCCTGACATATGCCTAGTGACTTCTGCAACATTCGTTGTTTCATCTCTACAGGTTTAGTATTTATTATCGTGGGTACAATATGAAATCAACTTGACTGCTTATAAATAAAATCAATCTGTGAATTTGAGGGATGATATATAACACTTCAGGGAACTTATGTGGAGGGAATAAAAGAAGAGGTTGTTCTGTCGCCTGCTCATGCTCTTTCACTGATAGCGTCTAGTGAAGGTAAATAGACTTGTAACTTTTTCAAATTATTAATGTATGCTTATAAAGTCTTCCGCACTATTTTAGACTGCAGAAGATTGAATTTTATTCTCAAGTATACTTCTTGTCTGGTTACCAGCAGTCTTAACCTTCAATATTTATGCAGAACATAGACACGTTGGTTCCAATAACTTCAATTTACTCAGTTGCCGAAGCCACACCATTTTTACTTTGTTATTGCAGCTCTTATTGTTCTCAAATTTTTAACATATTAATCTTAGAACATTGTTTTTGCGCTGATACGACATCAAGATTTGACATATTTTTCTTTGCTTTGGCTTTGCCTTTGATGTGAACAATATCATGGATTATAAGACAGTGACATCTTGCATTCTTAAACTTTTTTTTGGGGGGGATTCTTCTAACTTCAAAGGAGAAAATGACTTTACCAGGTGTTTTGCTATATAGTATGATCGAGTAAGATGCAGTAATCTTAAATACATTATCTTGAAAGGTTCACATAATAGAAAATAATGGTAATGGTATATTATTTAAATTGATGATTATTATTTTTAGGTCCAGATTTAGGTTCTAATACTTGGATGTTTGTTGGCTAATTTAGCTCAGACTATTGAAAGCAGTACTATGTGGGGTAAATGTTGGAGAAGAAGTGACTTTATCTTGTTTCAGTCACTTTGTTGGGGTTTCCTACTTCAGTAGTTATCTGCCATTTATATTTAGCATTTTCTGTAAACTTCTTCTAGTTTTTACTTCCATACTTAATGGTACCCTAAATTTTCTCTATTTGCTCTCCTTTTTGATCTTCTTACAAGATTCTTCTGATCGAACTTTATTGTTGTATAGTTTATAAGAAACCTATTAATAGTTGTTGTTATACAGTATTTATGAAACCTATGCCTAGCTGCTGTTGTACAGTTTATAAGAAACTTATGCCTAGCTGTCGTTGTACAATATATGAGAAACTTATGCCTAGCTGATGTTATACCAACTGTGAATGTGTTTGTTGTACTGGGGCTACAACAATAATGACATAAAAGACGGGTTTATGAAGTTAGTACACAGTAATACTTCAAAATTGTTGCACTGGAAATACTACATTCGTTATTGTTTAAAATATTATAATATTTGTTTTAACAGGTTGGAGCAAAAGTTCTCTTAAGGCATCCGTGATCCAGGCAATATTACAAAAGGTACTATTACAAGTTTAAATCCAGCTAAACTTGTAAAAATTGGAGAGTTATTAGGACCTCGATGGTGCGAAGTGAAAATTAATGTGGTAATTGGATATGAGGAACCACTAATTCGAAAAGTTGGAGGTGTCAAAGTTGTTTGGCATGCTATAAGACATAGCATTTTTTGGCCAAAACATTTGGTAAGTTTCTCTTGATTTTCTGGTTTATTTTTTTGTAAATTTTAAAGTATCAATTAATTATTTTTCACTTTATTTATTATTATAGGTTCAAGTGGAGGATGCAAGATAAGGGAAGTGGAGCAAAACGATTATTACCACGCATAGTTTAGGTGCAATTTATCGTTGAACTAAATCAATTGAATTTTTTTGTTTAGATTGGACTTCATAGTTATTAGAAATTATTTTCTTGGTTGTGTTACCTCTTAGATGTTCAAAGTGGATGATAATATTTTTTATTGAAATATATATTTGGTTTTATGTTTATAAGTAGATGTTTATATATTGCTAGAAATGATTTATAGTATTATGTGATATGAAAAATCATCACAAATCTATAGTTAAATTGGTTTTTATAATTACATGACATAAAAAAAATATTATTTTAAATTAGCCGCTAGTATTATTTAGGTGACATAAAAATGTGTCACAATTTTTTTTTATTGTGAAGCAAGGTTGTGTCACTAAATAATAACATAAATACACATATAAGCGTCACTAAATCAGGTGATTATATTAGTTGTATATACTTTAATGACACCACAAAGTGACACGTGAATCATTCGTCATGACATGTGATGCCGTTACAAGTCAATCATTTTGTGACGCTTGCAAACATCACAAAATAAGATGGTTAAACTAGTTAAAAAGGTTTATGTAACACAAAAAATTATCAATAAAGCACACTACTGTGACCCTAAATAGTGTCACCAAATAGTGTTACTAATCAATGTCAAGGTGACGCATAAAAACGTCACAATAAACATGGATGATGATGCTTCCAAGCATTACAAAAATAAAACATTGAAATGCCAAATCAGGCGACGCTTGATTAAAGCGTCACTAAAGTAAAAGCGTCAGTAAACACTAATTCTAGTGACGCTTTTGGGCGTCTCTAAAGTCCAATTTTCTAGTAGTGGGTCTTCCTCTCTAAGATTGGGCTTCTCAAATTGAGTAACTAGTTGGACCCAGAATGTCAAAATAGAAGTTGGGCTTAAATATGAATTGGGCCCAAATTAAAGTTCTTTCCATTACCAGTGTGAGGTGGTTTCAGAAATTTGGCGTAAGGTGTGGTGTCGACGGAACTGCAGATTCCGGTGAGTGGCAGGGGTTTCGATAGGCGGTTGTAAATCTGGTGAAGTTTCAGTCGTGGTCGAGTGCAGGTTCTGGCGGCCATGGATGTTGGTATGAGCTTTGAAACAGAGGAAGCTTTGAACGAATTCCAGGTGCGGCTGTGAGGATTCCGACACTGATCGACGAGTTTCTGTCGGAGAGAAGCGGCTCGATTGGCGGCGAGTGGTGGGTCTTTAGTTCCGATTTACGACGGTGATGACGGTTGGGAGCGTCGATCCGTTTCTTCAATCGGTATGAACATAGGTAGGTTCCAGTGGCTAGACTCAGGCGGTGGAGGCGGCTGCCGGTGTTTGCACCTTCTCTGGTGGTTTCGCGATTAACGGCGATGTGAGATAAGGTAGTTGCTGAATCTGGTGTCGCGAATGATGCAGTGGAAATGAGGTTGTGAGTTCCGGCGTCGAACAGGGAACAGTGACAATTAGTTGATTTCTACAATTTACTGTGTAGAGTTGTGATCCAGAGTAGTGTGCTTGTTGGGTATTGAGGACGGTTTGCAGCTGTGAGCAGGGCACGAGTGAGGCGTGTGGAATCTGATTCTTTGTGGGTCACAGGCGTGAGTGTCTTGCTGTATACGTGTTGAATTGAGTGTGGTGATTGACAATGGTGTTGTGGTGGAGATTTGTCCACATTAGACTCTCTGCAAATTTCTAGAACCAGAAAGTGTTAAAAAGATTATTAATATTATATTCATTAATTAACTAAGTCAAATAAATAAATATTTTAACTCAATTAATTAAATGAATAATATCATTTAAATTGCACATAATTAACACTTTCACAACTCAATTGATTACCAGCAAATAAATAGCAATTAAGGTCCTAAATACATGCAAATCTCTATAAAATCATCTCCAATTGAGCACAAAATGATGCAAATATGACCCCAATCAAAATTCTTTCTTCGAATGTCGGCATAAGATTTTTGACGATCTTGTGCTGCCTTAATCTTCTCCTTGATTTTTGAAAAAATTTCTACTGACCTTTCTATAAGTTCTGGCCCCAAAATCTTCCGAACTCCTACTTCATCCCAACAAATAGGCTTGGCAACGGGGCGGGGAATCCCCGACCCCCGCGGGGATCCGCCCCGAACGGGGCGGGGAATCCCCGAGAGAAACGGGGACGGGGACGGGGATGGGGAAAAAATTTTCCCCGTAGGCGGGGACGGGGATTGTATTCCCCGCCCCGCGGGGATCCCCGCCCCGTTCCCCGCGGGGCCCCGCATATATAATATATATATATATATTTATAATATACATATATATATATATATATTTTATATATCTATTATATATTAACATATTATATATCATATAAATATATTATATATATATCATTTATATATATAAGTATATATGTATATATATATATAATTAATTAACCATTCATGTATATATGATTTATAATATATCAAAATAATGTATTTTATGCACTTTAAATTTTAATAATACTTTTAATTTTTATTTATTTAAAAAATTAATTACACTTATTAAATACTCCCTCCGTTCCGGAGGTGTTTTCACCTCTGGGATGGCACAACTTTTAAGAAAAGTAGAGTGTTGTGTAAAGTTGTATTATTAAAATAATGAGATTAGTTGGATTGTGAGGATAAAATTAAAGTAATAGTTTCCATTTATAGGGTGTGAAAACAATTGTGGGACGGACGAAAAAGGAAAGTGTGAAAACAATTATGAGACGAAGGGAGTATAAATTATTAAAATTAAAAAAAAAAAAATCTCGGGGAACTGGGAATCCCCGCGGGGACGGGTTCCCCGGCGGGGCGGGGATGGGGATGGATTTTTCCCAGTGAAGTTCGCGGGGACGGGGACGGGGAATCCCCGCGACCGCGGGGACGGGGATGGGGATTGGCCCCCCGGCCCCGCCCCGCCCCGTTGACAAGCCTACCAACAAATAGGCGACCTGCACTTCTTTCCATAGAGTGCTTCGAATGGTGCCATCTGGATTGTAGCTTGGTAGCTGTTGTTATAAGCGAACTCAATCAAGGGGAGGTGAGTCTCCCAGTTTCCTTCAAGATCCAAAGCACATGCTCTCAACATATCCTCCAATGTCTGAATGATTCTCTCTGATTGTCCACCCGTTTGTGGATGGTACGCTGTGCTAAATTTTAAATTTGTCCTTAAGGCTTGTTGCAAACTCTTCCAAAATCGCGAAGTGAAACGAGAGTCTCTATCAGAGACTATTGAAACGGGCACTCCATGCAATTTAACTATCTCTCCTATGTACAAATGTGCGAGCTTATCCAAAGAATAAGTCATTCTTATGGGAATGAAGTGAGCTATCTTTGTGAGCCTATCCACGATGACCCAAATGGTGTCGTGATTCTCTGTTGTCCTTGGGAATCCAGTAACGAAATCCATAGTGATATTTTCTCATTTCCATTCCGGCACTTCCAAAGGGTGTAGTAGTCCTGATGGTCGATGATGGTCTGCTTTAACTTACTGACAAGTTAGACATCTTTTGACAAAGTGGGCTATTGTCCGTTTCATTCCTCTCCACCAGAAATTTTCTCTTAATCCTCGGTACATCTTTGTCTCTCCGGGATGTACGGTGTATTATGTGCTTCTTTGAGGATTTCATTCCTCAACTCTTCGTTCTTAGGCACACAAATTCTGTTTCCAAACATCAAGGTCCCATTGTTTGTTATCATAAAATCCTTGATAGTTCCTTTCTCTACTCGCACCTTTATTCCCTGGAGGAATTTATCACACTTTTTGCGCATCTTTGATTCTTTCTTTCAAAGTTGGTTGCAGTAATAGTGCATGGATTGTGGCTTCTGCACAACATTTCTTTGAAAAACTCAATCCATTCGGGTAAAATCTTTGATCAAAGGTCTTTGTGCGGTTGGTAATGCGCTAAGTTGCACATTTTCTCTTCTACTCAAAGCATCAACTACTATATGTGCCTTTCCAGGATGGTAATGGATGGTGCAGTCGTAATCCTTTACCAACTCTAACCATCTCCTCTGACGCATGTTTAACTCCTTCTATGTGAAGAAGTATTTTAAGCTTTTGTGGTCTGTATAGATCTCACATTTTCCACGGTAAAGGTAGTGCCTCCAGATTTTTAATGCATGGACCACATCAGCTAACTCCAAATCATGAGTTGGGTAATTTTGTTCGTGTATTTTTAGTTGTCGAGATGCATATGCAACGACCTTACCATGTTGCATAAGAACACATTCTAGTCCAGTTAAAGATGCGTCAGTGTAAATAACAAATCCTTCTGACCCATCGGGGATAGTTAACACCGGTGAGGAAGTTAACATTTTCTTTAATTCTTGAAAACTTTCCTCGCAAGCAGGCGTCCAGATGAATTTCTCGGTTTTCTTTGTTAACTGGGTTAAAGCTTTAGCAATCCGTGAGAAGTCTTGTATGAATCTTCTGTAATAGCCAGCTAACCCTAGGAAACTCCGAATCTCGTTAACGTTAGTCGACCTTTTCCAATCAACGATGGCCTCCAACTTTGCTGGATCCATCTCGATTCCCTTTGCTGAGATTATGTGTCCCAAAAACATGACTAGATCGATCCAAAATTCACACTTGCTAAATTTAGCATATAGCTTCTCATGCCTCATTATCTCTAGGACAGTTCTGAGATGCTCTTTGTGTTGTTTCTCATCCTTTGAGTACACGAGTATGTCATCGATGAATACAATGACAAACTAGTCTAGGAATTGATGAAAGACTCTATTCATCAAATCCATAAAGACTGCTGGTTCATTCGTTACTCCAAAGGGAATTATTGTAAATTTGTAATGCCCATAACGAATCCTGAAAGCTATCTTGGGAATATCACTTCCCTTAACTTTAAGTTGGTGATAACCAAATCTCAAATCAATCTTTGAGAACACGGTGGCATTCTTTAATTGATCGAACAAGTCCTCGATTCGGGAAAGAAGATACTTGATTTTTATTGTTAATTGGTTTAACCCTCGGTAGTCGATACACATCCCAAATGATCCATCCTTCTTTTTCACAAACAGGACTGGTGCTCATCAAGGAGACACACTCGGTCTGATGAACTTCTTTTTCAACAGGTCCTGTAATTACTCCTTTAATTCTTGTAACTCTTTTGGTGTCATTCTGTACGGTGCCTTGGATACCGGTGTTGCCCCAGGTACCAAGTCAATTGAAAACTTTATTTGACGATCGGGAGGTATTCCAGATAGCTCTTCAGGAAATACGTCAATATAGTTTCTTACAATTGACACGTTAGTTGGTGACTTCTTCTCCTTTGCTTGTGCTGAAATGCTAACTAAGTATACTTGGCATTTTCCTTTTTGTAGCAACCTTACAGCTTTTATTGCAGAGATGACACGTACTCCTGACTTAGCTTTTGTTCCACTAAAAGTAAATAGTGCCCTTCTCTTGTTTCAAAGTCTAACTCTCGCTCCGCGCATCTAATCACAACTTTGTTCTTAGTCAGCCAGTCTATTCCCAAGATTATGTCAAAGTTTCTCATTTTAAGTACATGAAGGTCAATTTCTATATGGTGTTCGTTTAAAACTAATTTTAATCCTGTTACACATGTATCAATTTTTTTGGTACTACCAGATGGGACACTCACAATTAAAGATCCACTTTTCGTGGCTTTCACCCATAGTTTCTCCTTAAAGTTCTCAGATATAAAGGAGTGGGATGCTCCTGTATCAAACAACACTTTTGTGCAGGTATTCCGTGAACTAGTAATGTACTTGCTAGGGTTTCATGTTGTTCTCGCTGCTCATGCTGCATAGGCCCTTCATCATCTCTTTCATCATCTAGAATAGCATGTACTTGGGCTTGCCCCCTTTGGCCTCAAATAGGCGCATTCCTCCTCGGAGGTCCGTGTAGATAGTTTTCTCCCTTAGGTGGTTGTCTAGTTTGGTAGTTCACTACAGGCTGTTGCCTTGCTTGGTGATTACCCATTGGTTGTCGTTGTTTGTTCATCATTGGTTGTCGATCACTTGGTGCCCTCAGACACTCTAAGACTCTATGTCCTGGTTGGTGGCATCGGTAACAGGTTCCTGTCCCTTTCAACCATGTTCCGGAATGTTTCCTTCCACAGTTTCGACCGGGTTTGGGTGATGAAATTGTTTCCTCTTGGTGGTGGGTTTGGGTTTTTCTTAAAGTTAGATTGCCCATTTCGAATTGCAGATAACGAAGTGTGGGCTGTCTTGAATTCCAAACCTAAGCCAATTGAAATGATTAATGATCGATCAGATACTTCACTGTAACTGGGGAGTTTCAACCCAACTACAATCCCTCCTACTTCAGGCCTTAAACCCCTTTCGAACCTCCTTGCTTTCTTTGAATCGATATCCACCAGATGGGTAGCGTATCGCGATAGCTGGTTGAACTTTCTCTCGTATTCAGATACAGAGAGTGTCCCTTGATGGAGGTTGACAAACTCCTGCTCCTTCTGATCACGTAAAGCTTGTGGAAATTACCTATTCATCACAGCCTGCTTGAAGTCTTCCCATAGTAGATCTTGCCTTTTCCCCGCATCCATGGTCCGTTCATAGGACTCCCACCATTGGGCAGCATCCTCTGCTAGTTGGAATTGGGCACATGAGATCTTCTGGGCATCAGATAATGTCATATGTCTGTAAATCCTTTCGAGTCCAACGATCCATTCCTCAATTCCTACAGGTCCTACCTTCCCATTTAGTCGAGGTGGGTGCATGCGTCAAAATTGCTCGACAAAATCATTAGTTCGGAAAGGTGGGGGTGGAGGCATATGTACAACAGGTGGGGGCATTTGTTGGTGCATAAAGTTCTGGAGAGAGTTGAAGAACTCTTTTGCCATGTCAGCTCCTGTACTTTCATTTGTTGGGTTTTGCTCTACCATCTCTTCTTGAGATCCACCTTTCTTTCTAAGGTTCACACGTCCTTGTCTTAGGTGTCATCCTAAAAGATAAAAGAATATACGTTATATCATATAGGTGAGCTACTAACTTAAAAAAACATAACCCAAATCGTAATTAACAAGGCACTTAGCACCAATTATGCATTTGGAGTACTCAGAACATTGGCAATCTACTGTCATGATTTAGTGTCACAATGATGGTCCTCAACATTTGTAAGTTAGGGAACTAGTAACACATGTAATTATTGTGATAATTGGGTAAAAATAACAGGTAGAATAAAACGTACTCAAGTTACATGAGATCAATGGTGCAAATGGCGCTTGGCGGTCGGCTGACGGTCGAGTGCCGCCAAGCGCCAAGACCGCCTAGGCGGTTCCTAGACGCGGCCTTGGCGGTGCCAAGATTTTTCTATTTTATTTTTATTTTTTATTAATATTAATTTTTTGTAAACATATATTAATAAAAATATACATTATAGATAAATTATAAATTTAAAACATAATTAATAACTATCACAAAATATAAAAAGTCAACAAAATATTAAAAATTATCATAATACGACATAGAACGAATAAATTATGAAGTAGTTTAATTAAACTTTCATTTCTTAGTAATTTAGTAAATTAGTTTTATTTTTTAATTTCAGTTCTAACTTTTAAGTTGAAATAAAAATTAGAAAAAGAAGAGTAATGTTCATCTAGGCGGTGCCAAGACGGTCTCGGCAGTGCCAAATGTGTTGGCAGTTTTTTCTCGGCGATTTGACATTGGCATCGACGGCTGAGGGCCTTCAAGCGCCTAGGCGGCCGCTTAGGCGGTCTTGGCGACCGCCATTTACATCCATGCATGAGATACGAGTGAAGCATACTTATATATAATGGAAAGTTATAAAGTTTATGGAGAACGTACTCTCTTTTACAAAATATTAAACATTCAAAAGATAACAACTATAATATGCATCTAATGCTACACATCCTCACATTGGTACGGACTGCGAGCGACAAAAAAGGGGGTCAAACTAGGTTATAGTCATCACTAAGGTTATGGCTTATACAAAATAGGCCGATCATCTTACTACTATACAATGTCAGGAAACTATCAGACTAACAATACTAAGGTGAGTAAGGTCGATCTAAAATCCTGGTGGGTGGCTGGGTCCCGCCTCATCGGTACTGGGTGGAAAGTCCATCTGGGGAAAAATCTCATCCTCCAAATCTTCATACCCTAAGTCTATAGGTGCACCAGCAACTGAGTGAGGGTAACCTATGCCTGACCCCTCATCAGGAAAAAGTCCCCCTGGTGGCTCCTCTGCATCATACTCACCGGGTCCTCCTGGTAGTCCGGTCGACTCCCAAAAGATAATGACCTTCTCGTGGTCAAGACGCAGAGACTCACGTTGGGCAGTGGCCCTTTGTATAGCCGTGATAAGTGTCTGCTGTTATACGGCGATGCTTTCATAATGTAAGGCGATGCTCTCCTGGTGACTCTGAATGCTCTCTCGATAACTGGCTATAAGCGAGTGAAAAATACGGGCCTCCTCATCATGAGAAGCGGCCATAGCCTCACGATGATTTGTTGTGGCAGTCGCATCCCTAGATCGATGACGTGCAAAAGAAGCAGCAGTAATTCCTCTAATCACCTCGTCTATGAACTCGTCAAGATGGATATGGTTCCCCAGCTCGGAATCTATCACAGATAGGCGGTCGAAGACCTCTCAAGCAAGTGTTATCCACTCGGCATGCAAACCATCACTAAAAGTATAGCAGCTGCCCTCTCAGTGTCATGATAGCCTTCCTCTGCGGCGGTCCTACGATAGGCTTGAAATCGAGCAGCATAAACGCCCACGCTTTCTAACTCGAGCTGAGATATCGTGAGGTAGCAGAGCCTATATGCCATACTCAGCGGTGGCTTCTATGTCTTCTAATCTGACATGTAAGAAAAAGGTTCTTATGCTTCATTGGGTTTGTTTATCCCTATTGCAACTTTTGTTGTTCGTCACACAAGGTAAATTTTTTTCCCTTCGTAACTTTATGAATGATGTGATCTCAACATCTTTGTATTGATTTCACAGGTGCCATATTTATGATTTCATAAGAAAGCTCATGTTGTGGAATTACAACCTATATAAAAAGAATAACTTTTATTACCTCGAGGTGTTTGGCTTGCTGCAGCAGACACATTTTCCCATTAAAAACATTGAAATCATCTTAATATTCATAATATGCTTTTTGTAAGTCCTTTAAAAAAAAAATCGTACTTGGATAAATAAAAAAATGAACTCTTTAATGAAGAGTTTTTTAAAAGTTTATATTTCCTTATAGAAAAGAACCTGGATAAAAATAAAATGAATTGTTTTGTCTGTAGGTTTGAACCTAAGCTCTGATACCACCTGTAATGCCCCAAATCCAGAATGCTAGCCTTTGTCGCTTAAAGCACTCTGAACTCGGATCGTCACTTAGTAACTAAAAATCCGAGCTTAAAATTTTCTTTTCGAAATAAAATAATATACGTAAATGAAATACTTTGCAGCGAAAAATCATATATAAATTGGTTAATTAAAGTTCTTTAATAAGAAAAGTCATGACATGAAGATAAACAATTTCTTACAACATATTCATCGAGTAATTTATAAATGTCCATTACTCGTCATCATATTTTAAATTGTCATTGTAGAAATATTACATATTTATTTTAGTAGTTATGTATATAAATATATATAGCATCATACGTTATAGGGAGATTTAGTGTCCCTGCTGCAGCTCCAGACCCCCTTCCTCGTAACCTGAAAGAATTATAATTGGGGTGTGAGATAAAATCTCAGTAGGCAACCCGTACGCTCTTATATAGATTGACATGATCCTAAAATAGTTAAGAGTTTTACCCCTTTGCAATTTAAGTATTAAGATTGGTTTAAGCTTTTGGTCATCGAAGATATCTTTCATTCCGTACTGTGACAACTTACCATAGTCATACAACTTGGGGTACATTAGGCCGTATTGTCCAGACTGACGGTTCTCATGTTTGTACTATGACAACTTACCATGGTCCTACCACTCGGGGTACGCTTGGTAGTATTGTACCGACTGACGAATTTTCGTGCGCGGAGCCTCCGCTGCCGGAGCTCTGTTGTTTCAGCCACAGACACTTATTTCCACTCTGCCCCGCTCTCCAATCGGAATGTTTCCCCTCACAGTGGCCTCCATCTCTCTGATTTTTTCGGAAGTTTTCACACCAGAAATGGATTCTACAATTACAACAATTCAGTCCTAACTGGTGAAATCATGCTCGTACTGTGACAACTTACTATAGTCGTACAACTTGGGGTACGCTAGGCAATATTATCCCGACTGACGAGATTATTAGGCTTGTATTCTTATAAATATGTTCCAGATTCATGTTTTGTTAGTTTGCTTCAGGAATATACCAACAGTCTATAAAACATTATCAGCTAATATGGATAGTGTCACCCACCTTTTAACTTTTTAGATAAAGTTACAAACTTTCTTGAGAGTATTTTTTATATTAGAAGTAGCAGGTACTAGGGGTGTGCATAATTCGGTTATTAACCGAAAACCGAACCGAAACCAAACCGAATTATGAATTTGGTTCGATTTCGGTTATTATTTTTTTAGTATTTTGGTTTTCGGTTCGGTTCGGTTAACCGAAATCCGAACCGAAATTATTATATATTTAATAAACATTAATATTATAATATATATATTTAATAAATAATATTTATATTTAATAAATAAATAATAAAGTATAAAAAACATAAACCTAACCTAAGTAAAGTAAGTACTGGGTCGCGTCTGTGAAAGTAAAACCAAACCAGTAACCAACATTTCCAAATTCCAATTCCATTTTCCAAATTGAAACCCTAATCGTAAGTTTCTATCTCCCTAATCGATTAAGCGGCAGCCGACAGCCCCTCCATGGCACCTGACCGCCGCCCACCTGCAACACCACGGTGACACCCGGTCCCGATCCGCACGCAGGGGCAGGGCTCGATCCGCCTTCAGCTCGACGCGGCGACGCCTTTACCCCGATTGTGAGATATTTTTACTTAGATTATTTTGATGATTTTTAAATGTCTGCACATGTAGTTTATATGGTCACAAAATAGTACAGTAGTGTATCCAACTTGCATTTGTTGTCTTGGGTGGGATATGATGTTTCTATAACATCAATAACTGAAGTGCTATTTCTGTTTGTTTTTCTTTGTTTTAATTCAGTTATTTCGGTTATTACCGAAATCGAACCGAAAATTTTGGTTCGGTTTATGTTTGGTTTTACATAAATTTGGTTCGATTTCGGTTACTTTTACCTCATTTCGATTCGATTTCAGGTTTTTTAATTCGGTTCTATTCGGTTACCGAACCGACCGTTGCACACCCCTAGTAGGTACGTCTGAGCTCTGACTTGGGCCGCACTCTACCTAGCACAGTTTTTCTTTCACCTTTAGTGATAATTTAATTTATATAAAAGTTGTCTAAGAAAACTTGATAATATATAAGGTTTAACGTAATTGTTCTTCCGCTTGGTTTGTTCGTTTGCGATTTTTCGTTCGTCAGTTAGTTCAAGGTCCTTTAACTTTTCATACCCCTTTTTTTTTATAGTTTTAACATAAATATCTAAACTACTAAATAAAACATTTGAATTTCCAACGTCTCTAAGTATCAGGAATGAGTTATGAGAAAAATGTATTATTTTTCTAAGGACATAAAATTAAGTGTAGTTTTAATACGTTTCATAATAAGTAAAGAAACGTCGCAACTTATTTTACAATTATTCAGGTACTTTTAAAAATTCATAATTTTCGTGTAGTAACCCATAAGCATATATATTACATAATTATGATTTGTTATAATACAAAAAGAATATGAAAAAGAAAGTTATAGCTTCATTTTTTTTTTCTGAAAAGGGGACGGTGTTTCCTTGCATTTTATTCCATTTTCAAATATTTATTTCTCCTAAGATATGGATCCTATGAATGTCAAATCTCGCAAACTTATACTACTCCAATTCAAGGTTATCAGTATATTTTTATTTTATTTTGTTAATAATCGAGGTAAAAGATATACGTGTTCAAAGTAGCTAGTTTGGATCTTACATAATTTATCCCTAAAATCTTTCCGCATGTTTTCAGCTACACCATTGCTTCTTAGTCTAAACGAAATTAAATTAAAAATACTTATAAAGTTCTAAAAATTATAAAATTAATCATGGTGAATCTTTATCAAGGGTAGATCATGATAAAAGTTTTACATCACAGAAAGGATTCATTAAACATAACAACTTATGCAAAATATTGACAAAGGCACAATCTAGGCACATGTTTTTTCAAAAATCGGTATCTCTTAAGGATCAACTCTAAAAATCACCAAACTTTACAAAAATATAGTATACTTCAATTAGATCATTTACTTAAAATTTCATAAATTTCTGTTGCTAGAAATATAGAAACCAAACCAATCAATCTAGGCATCACATAAATCATTTGAAACTGAATACATCATTTTCAGAAAATTATTTCTCTCTATTCCTAAGTCTGATGATCATGAAAATTACACAAGCTGTAGTTCATCGTTAATATATTACTCAGTAAAAATATCATAATTTTATCATGACTACAAATATGAAAAACAACAGCTTAAAGTTACTGCTTACCAGTTCATCCCGTACATGACACCTTATATTAGAAAATTTGTATCTCCTTCATTTTGACTCGAATCATCTTAAATTTTTTATATGTTCTAGTAACCTAGTATAAGGATGGACGTACAAAATATAATAATTTTCTGTTGAGTAAAAACTTATGAAACAAGCAGTCAAAAATAGATGTCATGGAATTGATTGATTCAGCATATACCAATTTCAGAAATTTATTTCTCTTTCATACTAACTCCAATGGCCATGAATTTTGGATATGTTATAGTCCATCATTACAGAATCTTACAGTAAATTTATTTATAATTTTTATATGGCTAGAACTATAAAAACGTATTTAAGAAAAATCACTTATCAGAAG
The DNA here is from genome assembly GCA_026898435.1 of Prunella vulgaris. Classification (NCBI taxonomy): domain Eukaryota; kingdom Viridiplantae; phylum Streptophyta; class Magnoliopsida; order Lamiales; family Lamiaceae; genus Prunella; species Prunella vulgaris. The sequence goes on from JAPKLY010000546.1 coordinate 78,427, forward strand.
CTCAATCGTGAAAAACACTATAACTTCAAAAATTCCTAACTTTCTAATCTTACTTCAAAACACCACAAAATTTGGAAAGAACATGGTTAAGTCATATAAAAATTCACAAAAAAAGTTTCATAATTTTCCAAGCATCGAAATATAAGAAACAATCTGAAATTCGAGGTGTATAAGCACATAGAATGTTTGTAGGTGTCCCCTTTGTAGTATCCTTCTTGGTTTGGTGTCTTGATCGAAAATTCTTTGTTAATTAACAACTGATTGTTGGCTACTATAGAATGATAGAGTGAGGTTCTTTTGTGCTTCCATCTATTTTCACATATCATCACCAGTACAGAAAACAAGTATTCTAAACCTTATGCTACACACACATATATCAAATCATTTTTTTACGACAACAAATGGGCAGCCTGACGGCGTCGTTTACCGGAATTAGAAATAAAAGTAACGTGAGTTTCTTATGGATTTAATTCAATTGGCGATCAAAGAAAGGATGAATAAAATGGGGAAGGAAGAAGAACTTACTCAAAAGAAGAGGGGTGAAAGAAAATCGTGAAAGATGGACGACGGTGCTTTGAGTGGCGACGATGGTGGCTGATAGAGGGGACACACCAGCAGCGACGTAGTGAGAAGGTGAGCGAACTGCGACAGCTTGGAGGAGACAATAGGGTGAGAAGGCATCTACCGGCCACGGAGAGAGAGAAAAAAGGCGGTCGACGACCCTTCCGCGGAGTGAAATGATCGGCGACTAATTAGAGGAGAAGGGTGTTTGTTTGGTCAAAATATGTATGTATATGTATATATATTTTCTTTAGAGGGAAATATCTAATTGATGCTGATTGGAAAGAGGGAATAATTGGGAGAGGAACGTGAGAATGCTCCCTATTTATAGGAGGAAAAGGGTCATGACTTCAACAGGATTTTAATAAATTAAAGAAGAGGAAAGATATTTTATGTGGCTAGGAAGTCTCCTACCAGGTTCTTTACTACTATGCGTATCTTACTTGCTTGATACTTTGGATAAATTTTTATTTATTTATTAATAATTCTAAGAGATAAAAAAGATATGACACATGTTAGTTCTTATCCTGCAAGATCCTTTCCTATCATTCTTTATATATATATATATATTTGTGTTTGTTTAGTTAACATGAAAATTGATTAATATATATAAGACTTAATAATATATTTTGCTTACTGTGTATTTCCAATAATCTATAAGGATTAAAATTTTTACTTTACCTCCTTTTTTTATTTATTATTCATTGTGCTAGTAGTGTTCCCAATTAACTTATTGTTTGTCCTCTCTTTTTTTCTTCACGTCCCAAGATTTTGGTTATTCCCATTTTCTCCCTAAAAATATTTTTGCATAAAAATTTAAAGCCAAATATAAAATCAAATCTCATAATAAAATATAGAAAGATACTAAAAATTAAAAGAGATAATAATAAAGAGTTCTCAAGAAGTGATAAAAAATATTAAA
>JAPKLY010000546.1:95322-118179 GCA_026898435.1 Prunella vulgaris
GGCTTTGAAGCAGTAGCGCATATATGAAATGCATTTGGTTTAGTTTGGATGTAAATCACTGAATGGATTGTTGGGAGAAGGCTTTGTGGGAAGATTTCACAATTAATCTTGGAATATGTGGGTTAGTTAGAAGGAAATGCATATGTTTGCCCCGTGCTGTTGAACTCCCAAAGCATTGCACCTAATTAACTTTAACTTGGGGAATATATTCACCTATTGCTTCATTTCATTTAACTATGGATGTGGAAGCTTTCATGTGTTTTCAGGCCATGCAGTATGCATCTCCAAAGCCATCTGGAATTTAACTTGGGGCTAGTGGCCCGCTCTTTGGGACCAAAAGAAGGTTTAATATCAACAGCTGATATGTTTGTAACATTTTCCTTGTATTCTTTATTATTAATTTTGTGCATCTTCCTTCTATTTCCTGTTTCTTTTTCACATCCATTTCTCATTGCTCCATACTATGTTTTGCATAAACATTAATGCATGTTTGTCATTGTTTCATAATATTCCCTTGTTATGGTTGCAGAAAATTTTTGTAATGAGAGACTACAACAGTTTGTGTACTACATGTCTGATCTGGACAAAAGGTATATAATAATTTCTAATTTCTTGATTCATTGTATGGGTAACATAATCTTTGATTAGTTGCTCTAGCATGTTAACTTTCTCAATTTCACTTGCATATTGTGCATGATTTGTCTTTTGTAATCATTTCTCAAGTTACCTTCCATACTATTAACATGTCTGCTGTTTATGTAATTTAAGAGGGACTGCGACTACCGTGCCCGAGTTTCCATCAAGGCTTGACTGGCTGAACACGGCTCCTCTTCAGTTGCGGAGGGTAAAACTTGAGTTAAACATTTTGCTGCTCTGATTTGCTGCGCCATTTAATTTATATTTATTCTAGTTTTCCCCCACAAATCCCTCACCAGCTTATTCTACTGCAAAGCTGTGATCATGATTAGAACCTGTCCTGTTTTTAGTTTGAAATTGTAAGGCTTTGATCTGGAACCTAGCTGATATATGGTTATTATTTTAATTTTTTTAATCTGGGTATGTGAGTAGAAATTGTAAATTTGGAATACTTTAATAAGATGCTAATAATTCTGCTGGCTTGATGTACATTACTTTTACATTGCTCATCCATCACTCATATGATAATGGATTAATCTAGGAAGAATTTTGTTGAGGCTAATCACTGTTGATTGTTAAATTCTAATGTGTCCATGCATTGTTAGGCAGTAGTAACATGACTTGATCAACCATAAGATGCCATTTTCTGATATAGTTCTTTAATTGGACAGGACTTGGAAGGAAAAGTGGTTCTTCTCAATTTCTGGACCTGCTGTATAAATTGCATGCATGTCTTGCCGGACCTCGAGTTCCTTGAGAAAAAGTATAAAGACATGCCAGTAAGATCCTATATTTCCTGTTGTCAAGTTCTGCAATTATTTTTTGCAGTCGTTTCAGTATCATATTACGCTCCTACTACTCTGATTATTTGAACTTTGTAATATTTGTTTGATATCATTCTACTTGTTAAGTTACTCGAAGACATTAATTGAAGTTTTCATTCGAGTGTATATGTTTGTCTCCCCTCTAAGCTATGCAGTTTTCTGCAATAGCTAATGCTTGATGCTGCATGTTTCAGATGTGAAACACTATCTAATGATGAGAAAATATTGCAGATCCGGAGATGCAGCCTTCTGAAAATATTAGTGGTTCTGCCCAATTCCTACAGTAAAGAAATTAGATCACCTCCTCTGGAAAAAGATTCTGTGAGCGACACAATTTTCTCAATTGGTGGGTAAGGATGTTTCTATACCATCACCATGAACCCTTCAGTTTAATAGTTTTATTTGGTTTTGTGCAATAAGTCCATAAGTTTGATATGTCTATGCTGGGGCATCTTATCCTAGTTCATATTTATATCACTTGTTATTTCTTCAATTCTTTATCTTATAACTACCTATCATTTCAGATAAGTATGGATGCTTCATAAATTTGGGCTATATCGTTTTATAATTTTTCCTCTAGTTTATATTGATTTTGTTGATACTTTTAAAACCCTATTATGTTATCAAAAGTAGATTAAATTGGCGAAGTTACTTACATAAGTTATAGTGAGGTATAGCCTCGTTAGAGTTATGAATTTTGAAATTAACTAATGATGCTGCTCTATTTTGTTTATTTAATGATGTTAATAGGACTTGAAAGGTACAATGCTTGCTTCTTTAATTTGATTTTTATTATTGGTGATGTCCTGCTTGCTGCATGTGTTGGACTGGAAGGTCCTTTTCTTGCAAATGGGTTGTTAAAAATTTCATGTTGCTATGAACCGACAGGTATGATTCACATTTGTTTGCATAGGATTTTTTGTTATTTAGTTTCCTACAGGTATCATTCATCAGTTGTGAACGAAGGAATGAAGGAGAGATATGTTACTGCAAGAGAATATCCAACGTGCTGCTCAAGACTATATTTATTATATTATGATGATGTAGTAGTTAATTTAGTTATTGAACACTATTGGTAGTTATTGAACACTATTGATGTAATGCATTATAAAGATTATTGTAATGATTGACAAGTAATGATATGAACTTTTGAATTTTTAGATTAAATGTTATTTATATTAAAATTTCTTTTTATTTTAATTAAAGTATAAAAATCGTACTACAGGTTTTATTAAAAAAAAAATTACAATAATTAAATATTGAAAAAAGATTGAGAAAAGAAAGCGGTTATTACCCGCTATGTTCTTTACTTTTAATAGCGGGTAATACCCGCTCTTATATCCGAAGTAAACCGCCGTAGTAGATTTTAAAATTAATAACTTATAAAAGCAGTTTTTAATATACAACAGCGGGTATTACCCGCTATTGAAAGTACTTTTAATAGCGGTTAAAATCCGCTCTTATATCTCTAAAAACCGTTGTTTTAGATTTTATGAGTTAACAAATTAAGAATATATAATAGTGGTTTTTAAGATACGATAGCGGTAAAAAACCGCTGTTAAATATAGATATAATAGCGGTTTTAAACCGCTGTTGTTCGGCGCCACTTTTAATATCACCATGTTCAACAGTGTTTTTTCCACCCTTTTAATGGCGGGTAAAACCTGCTATCTATCAGCGAATTTGTCATAGTGTAAAATGTGCCAATTATAAATATTTAGTTTATCTAAATCTTCTCCACATGCTTCCTTTTGTCTCTGAGTGTCTCTGTGTCAGTAGTTGAAGATTTTGAAGCTTTTGGTTATTCCTTTCTAGCTTTTGTTGATGGCTATTTAGATCTGACAAACTTAGTAGATAAAAGGTTTGATTCTGTGAGTTTTTCACTATCGTTTCTTCTGTACCTTGTGAAAGACTCAACTATTCTTTGCATTTAAAGCTGGGAAAGATTAACTTTTTACTAATATGTTTCCTTTAGTTGGTTTACAAATTAATCAATCAAATTTCTTCTTTCTAGTTAGCAATTCTTCATTTTTCAGGTTTGTGATATGGCTCCCGGAGGTCCTTCGAATTTGAAACAGAAGCGCAGCTTCGTTTCCCGACAATCTCTTTTCGAAGGACTTTTAAATAATGATAAAGTTACAGGAGGTCAAGATGAAACACCTCAAAAAGGGCGTCCAAACACTTTATCAAGCAAACACAACCCTAGCTGTCCACAAAATCCTCTTACACGTCTCACTCGAAGTGGAAACAGTTTCTCAAACTTAGAATCTGAGGCTTCAGAACCCGTGCTTGAAACTTCTCAAATTCCATCTACGGAGACCGTCCCGCATGCATCAAATGAAGCTGCGGCTGCTGAAACAGGTAAAGTTATTATTTTTAGGTGTATTTACGTGTTCTTCAAAATCTTTAAAATAATAGTCATGTATTAGATGATGTTTATTATAAAACTATTTGTTTATTCATGTGTAGCTGCTGTTTCAAAGAAAAGGACTCGGGGTGAAACACTGGAAAAGGATTGCTAAAGTACTTTGATACTTTTGGGAAGTTAAAGATTAAGGTGGATCCATCAGTTGGGAGACTAATAAATGGGGCCCAATCGGCAAAATTGGCAACTAACATTGGAATAGTAACGCGACAAGTTCTCCCTGTACCGATAAGATGGAAAGAGGTAGATGAGAACAATGGATTGAAGCCAGGGTTTGATCATCTGCAGGTATGGGTTGAAAATATTTATGTATTTAATATATTGCTTTTACCTTCTTTTATTCTAATTTGTATGTGATATGTGAGTTGTAGATGCATATGGATTTGAATATTGATGAGGCTGGAGTGAAACAGAGCCTGGTCGATAGGGTGAAAGAAAGTACAAGGCAACAACGTTATAAGTTGCATAAGCACTTTCTTAAATATCCAGATTTACAAGAGGGTAAGGATCACAAACCAAAAGCCTGTCCCGACAAAGATAACTAGGAAAAACTCTGTGATTATTTTGCCTCACCTGAATTCAAGGTAACGTTAGTTTTGCTAATTTTAATGCACATAATTTTACGGTTTTAATGGTTAACACTTTTCAATGCAAAAATTCCAATTTTTTTTTGTTACAATTATATTGCTCTTGCAGCGTTTAAGTGAGATAAATACAAGCAACATGGAAAAAATGCTATGCAAGCATACTGCTGGAAGAAAGCCTTTTTCAGTCCGATCGCATGAACTTGTGAGTATATGTTTTCATTTAAATCATATAAACATTAAAAGAAGGTAATTATGGGTTTTGTGAATTTTATATTTCAATATTGGGTATCATGAAGTAGCTGATTTTTTATAATTTTTTGTAGACTCTTGAACTTAAACCACCGTGCAATCGAATTTACTTGTATGAGCAAACCCACAGTACAGAGAAAAATGGGTGGAAATCCGACAAGGCAAAAGAAAATTGGGTAAGTTGTGTAGACATTTATAATATTTGATTATATTATTATTGATGTTAATTTACTTCTTTTTCAATTCAATTGTGCATTTTATTTACTTTATTTATGCTTAAATACCAGGAAACGATGAAACGTAAGCGAGATGAATATTTGGAGCTCGAAATAGATAAGACAGAAGCTGACATAGCTTTGGAGGTGTTGGGCCATGGGGCTGGATATACCAAAGGTTATGGTTCAAAGCCTCCAAGTAAACACAGTTCATTGTACAATTCTTCTGCCGAATATGAAGATGAACTAAGAGAAACAACAGAAGAGTTACAACAGTCTAGAGCTCAAGTGGAAGAACTGCAAACTCAAGTAACTAACTTGAAAGAGGACCTGGCTACCCAAAATGATAACCTGACTGCAAAACTCTCTGAGCAAAATGACATTCTCTCTGCAAAACTCTCTGAGCAAAGTGCAACTATGAACAAACTAATGGCTTTTATGAGGGAGAAAGGGATTGACATATAATTAAGGTTAGCTTCTATTTTTTTTATGAGTTTTTGGTAGCTGCTGTTTTTCTTTAACCTTTACTTTAATATTTTCATTTTTCTTTTAATAGTACTACTCATATGTGTAGCTTTAAAGTAGGCTGTGTTAGAAGAGGGCAAATATGATGAGTTATTTGTGTTCAACATGTATAATAGATAAGAGAATGTGGTTATGTAGCTTCTCACTCTCGAGATTAGGTCTTGTAGATGCTATTTTAAAGTGTAATTAGGTTTTGTAGATGCTGCAATTGCTGATTTTTTGGAGCATTGCAATTGCTGATTTTTTGGAGCATTGCAATTGCTGATTTGATTCAAATATAAATGTGGATGTCTAATACAATTTATATTTTAAGTTTTCTTATAAATTCATCTGATATGATTTTTTTAGTAGGTGATATCTACAGAGGAGAAGATTTCATCATCGTCGTTTGAAGTGCAAAAAGAAATAATGACATGGAAATTAGTTTTGGAGACATATAAGACTTCAATTTTTTTTTAGTTTATTGTTTCATGTAATATTGATAACAAAGATTGTTGATTGCTTTCTAATTGCTTGAACGAGTTTTTTTATTAATGCAAATTATTTTTTTATCTTTAATTAATTTAGTTTTTGTTTGTAATATTTATTATTTAGTATTATTACTGATTTAATATATATAAATTCAAATAAATTGATAATAAAATGAATTATTTCACGATGAAATAAATACGTCACAATATGTATTATTTTTATGACAAAATAATAGTCACGATATGTTGACTAATCATGACGAAATATGTTGTTACTATATCAATTTCTGTAGTGACGATTATCATCGTCACTGAATAATATTTTTTTATGACAAAAAATATTTTGTCACCATTTTTACATCTTTTAATGACGACTTATATTTTGTCACTGAAGTCCAATTTTTTGTGACAAAATTTAGTTGTCATTATATCTATGTATATAACCACGATCATTATTTTCGTCATTTTTTTTCAATTCTTTCATGACGAATAATGTCAAATATGACGAACAATATATTGTCACCAAATATGAACTTTTAGTGATGATTATTATTTTCGTCACTAAATAATATATTATAGTGACAAAAACAATTTGTCACAATTTTCACAACATTTTGCGACAATAAAAATTTTGTCACTAAAGCATACTAATCAGTGACAAATTTCATCGTCATTTTATATGTACACATATAACGACGATCAATATTTCGTCACCGAATAACAACTCTTTCTTGACGAATATAGAAAATGTGAGGAAATAACCAAGCTAATCGTGACAAAATTAATGTCACTAGAGTAACTTGTTTTGTGACAATTATTTATTTCGTCACGTAAAATAGAACTTTAGTGACGTAACGTCATATTAAGTGACAAATTTTTTATGACTAAAGTGACAATTTATGCGTCACAATAGATGAAAACATACAGTGACGATGACCTATTTCGTCAACAATTGATGCCCTTTTCATGACGAATTAATGTAACGTCACATTTTTCATAATACCACGCACATTAAATGACAATCTATGCCACGAAAAAAATTCGTCACAAAATATCAATTGTGACAAAAAATGATGTTTTAGTGACAAATTTTTTCGTTGCAATTTCTTGAATTTCCTGTAGTGTATGATGAAACATTTGCTCCAGTTACTAGATTGGTGTACTGAACGAGAAAGTCTACGTGGAACAACCCCCTGGTTTTGAGGTTGGAGACAAGGTATACCACCTAAAGAAAGCACTTTATAGACTTAAGCAAGCTCCTAGAGCTTGGTATGATACAGTATCTCAATTCCTGATAGACCACGAGTTCATGAAAGGAACAATAGATAGAACTCTATTCAGGATCACTGAAGGCGACAATATTCTTTTGGTCTAAATTTATGTGGATGATATAATTTTTGGATCACCAAATCAGAAGCTTTGTGACAAGTTCTATAAGCTGATGACTGGTAAGTTTGAGATGTCTATGATGGGAGAGATGAATTTATTCCTTGCTCTACAAGTTAGGCAATCGGATTCAGGAATCTTTATCAATCAGACCAAATACACTAAGGATTTGATTCAGAAATTTGTTTATCAGTTAAGCAAGGTTGCTAGGATTCACATGTACACAAATGAAAGGATGAATCCAGACAAAGAGGGGATCTCAGTAAACCAGACTGAATACAGAGCTTTGATTGGATCGTTGTTGTACCTGTCTGCAAGTAGGCCTGACATAACTTATGCAGTCGGTGTATGTGCTAGGTATCAGTCAGATCCCAAGAAAAATCATCTTGAGAGTGCTAAGAAGATTCTAAAATACCTTAAGGGTACATTCAACTTTGGACTTTGGTATCTCTCAGATGACAACCTAGAACTGTCAGGTTACTCAGATGCAGATTATGGAGGATGTAGGATTGATAGAAAATCAACTATGGGCACATGTCAGTTCCTAGGGAGCATATTGGTCTCTTGGTTTTCGAAGAAGCAAACCTCTGTTCAACATCCACTACTGAGGCTGAGTATATGGCTGCTGGTAGTTGCTGTGCTCAGATCCTTTGGTTGAGACAACAACTGAGAGACTACCAAGTGAGTGCTAATGAAGTCCCAATTTATTATGACAATAACAGTGCTATAACCATATCCCAAATCCCAGTCTTGCACACTAGGTGTAAGCATGTGGATATTAGGAATCATTTTATAAGAGATCATGTGGAGAAGAAGGATATCAGGATGGAGAAGATCCATATTGACAAGCAGAAAGCTGACATCTTGACGAAGGCCTTGCCTGAGTCTAGGTTTGTTGAGTTGTCAGTAGAGTTGGGACTGCTTGACCTAGGAGTAGAAACTTCAGGATAAGTTTCAGTTCAAGATTGTTAAGATCCTAACTCAGGATCAGTAGATGTTAAGATCAGGACACAGATCTTAGGACTTGTCATCCTGCCTTCAGGATATGTGGTATTAGTCAAACTACGATGTTTGACTGACTAGTATGATCTCTTAACCTTTTGTCTTTATTTTGTGTCAGTGCATGTCATGCCATCACAGTTTTCAAATAAATCCCCCACCATTCATTTATTTCTAGTTTTATTTATTGCGTCGATTGGTATTAATTTCAAACATACCCTGACACGCATTAAATACAAAGTACTTTTCACATGTGGGCGGGAACTGTTATCAATTTTTTTTAAAATCATGGTATCTTTTCAACTTTTGGAAAATGGATCGATCTTTTAATCTCAACCGTAGCATTTTAAAAAACCCTTTTTAATCGCAATCGCTCCTGAAATTAACTTTGGGTATATAAGGCAAATTGTCCATCACTTTGCATTTTTTACGCAATCAAAAATTCCCAAACCCCCAATTTTCTCTACTTCCAAAAACTTCCCAAGCATTCATCAATGGTCACTTCTGCATCATCCACCGACTCAATTGTGTCATCAAGGGCACGTTTCGATGCTAACTTGAAGCTTTTGAGGGACAAGGTTGGTTTCAAACCCATTGTCGATCTCAAATCAAAGACCGTGGAGGTTATGAAGATCGATAGGTACTTTTGCAAGTCCAACTTGCTGAAATTCATGACAATGCAGCCCCATATGCTCTACTCTCAACTTGTTGTAACCTTCTATGCCAAGCTACTAACGTGCGAGGATGATGAATGGATGTCCAAGGTTTACTTTAGGAAGGCTCGCCCTACTTCAACGGAAGGGAAGATTACCATTGAACCAGTCCATATGACTATCTGCCTGAGGAAGTTGGTGAGGCGTGTGTTTGAGATGCCACATGCTGAGGAACGTGAGGATTTACCCCGGTCTTTAGACTATGCCAAGGGCCTAGAACAAGACTATTTGAATTAGTTCTTTGAAAAGCCTGAACTTTACAAAGCCATGCTGCACAGGAAGCTATGGAAGCCAGTCTACAAACTTTTATTTGAGATTGTTGTCTCTAGTATCATGGGTTCCATTGGGGGAACGAAGCAAATCTCACTACTTAAGCTTAGGTTGATGGCGGCACTCTATGACTTTGCCAGAGTTGATTGGGAGAGTTACTTCATTCAGAGGATCGAGGCTGAGCGAGAGAAGGTGAAGAAGCGAGACTCAGTAACCTTCTCTAGCAAGGTGAACTTCGGAACACGCATCTTAACCTTGCTTCAGACCCTATCCATTGGGGAAATCAAGCCAGCTAGGTTCGAGGTGATTCCTCAGAAGCTCGTGTGGCTCAGGGACGAAGATGACATCAAGAAGAGGCTGACTCTTTCTACCCCTACCACCAAGAAAAGATCCAAGGGGAAGGAGACTGTCGCAACTGAGTTATCTGCGATGAAGAAACCTGAAGTAAAGGGGAAGTCTGGCAAGGGAAATGGCCACTCTTTTAAAGGAAAGTCTCAGTAGTCAATAGAGAAGTCTGTCTACAAAGTTCCTTTGGCTGATTAGATTCTTGCTACCACTGATGAAGAATCTGAGATGGAGAAAGAACTGAAGCAGCTCAGGAGACTGTTGCTACTATGGATGAAGTTGGGCCAATTGTTGATGAGGCAAATGCAAATGAACCAGGTCAGGCTCATGCTGGTGAAGCTACTGAACCGAATACTCAGACGGCGAAAAGGGTCAACGAAGCAACTGAAGTTGTAAGTGTTGCTGAGACCTCAATACCCATAGAGGAGGAACGGACTAAGCCATCTCAGGAGGAGGCTCAGGTCAATATTGGAGTAGCTCAGGAGGAGTATGTGCAGGTAGAGCCTCAGAATGAGCAAGTTGTTGATGTTTCTTAGAAAGAGCAGGGTGTTGAGAAGGCTCAAGATGAGCTAGTGCCAGTGGAGGCGGCAGATCCAATTATTTATGAGGATGTTGATTGTCTACCACTGAGCAAGAGCGTTGGTGGAACCAAGGATGGAGCTGGGTCGTCAGAACCAGTTCCTAATTATCATATGGAGAGAGAGGTGGAAGTCACTACTGAATCTGACGCTGAGGAGGATACTCACTCCTGACATAGCCACCATCACACCTTTTGAACTGGATGCTAGAACTCAAGTGTCCATGTTTGTGAACATGTTCTTTTCAACTCTGAAAGGAGCATTCAGGGAGCAAGTGATTCGGCTCAAGACATACACCTCTACTCGAAAGGTAACCTATCAGGAGATAGCTATCTTAGCTAAAGCCAAACGCTGGAAAACTCTTCAGGAGGAAGAGAGGGCGATTTGTGATGCATTTCAGATTTCCAGCTTTGCTCACGTGCTGAAGATTGACGACTTCATTTATGGTTGTCAAGAGGAGAATGCCCGAGGTCGTAGGCTCAGTGGAGGAGGTTATGGCAGAAGGAGTCCTGAAGGTTCACCATAATGGTGATGACAAAGTAGGTGCGACTTCAAGGAAAAGAGCATACGCGTTACCCTAAAGGCTTCATTGAAAAAGGCCAAGAGCACCTTCTATGCAAGCTTAGAAGGTCATTCTATGGACTTGAGCTAGCATCGCAAGCTTGGAACCAATATTTTGACCGGTCGATGAAACTTTATATTTTGATCAAAATTGAGTTGGGAGTTGTGTGTATAAAAATTGTGTCTGCCGTGGTATTCTTAGTACTATACGTAGACGACATTCTACTCATTGGAGACAATGTAACTGTGTTGTTAGACATAAGGGTATGGTCATCAAATAATTTTGAGATGAAAGACTTAGGGAAATCTGATGATATCCTTGGGATCAAGACTGCTCAAGATCGCCATAAAAGGATAATCGACTAATCGCAACCTTCATTCATAGATACTGATTTTTGACAGCTCAGCATGCGAGATTCCTTAGAAAGGTTTTGTACCTTTTAGGCATGGAATTCATCTATCAAGAGATATGAAAGACATACTATATGTGTCGAAAATTGAAAGCCTTATATATGCAATGATGTGTAATAGACCAAATATTTGCTTTACCGCTGGCATGCGAGTGAAATATCAAAGTAACACTAGGAAAGAGCATTAGGCAGTGGTTAAAGACATTCTGTAGATAAATTGGGAAAGAATGTCCGTTTAACAATCGAGATAGTCTAATCCCTATGAGTTACACAAACTTGCATTTCTAAACAAATATAAATTTCATAAAAATCTAACTCGGGTAATGTATTCCATTTGGGAAAGGAGCCATGATGTAGTGAAGTGTGCATCACTGCTTCTACCATGGAAGCCGAATAAGTAACTGCGTATGGAGCAGTGAAGGAATCGGTTTGTCTCAAGATCTTCTAAGTGGACTTGGATAAAATTCTAAATTTGTCTAGCATTGTAATGCTAGGGCAGTTGCAAATTTTAGGGAACTAAGAGTCCACAAGGCCAACAAACATATTTAAGGATATACCATATTAGGCGAGAAATTGTTAAGAGATGAGATGATGAGATGGCTAAGGTCGCATTGGAGGACGACCTAGTTAATCCTCTCACAAAGTGTCTGCCTCAATGTACATTCGAGAGACGTGTGGGAGGAATGGTGGTCAAGTGTGTTGTCAATCTGCTTTGAGTATAAGTGGGAGAAATTATTAGGACATGTGTAGGACATTAATATGTTATAGTATACTTAAAAGTAGACTTTGAGTATAATTGAGAGATTGTTAGGGTTATACTGGCAAGTATGCTTTTACTTTGTATAACTAAACTAAATCTTGAGATTTATCTGAAATAAATCTTTTATCACTGTGCTTTAGATAATATGAATGTTATTTATTTATTGCAATTCGTTCAAATATAATAGTACAAGTTACACTGTAGATAAATGTGGTGATCCCCGGATAACTCACAGAAAGATCACATTATGAATACCTTGTAAAAAGTACTAACTTCACAACCTAGATGGGATCTGAACACCCCATTGGTAAACAGTTGATGTGTAGATCCCAGATTGGCTTATCTTGACCAAGGGATTACACTAGTACATGATGATGCATTGAAGAGGACCAACATAGAGGTAATTCTTCCGTACTGATTTATGGGATGAAGAATTAGACCTCAATGGTTGTTTATTTCTAAACCTCTATCTCTTAAATTGGACTGTGTGTAATCGGTATGTGGCGCTTTGATTATTTATTGGTAGAGAGTCAATGAGACTCAATACTTTGCATCTTGGGCGACACAATTGAGAACATGACAGTTGCTAAGAATTAATACAAAGGATCGTGTGTTTGAAGACTCTTGCATGATTAGTTCCCTTGGTGGGCTCTAAATGTTCGTCATACTAAATCTTGCAAGTAGAATTTTGTTTCGGTATTGATATGGTGTGGATATGTGATCTCAGAGGTCACCGACTAGATATAAATTCTTCTGAAAAGGAGAAGCACCTGAATGATAAAGTCTTAAGAATTAATATGGATCTTGAGGCTCCAATAGGTTTAACAAAGCATTGGCTAGAGAGGATGCTCATCTCAAAGAACGGAAGATTGCTAAGCTCTGCCCTGTGGACTCATTCCTCTGCCAGAACGCAGAGGACTAGACATGCTAACGAGAGGCATCTGGTTAAAGGAGGATCCCTCCCTCTCACTTCTGAGGTCTGACCTCTGGTAAGTTGATCTATCTATGTGCAAAGTACAGAAAAGAAAAGAAATCTCTGTCACTATCATTGAAACCTATGACATAGATGCGCATATCCATCTGAATCTGGATGAGGGAATAAAATTGTACTTTCCACCAATGGGAGAGTGCCACGTATGATACTATTGGTACTACCTTTATGTTGCATTGCTCCACTAACTGAGAGTTGTTAGTAGTGGTCCCTAAGCAGAGGAAAGGACCATCATACCCCTCTTGCCAAAGGAGAGGGTATAAATAGTTTTCTCTCTCTCTTTTTCATTTTACATGACACATATTTCAAAACACACTTTATATTTTTATTTTGGTTACTTTGAGGAGTTTTCCGGGGGCTAACTTGAGTGTCGGAGGATCGATGCCGGAATCCTTTCCGGCTCGATTTTGTGCAGAGCTCTAAGGAGGAAAGCGTAGGAGGTCAGAAGGATATGGCAGAAGACAGAAGGTGGATCGTTGCTTAACCAATTGCAGAGGATGACATGTATTGATTTAATGACTTTGACCTTATTCATTTAGTTTGCTGGACGAGTATTTTTTTACTCGATCAGCTGGCGTCGTCTGTGGGAAAGTGTTTATGAGCTGAGGCGTGAGTTTGACGTTGTGTATATGCCTATGAGTGAGACAATATTTCTCGAAATAAAGATGATCTCGCCTCTTAATGCCCATTTCATGGTGATCTACACTGGAAAAGGGTTGTAGGGTGTAATAGTGCCGTTTTTAATCCTTGCGTGTAATGGCTGGTAGAAATTTGAATTTCGAAAAGATATGATGGAAGCTCCCTTGGAGTAACCGTTTAAATCCTTTTTTTTACTATTTTTGGAGTATAAAAATAATTTTCTCGAAAACAGATTTGTTGTCATTTATGTTTACTAGTTGGTCTACTCGTGCTTCGCACGTTGTTGACAATTATATATTTAAAATATTAAGAATATTTGTTGCGTACTTTTTTATATTTATGAATACGTAAAATTTAGTCTAAATTTGCCAGACATAATATATCATAATTTTATAAAATTATAAAGATAGTATTCTAATTTTATAAATATCCATGAAATAGTGTCCTAAAAAATATTTTTTGCAAACAATTACTATTAGTTACTTCATAAGTACTTGTTGGGTCCAAATATATATCTCAAAAAGTGTGGATCCAAAAGTTTCCAGATCATATCTAAAACAGCTCATTAATTAAATATATGTTGCCTACATATACTATACATATTTATTTCAATAGAATTAAGATAAAGTATTATATAAACTATTTTTATGATATAAACTATTTTAGATTTAAATAACCGCTCAATAGCTTTTTGCACATAACTTGTCTTCTCAAATTCTACAGTCAAAACAAATTTGTTATTGCTGCAACAAAAACATAACCACAAGCCCGATTGGGTACTATATAACTTATCCACAAACAATAAGCATCAATTATATCTCACAAATAAAAAAGAAAAAGAAAATTAGTCACAAAATTTATATTAGATCAGAGCATACTCTATGCTTCTAACTTGAATTTCATTTCTTCTTTATGTCTCCAAATTTCTTGAACACGTCTTCAAGTAAAGCTTTAGAAGCAGTCACTGGAGATCCTTTTACGTAAATTGAGTAACCATCAGCTGCAAAATCTGGAAATTTTTTTATTATTACACATATGAGGAAAGGTGCTTAGACCAAAGAATCAAGAAGAATAAAACAATAAATGACACAAGAAAAAAATATTAAGCTTTTATTCCGCTGTGTCGGTTTGTTTACATGGATCATTACCTCAGATTGTTTTCAATGTAGAAACATGTTCTATTTCATATAATTTTAAATAGATTTTTTCCAACAAAAAAATAAGTATTTAATTAGTATAGATGGTTCAGAATATATCACCTTCACCCTCTTGGTTATGTCCATTATAATTAGAATCCAAATTGAAAATATGCAGATCAGGTGTTGGAACAAATACAAGTTCACTTGGGGTATGCACTTTATTGGTACTGTCTTATGCACCACTGATAGGTTTCCAAAAAAGTTTAGTCTTTTTCTTGAGATGCATCACCTGAAATATTATCAAGAGAGGGATTGACTAACATAAAACTAATAAAATGCACCTGTCATACCAAAAAATCATGTAATGTATATATAGAAGATTGATAACTATTTAATTAGATGTGTGTTATTATATAGCATACTGATACTCGAGGTAGAGACTAAACTGTATGACTTATTTATCAAAGATGCATATCAACACTTACAATTGAAGCATAAGATTTCTTTGAAACTTCTTCAATTTTGGCAGGGGTTTCAAGTATTCAACCACCAGCTTTGCATCATCAACAACCTCAGGTATAGGGATTTTTTCATCAGCAATCGGCACATCACCATTCTCTGGTGGGTTGTAAACTTCTTGGGAAACAGCTTCATCTACAGATGGAAGGATCTCCAATTCTCCTGAACTGCCAAAGCCAATTGAATGAAAATATCAACTCAAACAATAATTGGAGGAAAAATAAATGTACAAACAAATAAGTCAAGGCAATACAGCAGCAGGGACCACTGGTGGACTCCGAGAGGTACTGTTCACATATTGAAACATTTTTCCCTTGTCTTGTGAAGCAAGGAAGAAAGTTTGTGCAAAGTTGCTAACTTGTGTCATTTTTTCTTATTAGGTAGCCAGTTACAAGAAAGTGAACTGCACCATTGAATGACTCTTGTGCATCTACTGACTTAATTCTGAAGTCTCCATAGTTAAGTGAAACAATCTTATCATTGATTACCTGCAACCAGATCCACATTAAAAATCTAGCAGTGTAGGGCATGAAACGCTTAGCTTGGTACCTTCCAGCAGTGTAGGGCATGAAGATAGGGTGCTTTAAACAGTTGAAGTGATGTAATCCTCAATAGAATGTCACTCACCTATAAAGAACAAATATTATGTAACAATTAAACCATTACATACTATCTAATACCAAGGTGTATAATTTGGATGTCCATAATTAATAAGAATGCCTACAGTCCACTAAGAAAAAAAAGGTAATTAAAGCACTCTTATTCTAACAAAAAGCATGCCCATATCGACTAATGAAGAGAATAAATATCGGAATGCTAAACCTTAGGGCAAAAATATATCAACTGGAGGTGCTCCAACAAGTAATTGATATATAATTCCCTTGAGCAGAATAGTAAAAGAAAAAGAAAGAAAATTAAAGCTGCCATTAAATTTGTATTCACGCACATAAATTATAGCTTCATAAATTTCAACAAATGATTCAAGATAATATGAAAATGATGCAAAGAGAAAAAAATCAATGTACTCTTTAAAATTTAAGAGGGACAGGAAAACAGGATGACAATAAGCTAAATATCAAGAAATGTCATAGCGAGAAAACATCAATAATAAGTACATGTAAGTGAAGTAAGCGATTCTCAAGAATATGAACATATCAAAATTGAATAATGAAAAGGAAAAAACGAAAATCATGAAAAAATCAAAATTAAATCTTACAAATAAAATAAAAGGCAAAAAAAGAGATTCACAAAGCACATTACACCTCATAAACAGAAAAATGAATAGGTCCAACGATATAAAAAAATTAAATAAAGATGAAGCAGAATAATTTAGGCTTATCTCTAAATCTCCTTAGTGTGAAAGATCTTACCTAAAAAAAAATTCGAAAGAGCTTTAAAAATATAGATTATTACATAAAATTAAAAAATCGAAAGCATATCACGTGCATAAAAAGTTTTGATGGAGAATATATCATTCATCAGATAGTGAAGAATTGGTGATGGTTGATTCCTACACCAGAATCATTTGTCCTGCTTGAAATGAACCGTAGATTGCAGATATTCTCTTGGAGTACACACTATTATTTCCGATTGTGGGTACTGGACATATCATCTCGCATTTAATTTAATGAGCAGAAGCGTTAGAAAGCAGATCATAGGATGGAAGAATTTAGCATAAATAATTAAAGGTGCTGGAAGAGGAAGCGTTAGAATATAGACAAGGTTGAAATTGTAGGAGAAAAATAATCAAAAGGTTAATTTCGTCCAAAAATGTTTTACATAGGTAAGCCTCTTTTTATATAGTATAGATATATAAATTGTGCCATTGCTTTCATCTTCATATGGTTAACTAATGGGATTGAGGATGACAGAGACGGTCGATCCTGATCCCCGAGATTTAGGGGCAGAATTTGAAGTTGTGGCTAATACCCCGGCCAGTGCCAACATGCTGACAGTCACAGCTCAGTGCACTCCAGCTATGATAGTAAATGAACAACCAGGCAGTGTGAATACAATTACTTTGACAGTAGACAGCCTTAAGGCCATGATCCAGTCAGCTGTGGATCAGGCCCTAGGAAACCGAGCGGCAGAGGTTACAGGGCATGCAGAGAGAAGCCCCTATTTTGAACACTGAAACTCCCCTAGATAAGGAGAGGAAAGAAAATTGGGCCACAGGTGTGTCCGAGGCCGGGCTGCCGATCGAGCCCCAGGCTAAGACCCAAAGTGGACCTGAAACTAGGGCCTGGAACGTGCCCAACACATTACCTCATCCAATGGGAGACGTCCCGGAGGATGGGAATGTGCGAACCAGAATTGGCAGAACAGTCGTTGGGGGAACTACCCTGAGAGATGACCGGCCAGAAAATAGAGCCAGTATGGGAGGGAATAAAGATTCCCATCTGGTGGATTATGAGGATGATTCTGAGGAGGTGGTTGAATCCACCGCCGCAGCAACCACGAATCGAGTCATAGCCTCTTTGAAACGAAAAATGGAAGCAATTAAGAAACAGTGTGAGAAAGTAACAAAAATTGAGGTGAGATCTGGAGGATCTCCCCTCACTAATGAAATCCTTCGGGATCCTCTGCCCCATGGGTTCAAAGATCTGAACTATGAGTATGATGGGACCACCGATCCACAGGATCATTTGCTAAGATTTGAAAATAGGGCATTACTGCATCAGTATTCTGAAGGGGTGAAGTGTCGTGTATTCCTTACCACTCTCACTAAATCTGCTCAGAAGTGGTTTAGTCACTTGCCAGCCAGTTCTGTGCATTCGTTCACTGAACTCAGCGACCTGTTTCTGCATCAGTTTGCAAGTGCCAGAAAAATAGCGAAAACCTCTCTATACTTGCTAAGTCTGAAACAAAAGCCCCAAGAAAGCCTCAGGACATTTCACCCGTTTTAATGAAGCGGCTCTGGAGGTGCCCTCTGCCTCTGATGAGGTCAGAACTAATGCGTTAGCATAGGGACTGCTAGATGGGGATTTCTTCAGGTCTCTGGCTAAAAGACAACCCAGATCTTTTGATGAATTGCAAGTTAGGGCGGATAAGTATATTAATTTGGAAAAAGCCAGAGGCATGAAGAAAGAGGAAAGAGTATCAGAAAAAAGGAAAGAGCCTGAGAAGAAGAAAAGAGGGGTAGAAAAGAGTAAGAATGAGAAGGAGAAGTTGCCACAGGAGAGATTTGACAATTACACCCCCTAGTTCCACAGCCTATTTAGATGTTAGAGGTGGCGACCAACATACCTGGGTTTAGATTCCCTTCCTCTGCGAAGAGGCCTCCCAAAAATCCTAGATCTGAGCATTACTGCAGATATCACAACGATTTTGGTCACGAGACCAACGAATGCCGGCATCTGAAGGATGCCATTGAAAGGTTAATTAGAGAAGATCATCTGTCTGATTTTGTGAAAAGAGACAGAGATAGATTTGGAGGAAGGAGAAGGGAGCCCGGAGAAAAGGGAAAAGAGTTGGTGGAAGCTCCTAGAAGAGATGGTTCAGTCCAGAGAAGAGGATTCATTCAGATGATAGTGGGGGGATCCACCAATGGTGATTCAAACAGAGCTAGGAAGGCATCGCTCAGAGGAAGTAGGCCTTGGGAGACTGGAGACGTTCATCAAGTAAGTATGGAGGAGGATATGCCCATAAATAAATTTGGAGCAGAGGATGAAGTCACAGGCCAGAGGCCACATAATGATGCCCTCGTAATAACAACGGAGATAGGTGGATACGGAGTGGCAAGAGTGTTTGTTGATACTGGGAGCTCAGCTGATATTATATTCCGAGAATGTTTTGAGAAGATGAATTTGAATGTGCAACTTAAGCCTGTGGACACTGCACTCTTTGGATTCACCAGAGGGGCGATACATCCCAGAGGGCAGGTTGCATTGCAGGTTAGGCTGGGAGAGCCACCTTTGTTCAGTGTGAAAATGGTTAAGTTTTTGGTGGTGGATGCACCCTCCGCATACAATGTGATAATGGGAAGACCATCTGTGAACTTGTTTCGAGCAATAGTATCTACCTACCACTTGAAAATGAAATTTCCTGTGGGAAGAGAGGTAGTGGAAATCAGTGGCGATCAAATGTGCTCTAGAAAATGTTATATTGATACTGTGAGGGAGGTGGCCAGGAAAATAAGCCAAGAGAACAGAGGAGATGATCCTCACGGAAAGAGGTTAAAATTGGAAGAAATGAGAGAGGAGAAGCCAGAGCTGAAGGTACTCCCTAAAGAAGAACTCATGCCTGTGGAATTGTTTCCTAACTTAATAGGATTCACCACTCGAATTGGCACGCAGA
The DNA here is from genome assembly GCA_026898435.1 of Prunella vulgaris. NCBI lineage: Eukaryota > Viridiplantae > Streptophyta > Magnoliopsida > Lamiales > Lamiaceae > Prunella > Prunella vulgaris. The sequence goes on from JAPKLY010000546.1 coordinate 114,860, forward strand.
TGGAGTATAGGGTCGCAGAATCTATTATTAGTTGCTTGAGGAAGAATGCAGATCTCTTCGCTTTTCAGCCAGAGGATTTGATAGGGATCGATCCAAAGGTAGCGCTGCATAGCTTGAATGTAAATCCAGAAGTCAGACCAGTGAAGCAGAAACTGAGAAGGTTCGGGCCAGAGAAAGATGAGGTAATCAAAGAAGAAGTGCAGAAGCTATTGAGGGCGAGGCATATAGTGGAGGTTCAATTCCCAGAATGGCTATCTAATGCGGTATTAGTAGCAAAAGGGGCTGGATCATGGAGAATGTGTATCGATTTTCGTGATCTCAACAAAGCATGCCCCAAAGATCATTACCCTCTACCCAGGATCGACCAGTTAGTAGATTCTACATCTGGATGTGAGCTGTTGTCCATGATGGATACTTATCAAGGATACCATCAGATATGGATGGATAGACTGGATGTGCCCAAAGCTTATTTTGTGGTATCTTGTGGGACTTATGGCTACGTAAAAATGCCGTTCGGATTAAAGAATGCAAGGGCGACATACCAGAGGATGGTGGATATAGTTTTCAAGAAACAAATTGGGAAGAATATGGAGGTATACGTAGATGACATGTTGGTAAAAAGCATCAAGCAGGAGATCACGCCTCTGATTTAGAGGAAATATTTGGAGTATTAAGAACGTATCAGATACGACTCAACCCAGCTAAATGTGCCTTTGGAGTAAGAACAGGCAAATTTCTAGGATATGTCGTGACTCCTGAAGGAATAGAAGTTAACCAAGAGAAGGTGAAGGCTATTCTCGAGATGCAAGTTCCTAGAAACTTAAAGGAGGCCCAGCGATTAAATGGGCGCATAACCGCACTGAGTAGGTTTATCTCAAGATCGGTGGAAAGAAGTTTACCTTTCTTTAAGATCTTAAGAAAGAGATCACATTTTAAGTGGGATGAAGAATGCCAGAAGGCCTTTGAGGAGCTGAAGGAATATTTGATGAAGCTACCCAGGTTGACGAAACCTTTGAAGGGTGAAACCCTGTATATGTATTTCTCAGTGGGGAAGGTGCTCTGAGTTCTGTCCTCTTGCGAGAGGAAGGAAGCAAGCAATTGCCCGTTTATTACGTAAGCAAAGTTATGCACGGCGCAGAAATGAGATATTCGGAGATAGAAAAACCAGCCCTTGCGGTGATAACAACAGCCAGAAGGCTGAGACCATATTTCTTGGCTCACAAGATAGTAGTCAGAACTCACATGCCTTTGCAGAAAATCATTGGAAGGCCAGATTTGTCTGGGAGAATGGTCAAATGGGCAGTGGAGTTAGGAGAATACGAGATTGAATTTGAGGTAAGGAAAGCTATCAAAGCACAGGCGTTAGCTGATTTCATACAAGAAACCGCACGAGGCAAAGAGGCTAAAGTGTGGGAAGCATATGTGGATGGGTCAGTTACCCAAACTGGATATGGTGCTGGCATCTGGATAATCACACTTGAAGGAGAAGAATTGCAGTTTGCTATCAAGTTCGAGTTCAAGATATCGAACAATGAAGCTGAGTATGAGGCCTTGATTAGAGGAATGAAGATGCTCCACGAGATGGGAGCACAGAGGACAGTAGTATACTCGGATTCTCAATTGGTCACCCAACAATTGCAAGAGACCTATGAGAAGAAAAATGAAAAAATGGCCAAGTATGCAGAAGTAGCAACCCAGCTGAGGGAAAAGTTTGAAGAGTTAAGAGTGGAGCAAATTCCAAGAGGAAGGAATCAGAAGGCAGATTACTTGGCCAAGATGGCGAGTGCCTCTGAAGAAGTCAGAGGTAAGATCACCTTAATTACTGTAAAAGATCGAGTAGTTCACTTGGAGGTAGAGATAGAGGTAGATTGGAGGTCTCACATCATTCATTTCCTACAAACAGGGCAGAAGCTAGAGGGATACGAGAGGGTGAGCATAACTATATACGCCCGATTTTGCATGATTGGAGAGTTCTTATACAAAAGATCTTTTACTCAACCTTACCTAATGTGTGTATCTACTCAAGAAGGAAATTATTTGTTGAGAGAAATTCATGAAGGTTGTGGGGGAGGTCACACAGGAGCCCACGATGTAGCCCGAAGAGTATTACGAGCTGGTTACTTTTGGCCTACTATCCTAAGGGATGCTAAAGACCTGATACAGAGATGTGACAAATGTCAGAGAGATAGTCCACTAATACATGTACCCGCTGGAGGGTTAGGAGTCATGTACTCGTCATGTCCGTTTGACAAGTGGGGAATAGATATAGTGGGAAAGTTCCCAAAGGCGAGCGGAGGAAAGGTGTTCTTGATAGTAGCAGTGGATTACTTCAGCAAGTGGGCTGAAGCGGAAGCTGTGCAGAAGATGGATGAAGGAACTGTGATCAGATTCTTATGGAAAAACATCTACTGCAGATTTGGCGTGCCTAGAATTTTGGTGTCAGATAATGGTGCTCAGTTTACAGGGGCAAGAGTGAGGGGATGGTGTGAAGAGATGAGAATACAGCAAAGATGGGCATCAGTGGCACATCCACAAGCCAATGGTCAGGTGGAAGTAACCAACAGAACCATAGTAAACGGGATCAAGGCAAAGTTGGAGGGAAGCAGAGGAAATTGGGTAGAACATCTGGACTCTGTCCTCTGGGCTTATCGAACTGGATTCAAGACAGCTACGGGAGAGACCCAGTTTAATTTAGTATATGGAGCCTCGGCAGTCATCCCAGCGGAGGTAGGAATAGAAAGCCACAGGATTCGGATGTATGAAGAAGGTCAGAACACACAGCTGAGAAAAGAGAATTTGTACTTGGTGGCAGAAGAAAGGGAAATGGCTCGAATTAGAGCAGAAAGGTACAAATCGCAAGTGAAAGCGGCGTATAGTAAGAAAGTGAAAGAACGCAAGCTAGAGAAAGGAGATTTGGTACTCAGGAGGGCAGATGCACTCAAACCTACAGGGAAGTTGGAGCCTAACTGGGAAGGTCCATATGTGATAGCTGAAGCATTAAAAGGAGGAGCTTATGAATTACAAGTTGAGGAAGGCAACAAACTACCAAGACCCTGGAACATAGTGAATTTGAAGAAATATTATGTCTAATGAAGAATAGGATTACGAATGCTTTTAATCAAAAGACCATGCATATTATGTAAGCATGGCTGAGTTTTAGGAATTTCAATGAAAAACTCCCAGGAATTACTGTTGCTAATTCAGGGAGACCTTAAAGAAAACCTCTGCGAGAGTTAAGAAAAACAAAAATTTTACTTCTTTCGTAGTAAAAAATTCTTTCCAGAGGGAAGAGCGCAAGTTTCTGCTCTCTGACCTCTGCG
>JAPKLY010000546.1:123554-139456 GCA_026898435.1 Prunella vulgaris
TATAATTCCCCCAACAGTTTCAACCGCTGCAAATGCCACGGTAATGTCTACCGTCATTTGTCCTCTCTCGTCATAATTCTACAACCTCGCCACAATCTGCCAAAACCATAGAAGTCGGAATCGATCCACATCAACACCAGCCCGTTCCCTACCGTCGCTCAGTTTGAAGTAACCACTCGTAACCGTCGACTGAAGTTGCATCCACAGCCTAAAGCTGTTCCACACCGCCGAGCTGTGATGTCGATTTAGCCGACGCTGAAGCTACCGGAATTAAAACCACCGCCGCTGCACCTCTACGTGCAACCGCCAATCACTGAAATCGCACTCCACCTTATGTACCAGAAATCGATCCGTACACTGAATACGATTCGCTTGGAATCGCGACAACCGCCGTCGTCTCTGTCTCGAAGCTGCTCACCTTCATCACAAATCCACTAGAATTGCGCTTCTGTCCAAGCCGCAATCGCCCTCTCTTTATGGTAATGAGAAGGAAAGCTGTTTGGGCCTTTTTCCTATTTTAACCCTAAGCCCAGTATCATATTTTTTAAATATTAGCCCATTAGCGTGAGAATAGGGAGGCAGACAGAACTTATATACTCCCTCCATCCCGGAGCAATTTGCAAAGGAGGAGGGGCACACAAATTAAGAAAGAAATAGAATAAAGTAAAAAAAGTAGTATTTTGAGGGTTAATTTGGTAAAATTTTATGTAAAAAGTGAAAAAATTAGTTAGATTGAGTGTAATGTGGACCCAAAAATGAAAAAGTAATGGCATTTTGTGTAAATATGTAAATATTGTGAGAGTGAAGTTTATAAAAGAATTTCTTTTTTTGGGTTTGCAAGTTCCTTTGGGACGTCCCGAAAAGGAAAACTTGCAAGTTCCTTTGGGACGGAGGGAGTATATTCTTATTGGTCTTTTAGAGAACATAGATTAGTGGATTATTAGAGTAGGTTTTAGGAACTTAGATATTTTTTATTTCTTTTTCGTTCATTAACAGTAGTTAGGGTTTATTTTTTATTTTTTATTTTTTTCAAGAACAATAAATTTAGTTTATTTTTACATAACTTCTTATTTTTCGTGATTTATTAATTAGGGTTTGGGATTTTCTTTTATGTTGTTCTTTTATTCTTGATTAGAAGTAAAAGTTGTTTTGATTTATTAATATCTTTATTTTAGATTAATGTCTTGTTTGAGATGCTTTATTTGATTAATGTTACGCCTTCTTTTATCATTATTAATTAAATTTCTGTTACTTCGAATATGTGAAACTAGGAGGAACTCTATTTGGGGTAGGAAAATAGATGTGCTATGATTTTGACTCCGTTTCTATATTTCAAGGTTGCGTCTTGTTGAGTAAAAATTGTATGCAATATTCTTTGAGCTTGATTGTGTGTATTTATTCATGCCTACGACCATTGGGTGAGTTGAATATCACAAGAAAAATATGGGCGTGTATGTGGATTTTGAATCAAACCAGTGCTTAGATATCCGACCAAGAGTCTAGGTTCTTAAATTAATCGACCTTGAACACTGTTATCTATAATAGTGAGAGACGAATTAATTAGACTTAGTACCCATGTTGGAACAGAATAATTAATTCACCACCCTAGGAGATTTAATTTGTCTTGAGAACTCAAATGAGGGCTCTGGAGGGAATTAACCTGATGGGGAGATGATAGGAAACAACGTAGTTATTTTGTCTAGAAAATGATTGCTTATAATAGCGGTGACTCTATACAAGTGAATTAAAATGCATAGGACATTTGTTGAACTACCTAAGAATAGGGGATGCCTAGTGAGTCATATTTGGAGCATATATTTCCACCTTTCCACTTGCATAGTTTTAAGTTATGTTTATTTTATTTATTTTATCTCATTGAGTGATTGTTAGAATTTAGGAAAATAACCCCCCTGCAATTTCAATTCATAGTTAGCTTTTTATTTCTCTTTAATTCAACAATTAATAAACATTCACTCCTAGTTTTACCTCTTGTGGGTTCGATACTACTTGTCTCTATACTTGCTTATGCTACACGATCCCTTCCTCTTGAGGGTGTGGATTTTGTGAATTTGCAAAAAATTAGTTCAAGTCATTTTTATACCTACACTGCACATGCGCACACATTTTATTCTTTTTACTCTTGTTGAATTTTATGCTTCTTGTGAGTTGGGGGAATGCTCCTATATAAGTGTTGAGTAGTTTTGCCTAACTGTGAGATTTAGATGGACACTTCGGGCTTAAACTTAGAATTGCCTAGCAAAGCTCTAAGTTTGGGGGAGTGTATTTTTGTTTGATTTGATTTTTTGGGCATTGCACAGACGCACTTATCTAATTTTTTGTTGAGGGCCTTGTTGTTGAGATATTGTGGAATGATTTTGGGGCTTGAATGTTGGTGATTGATAGTCTTTGAGATTTGGTTGAGCCTGATGGTTTGATTTGATGCTAGCTTGTTCACTTGATTATGTGAAAAATTTGTCTGCTTTTTTGTGCTCCTAATTCATGATTAGAAAGCCCGTGAGCTTTAGAGCCTTTCGAGACTTGCATATATTATGGGTCTTAATTCTTTCTTTTAAGTATCATTCATGCTTGTGTGCTCTAGAACTTGTCATGTGTCTTGTTTGAGACGACTTTTAGTGTGAAATTTGTGAAAATGATTTGAGGTCATCTTTGTTTTGAATAGTCACTTAGCCAAATTTTCCTTACCAAATGAATTTTTCCGCAGTTAGCCACTTTGAGCCTATAGACTTATTTTCTTGGCAACCTACAAATTTAGCTGATTTATCCTTCTTTATTGAGCTTATTTGTCCTATGATCTAGTGAAGCTTGAATGTCAAAATGGATAATGAGGTTAAATTGAGCCTTAATGTGAATTTGCTGTATGAGTTGGTGTAGAAGTGCAAGAAAAAAAAGAGAGAAAAAGATGAGTTGTACATGAGGAAAAAAATTGAGTTAAAAAAAAAAACTCTCTTGTGTACAATTTTTGGTTGGACTTGAGAAAAGAGAAAAAATGTGTAATGGGGAAAAGATGAATTGTGTTGAGTATTGCAAGGATAAGCAAATTAATATAATTTTGAGATGCGTTGAGATGGTGGACTGAGTTCATTATTGTAATGCTAAGAGTGCAAGTAAATGATTGGAGTTTGAGATTATGAGTTACACATTGATCACTTGTGACTTGTCTTTGAGAGTGTAGAGATATTCCTATAGGTGTCTTGACATTTCGCACCACTAGTTTATGAGTCACCTTTATCCAAATTTCCCTACCCTTACCAAAGAGCCTACGTTACAACAAAAAATAAAGTCCTCCTTGATTCATGAATTGCATACTTACTTTTAGTGGAGAATTGAGACTATTGGCAAGCATATGATAGTGCATTTGTGTGATTTGATATTTTTAGAGCATACATGTCCTTATACACTTTTGAGGAAAAAGTGAAACACTTACTTGAGAGGATATTGTGAATTAAGCATTTGACTTGGCATTAATTTGATCATGACTTGTGAATTTGCTTGTGATTTTTGTTCCTAAAGGTGTGATTAGATTGACGAGACTTGATAATTGCTTATTCTTGCCTTGGAATTGTTTCTCACAATTTTCTCACCTTGGTCTTATTTTTCTTTCCCCGAGCAACACTTTAAGTTTAGGAGAATGATTGGTGTGAAAATTGCTCGAAATTCACGTATCTTAAGTGCTTAATTGGGTAAGATTTCATGCATTTTTATACACTAATTTGATAATTTGAGCTTAATAGTGAAAATATAAATTGTGATGCAAGTTTATTGAACACTGAATTGAATTTATAAATGAAATTGGTGAAATTATTGTTTGAGCTCAATTTAAATATTGATGTTGTTTAAATAATTAATTACGCCAAAATATAAGTAATTTATTTGATTCAATTATCTAATAAAATTTGAGCCCAAGTGATGTTAATTCAAGTTTGTGGCAGCTGTAGAATGGGAAGGAGATGTGGCATTTCAGGTAGAGATGTTAATCCGGGCTGGGCTAATAGGGCCGGCCCGTTTAACCCTAAAAAATGCAGGGTTAGGGCTATGCTTTCATTGACCCGTTTAAATTCGGGCTTTTTTTGGCCCGGCTCTATTAGCCCGCGGGCTAAACGGGCTAGCCCGACGGTTAACCGAGCCCGCCCGCTAGCCCGCATAATTTTTTTTATTTATATATACATATTATATATATAATATAGTTATTAGTTATTATTATTATTAATTGAAGTTATCTTCAATTTCTATTTAGGTGTTATATTAATTTTGAGTATTTATATTTGAACTTTTAAATACCAATGAACTTTAAGAGTTTAAGTGTTAATGTTTGAACTTTTGTAATTATGTTAAACTATTTTTATTAATTTTAATGACATTATGGACAATGTTTAGGTTCTAGTTTAAATATTAACATTTAATGATAATTATTTTAGATTATGTGTTAAAATTTAGAATTTTTTACATAGCCCGTTTATGACCCGTTTAGCCCGAGGACCGCTAGAGTTAGGGTTAGATCCCAAATATTAGAGGACCGTTAAGAATGAACCGGATAAGGCCCTAACCCGTTTAGCCCGAAGCCCGTTAGGACTGACCCTATAGAGTTAGGGCTAGCCCGTTTAACATCTCTAATTTCAGGACCACATACTCCAACCAACACACAACCAAAACTGCACACTACTGTAGCATACATTCACACCATGGAAGAAAATTAGTCGCTCTCCACCGGTATTCAAGCGCATTTCGAAGCTCTGCCATTGATAGAATTTCCACCGACGAAGATGCACCCAACCACTTCGCCTACCTGCACGCACCACCACAACAGACCATGCCTCTGTCTTAATCGTCGCTAAAATCGATGGAAGTCCACAGACCATGCACTGAAAGATGTCGCCACAAATTGAAGATGATAACCACCGTCTCACACCACAACGCTCGATCTGAAATTGCCACCTTCAAAGCTGACTCGCCACTGAAAATGAAATAAAGAACTCATCTCTCAACCATCCCATACAACAGACTCAAAGCTCAAACCGCTGATCCAAGTCACCGTCGATTGATCTCGGAGCCACGCCTAGAGCGCTAGAGTCTCATGAGCCCAGCCGTCACCACATCATCGGAATCACGCTCCATCGCACCTCCATCGCAACCACTGTCCTTGTTATCCGACTACAGCCTTCAACCCACTTGCTAGTAATTACAAAAGAAATATTGTGTCAAATTATAATTGCTGTCAAATTATTTAAGCCCAATTATTTAAAACACCTGTCTGAGCCCATTTGGCGTTTGCCGGGGGGATTTAGAATATGTTAGGGTAGCATCTATTTTATTCATAGAGAACAGTAGATTATTGGGGACAGAACTTTTGATTTGATGATTCATTCTTACATTTTTACAACAAGGTTTTATCATAGGGATTTCAAGCCTACTTTTGAGACATAATTAATTGTTTTTCTATGTGGATACCTACGGTTATATCTCTTCTTTTACTTTTACAATTCCAGTTTTTCAATTTATGGCTTTAGTAATCGTTGTCTCATTTATTTATCTTATTAGCCTTTTAGGATTCATTATGAACTAAACTTTTGATACTTCGAATATGTGAAATTAGGAGGAACCCTATTTGAGGTAGGAAAATAGATGTGCTACGATTTTGATTCCGTTATTTTATATTCCGAGGTTGCATTTCGTTAAGTAAAAATTGCATGCAATATTCTTTGAGTTTGATTGTGTGTATTTAATTCATGCCTACGATCATTGGGTGGATTGAATATCACAAGAAAAGTATGGGTGAGTATGTGGATTTTAAATTTAATCAATGTTTAGATGTCCGACCAAGAGTCTAGGTTCTTAAACTAACCGACCTTGAACACTATTGTCTATGATAGTGGGAGATGAATTAATTAGACTTAGTACTCATGTCGGAACGGAATAATTAATTCGCCTCCCTAGGAAATTTAATTTGACTTGAGGACTCAAATGAGGGCTTTAGAAAGACTCAACCTGATGGGGGAGATGATAGGAAACAACATAATTATTTTGTCTAGAAAATAATTGCATATAATAGTAGTGGTTGTATATAAGTGAATTAAAATACATAGCATGTTTGTTGAACTACTACGAATAGGGGATGCCTAGTGAATTATATTCGGAGTATACTTCCTACCTGTGCACTTGTTTAGTTCTCAGTTGTTTTTAAATTCATTTGAATTATTTGGTTAGTCTAGAAAAACCACCCCCTTGCAATTTCAATTCATAGTTAGATTTTTGTTTCTTTTTAACTCAAACAATAAACAAACATTCGCTCCTAGTTTTACCTCATGTGGGTTCGATACTACTTGTCCCTATACTTGCTTATACTACACCATCCCTTCCTCTTAAGGGTGTGAATTTTTTTAATTTGCAAAATGCTAGTACAAGTCAACAAGCTTGAGGAAGAAGTGAGACTTCTGAAAGAGCAACTGATGGAGCAAATGCTGGAGTCGCACACTCTGAGGAGTGTTGAGCTAGCGGAGATGAAGGCCCAAACTGAGAAACTGCTGAAAGTTGCACTGAACGCTAACCTCCTGGCTTAGGAGGATATAACCCTCGAGACCTCAGGCTCAGAGTCGAAGAGAATGGTCAAAGAATTTGTTGACAGTCTCAGGGATCATGAGAAGTTGTGGCGCGAGACAGTTGATGAACTGAAAGCTGATTATGAGGCTCAACGTTCTTCGTACGCTCAGGTGAAGGCTCAGATGGACAATCTTCAGACTAAAATTCTGCTTTGGCAAGAGTGGGTTGCGGCCATCAAGAAGAAAGTTCAGGAGATTTCTGATCAAGCTGTTTCGCATTCCCTAACCCTCAATGACTTGTTAAAAGAAGCTTGATGAAGATGATGACAATAAGGGGGAAAGGAAGAAGGGGGAAGCTTTGAAAGGCAAACGTAAGAAAGAGCTGACCCCCTCAGGATCAGAAGATGATGATGAGTCATCAAGGAAGAAGAAGTCAATTCCCGTCAGTGATATTTTTGACGAACTTGATGAAACTCTGTACCTAGACGATCCTTTACTTAGAAAGAAGATAATTTCTGAGGCAACAACTCTTCAGGCAAGACAACAAGCTATCAAGATTGATAAGCTTCAAGGTCAAGTTGAAATCCTATCTGAGAAAGTCCTGAAGGAAGGTCTGAATAAGAAGTCAGCTGTTGGAGGGTCAGTGAAAGGGAAAAGTGTTAAGAAGAAGGTTCAGTTCAAACAAGGTCCAATTGTCTGGGAACATGTTGACTCCTTTGTTCCTAAGAGTCTGAATGAAAGTTGGTTGCCTATCAAGAAGTACTTCATAGAACTCTTCTACGTTGTCGGAAAGTGGTTGGACAGTAAGGAAGATAAGAACGTCATCTTTCGAGAATGGATGGCTCAGGAGCATGGAGATATGTGGTCATAGATTGTGAGTTTTGCTGACAGGAAGGGTGTTCAGGTCCAAGCTCTTAACAACATTTACTACCTATATCCTGAGGTCGGAATGTCTCATCACTTGGACAGAGTCAAAGTTCATAACGAGATATTTGAGATTGCGAAGCTCACTGACTGTCTGAAGGACGAGAAGAAGTTCCATGCCGTGACACTTCGTGAACTGAATAAGTATCAAATTTCGTTGCAAAGTGGAATGATGAAATATATTAAGTATAGAAATTATCAGGAGTTTTTGTAATAGTTCAGGATCCTTGTACTCTTTAGAAAAATCAATAGAACTTATTACATTCCTGAGACAACATCTCATTGTCTCCTGATTTAATTTATGTACCTTATCAAGAATTGTGCTAACCTTTCTATGTTTCTATCTTATAAACTAGGTTACCTCAGCTGTTAGAGGTCACTTTTCAGATTGGATCATATAGGTTTTGGCATCATCAAAAAGTGAGAAATTGTTGGGATATTCATTGAGTTTTGATTCAGATTTCGAAACCCCTGAAAAGATGATTTGCCTAAGTATAGATTCAGGACTGTATAGAGTCAGGAATAACTTCAAGATAGGTTAGACTTTTTATACTTACAGGTATTCAGTTCAGGGGGAACCGTCCTGAAGAACGAGTCATCCTGAAGATTCCTGAAGATGATCCTGAAAAGACCACTTATGTTCTACTGACTGTTTCTAAGCACAGTCAGGACATAGCATTTTAGTGAAGATGGAAGTAGCCTGAGTATTCACGTTGAGTGTTCAATTCACTAACACTTCGTAATTCCTGAAGGAAATGCCTACTGAAGATTTGAGACTTAGCATTTATGCTAAGAGACTAAAGACAAAGAGAATGTCAATAAAGCCAATAAAGACAATATTTATGCGTTGAGTTGCAAATCACTCAGAGTATTAATAGTACGTTGAAGCATCAAAGTCTTGTCATAACTAGCCGATTGAATGACAGCCAGTAAGACGAAGACACCTATCTACGGACACTGACATCTTCATTAAATGTCTACATTCAAAGGCGGCGCCAGAAGACCTTTTCACCAAAACAACATGTTGAAAAGTAAACTTTACATCTCTAGGCTGCCACCTACCTAAAATAGGAAGATTTATTTTGATATCCTCCAACGGATCTATTACAGATCTCTCCTATAAATACATAAGACTTTGCATCCAAACAAGGTTACGGGAAATTTTGAAGTTGAAATTAACCAAAGATTCAAGAGCTCAAATCACTCAAGCACGCAACAATCTGCAAGTTTGAATTTCCCTAGTGTTGTGATAGAATCTTTTATGTATTAGCTTAGCCGTGATAATCCATCCTTAGCATTGTTTTGTTTGTGAGGATTATCACACCCTAGTTGGAAACCGTTTGAAAGCTAAACCTCTCAAGTAGTGAGTTGGTGAAGTGGAAAGGACTAGGACTTGTAAAACTACCTATGGGTCGAGTTCCTAAGAGAGGGAAGAGACTGTCGTGCACCTTGGCACGTAAAAATACAAGTACCAAATCCTAAGAGAGGATTTCTCCTGTTAAATTAGGATCGTGGATTAGGAGCTTGAGTCTCTAAACCATGTTAAATCACTTGTGTGCTGATTTACTGTTTTGCATCCTTAATCTATCATTTCATCAATTAGGTATTCAACATTGTTTTCGTTTAGGAAGAATCAATTTTCTTGACCTGAACCGGTGCACATTCCTTAACCACGCTTCAGCGCTAAGCTAAAACGTTTTCAGAAAACATAAAACGAGTATAATTCAGGGCTCGCACTTCCATACTTAATCAGGCTTGTTTAGATAGCTATCCAACTAACTATCTTCCAAGCGGTCAGTAGGTGGGTTATCTTTACTGAGCTTACTCTAAGCACGTTTTCAGGACTCAGTGTATTTGGTTCCTGAACTGTCAGTCCGAGCGACTTCAGTTTCAGTGAGCATCATCAGTTTAAGCTGACTGAGTTCGAAGAAGTTCCTTCTGGAAAGGAAAAATTATTATCAGTGTATTCCTCCCATACACTGATTCAAACTCGTTTCGGGACCAATATGTTTATATATATATATATATATATATATATATATTAGAATAAAAATACAAAAAAATAATATATAAAAAAAATCATACCTAGACTGTTGAGAGAAAGTTGTGACAATTGCAACACTTTTGCTAGCACCAGGTCTGCCACGCTTTCAAGCTTTGTTGAATAGGGTTTTCTAACATCATCACTGAAGAATCATCTACGTATGACACATTCAGTTTTGAAGCCATTGTATACTGGTATAAAAGGGAAAAAAAGGAACATGAGTAACTATTGATTTGTGTTACAGTTCAATAATATGCATGTTACTACTCAATAATATATATGTTATTAAACCTATAAAAAGTGTTACTTCTCAATGATGCTACTATTCAATAATAAGCATGTTACTAAAATTATTATATGGTAATACAAGAATAAAAAAGTGTGAGTACATGCACAAATAAAATAGTAACAATTTGTGTTACTGAAAAACATAAAGTATATTTCCAAAGGATAAAATTTGTTATAAAATAATAAAAAGTATGTTACTATGTGTAAAAAATAGTATTAGAATGAATATTATGTGTAAAAAACTGTGTTATAACAGACGTACATTTGTGTTACAATATAGTAACAGTATATTTTAATAACACGAAATTTAATGTTACTAGACAAAAACAACGATCATCAAATTTAACACAAACACAAAGAAAATAGAGAATTAACATGTAACAAAATATTGGCAATTAACAACATAAAGTGAAACTGAAAAATAAAAACTTAACAAAAAGTAAACCCTAGGTTGGAGAAAACTGAAAATCAAGCCTTAAATAAATAAAAACTACAAAAAATAAAAAGAATAATCGAGACACTAATATGAAAAAAAATAAAAACCTAGGATTTGCACTTACGTCGCTCTCGAAGAAAGAAGTCTGAAAAATATCACGAACAACTGGAATAAATGATGAAACCAAGTCGTCATAGTGAAAAGGCAATGATTTCAATGGAAGAATTGTTGAAAACCATCGAAAAAATCACCGAAATAAAATTGCAAGAATCGAGAAAGAGTGAATGAGAAAGAATGAATGAGAAAGATATATATATAACACATCGACAACTCAAACCCATTTTGAGTAGTGCTATATTTGTTAAGATTATACTCGTCATTCCATATTATTTATTAAATTAATTTATATTATAATTATTAATTATAAAAAGTTGGCATTAAAAAAATCTAATTTCAATAGAACAACGATAATAGAATTAGAATTCGATTAATAAATTAAATCGATCTTTGTACATCAATGTCTATAGGCATAAAATTGAGAATTTTCTCCATAACAGAACAAGAATTTTTTTCAATATTTCTGTATATACCTCTATTAATTATATTAGACTATATATATCTTTGTCTGTCATCTCTCAATCCTTCCTACATCTCCCCATGGAAGAAATAAGATTTTTTTATCGGTATCAATTTTTATGTGGCAAAAAATAAATATAAATAAATTATTGATATGGATTGATGAATATAACCTTGAAAAATATAGCACTGACAAGAAAAGAATTAAACTTGAATATAAATTGCAATTGGTATTGAAATAAGTAATATAATTCATGTGACAAATTGATATTAACCATTAAATTTATAATATATTTTGACTTACAATTTTATCGTATAAAATAATATTTTCTTAGCATATAAATTAGGACAAAAACTTATATGAAACGTTTATGGTGTGAAACATACCATATATAAAAAAAAATTGCGGATTCATGGCCGGGTCGGGTCGAATTTGGGTAATTTTCTCAAATTCTCGCGCAAGCACAATTTTCAGGTGTTTCCCTCCCAGGTATGTTACTTTTTAGGCAAATGCATGTTACTTTATGGTAAAATGTGTGTTACAATCAGACCAAATGCTGTTTTTTTACATATATATCACTTGTTTTTGTAGAAAAAAATATTTTTTTCATACAATGTAAGAGCAAAATATGTGTTATTATAAGAAAAAAATACTACATTTTCATAAGTATATATTTATTTGTATATAAATAATTATTTTATTTTATAATATACATATAAAATAGTAAAAAATGTGTTATTACATGAACCAATATATCTAGTTTTAGGGGATGATGATTAAATTTTAAAAAAATTGTTCTTAAGAAAAATACATTTTATCCTAGAGTAACACATGTTTGCCCAACACAAATTGGGGAGCAAATATGTGTTACAATCTTATAAAATATTATTATTTTGCATATATTTATTTATTTTTATAGAATAAATAGTTTTAACATAATATAAAAGAAAAATCATGTGTGTTACTATAAGAAAAATATTGGTTTTTCATAAATATATATTTCTTTGTATAGAAATAATTATTTTTTATATAATAATACATATAAAATAGTAAAAAAAGTGTGTTAATATATGAATTAATATACTTAGATTTAAAGGAATGATGATTAAATTAAAAAACACATATTTATTCTTATAAAAGTACATTTTCTCTTACAGTAACACGTATTTGCTCATATTGTAACACTCATTTGCCCATATCGTATCACAAACTGAGGAGCAAATGTGTGTTACTATTAGAGCAAATGTGAGTTATAATATTATGAAATGTTGTTCTTTTTATATATATTCATTTATTTTTATATAATAAATAATTTTTCATATAATACAAGAGCAAAATTTGTGTTACTATAAGAAAATATATTATTTTTCTCATAAATATTTATGGAAAAATAATATATTTTTTATAGTAATACACATTTTTTATTTGATTGTATGAAAAAATGTTATTTCTACAATAACAAATGAATATATGTAAAGAAAATAACATTTAATCTGATTATAACACAGATTTTGTCTATTAATAGCATGCATTTGCCTAAATTGTAACATATCCAGGAGCGAAAAAATCTGAAATTATAATTTAAAAAAAAAAAAAAAAACCAAGTCCGACCCGATTCGATTAATGACCCGCATATTTTTAATATGATATGTTTTACAAGAGTGTGGCTCATAAATTATACGCAATACTTAGGAGCTATTTGATTGGAGGTAATGGAGGTGGGTAATGGGAATAAATGATGATTCATTCTCATTAATAATATTAGACATTATTTTTTACAGACATAATAAAAATAGGATAAAAAAAAGTAATCATTAATCTTATAGTAATTAACTCCTTAATGATATATCTTACCATTCCCATTTTAAATTCATATCAAATGAATTTCACCAAAAACTTACACCTAAAAACATAATAATCAGCATCATCAAGCTCTTCACATTCCTACCTTACGATCTCAAAATAAACATTTTATTGTAAGAGATTTCATATTATTTCACCGTTATCATTCTCAAGATTTTAAAACCCGAACCTCATCCCCCACCTAAAAAAAAGAAGAAAAAACTTGCGCTACGAATATGTTACAACAACAGTGATGACACTAATAAAGGAGAAGAAACATTATGGGCTGATATGATAGCTTTTTCTGCAACATAGACAATAAGTCAGTATGGTCTGTATAGACAATAAGTCAGTATATATATTACATATATAACTATTTGACTTTTTTCTACAACAGAAGACGTCAAGTGTTACAACTTGGAAAGTTGATCCTGAGTAATCGATAATCTATGCTAACAACTTACAGCAATACAACCTGCAGGGAGACTCTCATAACGAATAGCAAGCATTCATTATTCACAACGATAATAAATTAAAGTATTCAGAAAGGCCTGAATATATTAGAGACCTCGAATAGGTGGTGGTCAGCGTGCAGCTCCAATAAGAATTGGAAAGAAGCTTCTCTAAAAATTATGGACTTCTCCAAGGAGCATCATAGATTATCTATTTATGGGGAGAATTAGGAGAAAGAATGTCTGCACTCTCTCTTTTGCTTGGTGAACCAAGGGGGTCGGATCTTGCTGGACAGAAAGATGCAAACTTGCAAAAATTACATTTCCAGCGCTCCTCCAGTGTAGGATAACTGGCTTCTCTGTTTCCCATCCAAAAATCAAGACATGATTTAATTTGATCCTTAACCCAATCAGAATCATAAGCAAACTCATCTTCACCTAATAAGGACTGATCCTCCTGTAACTCGTACCTGTTCCTCCCCAAAATAGCCAAAGTTGCATCTTTCTAGTTAATAACAGAACATGCATAAACAATCCGAAAATGGGAAGTGATAATAATATTTATTATAAAATGAGATTGTTGTACTCTATTTTCTAAAAAATGGCATTACAGTTTAGGCTGTTCTAGTCTGGATGTAAGTTCCAAAGGAAGGCATTCAAACTAGATAACATTCCATTAAGTTTCCAAAGGAAGGCATTCAAAGTAGACAACATTCCATAAAGTTCTTATTTTAATGAGATGGAAATGGACACCATATGGGTAAAAAGAGAAAAACAAGGCAACAATAAATGGCTGAATGCCAAAGAACTCAAACAATTTCAAGTTCCAGTTCAAACTCACCTTAACAGTAGCTGGTCATGAGCCTGAGGCAACAAGGAACAACTTGTTTCAAAATATCTTACCACATCGCCCAGAGTCTGCATGAGTACCAAACAACTACGTAACTAACAAAGTACCAATAGCATACATATGCAAAGATTCACCCACTTTCTATTCATGTTTTGGTACCTGTAGAACTTATGATCATCTCTCTCACTCCCACACACACACACAACTTGATGAAACATCTTTGATGGGCATTTTTTCAAGTGTACAAACTAAAAAAGCACTACAGAGGACAATATAAACTAGCTTAGAGATTGCTTATGTGCTGAGTATAGAAAAATCATGCCAAGACACATTTTTAGGTATTGATGGTGTTTGATGGTTGGTGTTTCTTGAAAAGGTTCTCAAGTTCGAAAAATCTACATCCACACACATTTTCACAAGGAAAGACATGGCATTTCAGCTCAATATTAAATATTCATCTAATCTCTACATTCTATTTTCGTTTACATGTTTAAATACTTGTTCAATATAGATTACATCCCCTATTCCACTTTTAACTGTTCCGCGTTGTGCTCTGTTCTGTTACCTGAAAACATATGTACATGTATTATATCATTGATTTTTTTTTTATATGTTATTCTTTTCCTTCTTCTAGATAATGTGACGCTAACATGTAACAAAAAGTGGAATTTGATTTCTTTTATATGTTACTCTTTTCCTTCTTCTAGATAATGTGACTAACGTGTAACAAAAAGTGGAATTTGATAACAATTCAAAAGCGAGGATAGAAATATCACAATTATCCACATCATCCAAACATACTCCTCAAAAATCATTAATCTTTCCAATTTTAAATTATTTTAATTTCATAGATGTCATGTCTCAGGAACACTATGACAAGCAATTCCATGTCGTTTTTCAATTAGTTTACGAGTAATCACATTTTTCTCAAAATAGATCAAACAATTTACCAAATTATTATTCAAATGACAGCAAATAAATAAGTCATAGATTGAATATACTTATATTTAATTATAAGCTTATGCTACAAAATGATATTTCTTATCACCATATATAATATCGTCCTGATGCAAAATAATTGCACTGTAAGCATATAACACTAGAACCATTTACCTCCGAAGGAAAATCCAACTTTGATGTATTCTCTCTAATTTCGGGGGATAACCTATGATTCGGATTCAATGAATAGAAATTATAAAACATCTGGGATGGAAATCTTTTTGCAACCAAACTGTCCCATAAACTCTTGTAGCACATTAACTGAAGCCTGCCAAACAGATTTTGACACAATGACCAGGATGCAAAAAGAAAATTTCCCTAATCAATTGCCATTAGTTAATTATACCTTCCATTTCTCTTTTGTGATTCACCTGGAAGGGTTGCTCGAACACGGGTTTTTGTGTCAACCAGTATTGGAAATCTAGTGGTCTCAGATGCAGACATCCGAATTTCATCAATTATTCCAACCATCCACACACCTTGAATGAAGCCTACTCTGAAATAAAATAATGTGAACATCCAGAAATCATATAAATAATGACTAATTCTCCAAACAAAAATAAAATGGTTCAGAGTATAGGATAGTTGTTTGCTGGGACATCATATGCACACATGATAGACATAATAAATTAGAATTTAGCTTAGAGAAGCATGGATATTTATAAGAAGTTCAACCCATGTTTATAATGAACTACGAATCATTATTCACTACTAACAAACACTGCATATTACATAACAAACTCAGGCTACTAGCTGTTCATATCATTAATCAAGTACATGCCATGGAACCACACTGATGTGGGGTAATCTGAAACAGTATACTGAAAATTGTTCCATACTGCATAGTTTTGAAAGGCGAGAGGCGCCAAAAGGCGCCAAGGGGATGGTAGCGCCCGAGGTGCCCCAGGCGCTCCCGAGGCACGCCTTTGATACATT
>JAPKLY010000546.1:153430-172408 GCA_026898435.1 Prunella vulgaris
GAAATCAACAAAGTCCTTCCCTAAGGCAACGTTAATTCGAAACAAGGGCACAACGCCCTCGAATTAACGTCCAACTCCAAAGTCAACTCCGGACCAGCTCCGACATATCAACAAAGTCATTCCCTAAGGCAACGTTAATTCGAAACAAGGCGCAACACCCTCGAATTAACATCCAACTCCAAAGTTAACTCCGGACCAGCTCTGACATATCAACAAAGTCCTTCCCTAAGGCAACGTTAATTCGAAATAAGGCTGAACGCCCTTGGATTAACATTCAACTCCAAAGTCAACTTCGGACTTAACTCCGAAAAATCCGCAAATCAAGTCAAGACCAAGTCGAGGCTCGAAGAGAAGAATCAGAGGATCGAATAGAGATTGGACCTGAATCAATCGCACTGATCTTTAAATTCAAACAATATTCTTTGTAATTTTCTTTTTTCACATTATTAATAAAAAGAGATTAATATTTGTGAAGAAAATTCGCAAGTTACAGTATGTTAATTCTTCAATCCTCTTTTCTTGTTTTTGGAATCCTGTAATTCTGTCGAAAGGTTTTTGTAAAATGCCTATATTTTTTGTTGTTGTTGTGATGTGCTCGTTAAACCCTAGTAGGTATTAAAGCCCAGGGAATAAGAGTAGCGTCGTGACAATTATGTAATTAAGGGTTTATTGTTGTGTATGTTTGTGTGCGTGTGGTTGTTTCTATCTTGGACGCTGCTAAATTACATTAAATCTTAACCTCTCTTTTCTTGTTTTTGGAATTCTATAATTCGTTCTATTACTTTTATGTTTAGGTTTTCTACTTGTAGTGGTGATGTGCTTGTTAAACCCTTGTAGATATATTAAACCCAGGAAGGAACTCTGTAGTAGAAATTTGGTGGCTATCAACTGCTACATCAAATTTGGTTGCTACATCTCTTGCTAGAGGGGTCTGTTTCTTGGTATTACCGAAACTGTATTTCATTTTTGAGCTCATTGATAGTGGCATTTTAGGGTGGAAATCCAAATGTGAAATGTATTTGATAGTCTTAACTCTTATGCTTGTTTTTAATTAAGTGGTGCAGGATAAAAATGATGTGCAACATCAAATTTCTGTTTTGCTGTTTATTGGATTGGCTTGTGGTTTTCTAATGCTTTTCTTCACAAGGTGTTATGGTTTTTGGGTGTTAATTGCGTATAATGTTTGCACTATATTTCTCATACTTCCTTGGAAAAGGATATATCACACCCAGACTGGGACTTAGGCTCTCTGGGTTTAGAGGTAACATCTAAAACACTAATCTACTTCTTGCTGATACCTCAACTTAAGTACAACTATTCAAATTATTTTTGAATTTCCTTGTCTAGGAGCCTGCATCGGAGTATGTTGAACCAAGAGTAAGCCCTGCCCCTTACCGACTTGCAGCTCATTTGACTTCAGCATTTGTTATCTACTCTGGACTCTTGTGGACTGCTCTTTCGGTTGTTATGCCCGAACCCCCTGCTGAATCTGTAGCGTTAAACCCTACTGTCAGCAAAAGTCAAACGTCTTGCTCTCCCTGTAAGTATTCTTGTTAGGATCACTGCTGTCTCTGGAGCATTTGTTGCTAGCAATGATGCGGTATGTGTGGCTACACTTTTAACCTGAAAAATTGACTCAAGTCAACTTCTCAGAAAAGTGATCCTTCACTTTTCAAATGAGTTTCAAAACACCCATGAGTTTGAAATCTGTTTCTAGAATCATTTATTTTCAAAAGCTGAGAGAATGAGCTCTTGAAATAAGTGAGACTCCCCCATTTAATGGTTTGCGAACGCCGTTTTTGGATGGTTCAACTTTTTAGTGCCCTGCCCACTGATAGAGGATATCTTCTCATCCATGACTTTTACTTATCACATTATGTATCAATATAATGATTTGTTACTTTAATTAAAAAAATCAGATAGTATTTAAAGGTTTGCTTCAACTGGATTTTGTATCTACTGGTTAAGGTACTATAACTAGACGTAGTAGAATTAGCCCATGGGAATGGTGAGCATACTTGATTCCTCGTCCATCCACTAGGTAGAGTTGAGGAAATTTACTTTTAATAATACATTTTGATGTTGCGCCTTTTCGTTTACGTAATGAAAGATTCTTAGATATTTGATTGCTGTGTTATCTATTTCTAATGAATGGCAGCTTGATCATCGACTACTGGCTACTGCATCCTTATTATCTATTTGTGGGTTGTGGTGGTCAACGAGAAAACTTGATATACACATCCTGCAATTCGGTCTTTAGTAGGAAGCACAATGGGCATGGCTTCTATTCAGGTACTAAAAACTCACTTCCTTAATTGTCTTGTCCTAAATTGAGCTTTCATAGAGAAAAACTCTCTGTGGACTTTGTTATCCACTGGGTAAAGATGCAGCAGATACGTCGTGTTGTGTTGAGATAATCTTAAGATCCGAGATTTATTATACATGCTATGGATGGACATTTTCGACTCAATTACTCCTGTCTTTGATGCAGGTTACGCTGGGGATATCAACTCTTCTGTCATATGTACCGGTTTCATTAGGTGCTGCTCATCAAGCCGGAGCTCTAACTCTTTTATCCTTGATGATTCTTCTCAACCACACTCTACGCCGACCTTCATTACATCTTCTCAAATCTCTTCCTAAAGTAGCCAGCCCCATAATAATATGAATTTAAATGATGAGTTGATTCAGCTGCGTGTTGCAGACCATTGAATGAATATGTCTGAAAATATATCTATGATTCAAAGTACTGTTTAAAGTAGTATCGATTAATTGTGAAGAGCTGTAATGGCTTTTTTTTTGGAATAATTGTGAATTTAGTAATGAAGAACATAGTTTTTTTGGAATAATAGTGAATTTTGTGTAATTGTATAGTGCAGAATTTACTTTATTGGTTTATGCTAAAGTTTATAAACGGGAAATTCTAGTTCTTGTTTAAAGTAGTCTCGATTAATTTCAACGAGATATTGTTCACATTTTCATTTTTCGTGTCAATCACCATGAACTTGTAGTGATTCTGATTTTCTTGGCCCAATAGTCCAATAAATAACTCAATGGTAGACTTGTAATTCACCGGAAAAGAGACTGACCAGAAATTTATCTGTCCGGAAAATTCAAAAAAGGCTACAATAATAACTATGATACAATAATTAGGTCAATGGTACAATAATTAGGTCAATGGTACACAAACATATTGTACCGGTAGTCACCGACAATAAGTAATTATGAGATGTGATGTGAATAGTGTACGATTTGACGTGAACAGTACAAGATGTGACGTGAATAGCGATTTGACGTGAATAGTGCTTGATTTGACATAATGTCACATCACTTGTACACATTCATAATTCGCGGTACACAACTATACTCAACGATACATATCTATACTCAGATACAAAACTAGGGCTTTGCCCCAAACCTGACATAGCTCCTGATGGCCTACGTGGTAGTAAAAAAACCTATATTTGCTCCTACATGTAATGTGTATCACATAGGGGGCTTTACATGATATTTACACTTTACAAAAGGCCCTACATGTAACCAACCCAAATATAACTTAAGCCCCTATTTATATGCACCATAAGTGTTATAACTACACTCATTGAAAATTGAGTACACCCACTAAAAAATCTCATAGTTTATCCTTATTAGGTTCTTTGCCCGTGCAATGCACGGGCCTTATATTAAGTGTGTCTTCATTTTTTTTTGTTTTTTGTTTTTGTTTTTTTTTTCTTTGTGTTATTTTTTATTTTAAATATTTTTGTAATTATTTGTTTATTTTTCTGGTTAATCTTGTGTTTTTTTTTTCTTTTTTCTTTTGGGCTGTTTTGCTTTAGGCGTTACTAAACATTTTTTTTATCTAATTTTTGTTGCCCGCTCCATAATAATAGTAATTGTTTATTTAATTTTTGCATACATCAAACAAACTTTTAGTATGTTATAACCTATGTAATTATTTTGTCTTCTCCCTTCAACTACTAAATGTTCTTTTCATTGTAAGTTGTATGCCAACCTAATGCAATAGGTTGTTTGTGGTCTATCCAGTTTGTGACAATTGGAGGAATGAGATATCGTCGTTTTAAATATACCTGAAATTGACATTACAATAATTAATTCCAGAGTTTTTTACGATATTGTCCTATCAAATTTTGAAATTTACCTGGACATAGTGGTTGTCATTAACCAAAGCCATGCAGGTAGATTTTGGGTTTTCTGATACAACCTTCCGAAATGGCAAAGTGGTAATTGACATGTACGGTGTCAACATAATAAATGCAACATTGTACATCGATGCCACCAAGAAAGCCATAAGTGGTAACATGAACCATTTATCAACCGGTGCTATTGGGCCCTAACAATCCAGTGCTTCTAAGATTTCTTCGGCATAACTCTAGACCCTAAATGCCTTCTTATATAATGAAGTATTATTTTTTAGCTCATTTATTAGGTCTTGTCAAACTCGTCCCCAATTGTCCTCTCTAAATCCCATCAAACCTGCTACGGCTCGGAATCCACAGTGTCTGTCTCCCTTAACATTTACCACCTTCTCTATCCACGGACGATATGTTGTTGGAATTGACTCTTAAAATATTGGAGTGCTAAGTTTTTGTGATTGTATGTGGGTTACCTGTAAAATAATGTTTGGTTAATTTATGTCCAATTATACTATCTATGTGGATGTTTTTTTTAAAATAAAGCAGTATATATGCTAGATTTTTTTGTAGTACCTACTCGATAGTACCAGATTGTTGAGCGATCCTACTAATTAAATGTTTATGTGGTTAATCACTCTTGTGGAATCACTCAAATAATAATATAAGCAAGTGAATTAATTTGATTGTATGAAAATGTAGAGAGAGAAATAGTGAGAGAAATTGTCAAGTGTTCTTGTATTAGAGAGAGTGGAGTCCCCTTACAAATGAGTACATTCCCCTACTTATACCCTTGCATGGGTGAGGTGTCATGTAATTAAGCCAATTAGTCTAGAATAGTGATAAGTGTCCTCCACTTGTCACTATTTAACACATTAAACCCACTAACTCTTCATAAAAGACTAATCTACCCTTCTTGGTTGGTCTTCCTTTTTGGAGGATCGACTACCTCTTGGGCGAGCAACCTTCAATGGGGTGGATGCCCTTCTCTTGGACGGATGTGCAATCTGCTAGCCTCCTTGTGGGGTACCAGATGAACGTCCACTCTTGCTCCCATTGATCAGATGTGATTGGTTGTTTCATCGGCACCTATAATGGCAAAGGGCGAGCAATGAGCAACATTTAGCTTGTACTCCCTTTGCTCATTAGTCGAACATACTTCTTCGGGATGTAGGGCGAGCAGGGTGGCGAGCAACATTAATTTGGCCATGTAGGCTTGTCAGCTCGGCTCACCCTTGTTCACCTCTTTGCCTTATGTGGCAAACAAGGTGGCGAGCAAGGCAGCGAGCAGCTTTAACTTGGCCACGTGGGCTTGCTGACTCAAGCTTCTCTTGCTCGCCCATTGCTTCACCAAGGTTGATATTCTTTTTAATCTTCAATTAAGCTTCACTGATTATTCCTTAATTGTCGGCATAATTTCTTTTATCAACATTTGCCCCCCAGTGCATGCTTTGATTTGATTCTTCATATCGAAGGATGTGCTGGATTTGTCGTGTGCCACCGAGGGATGGTATGGGGACTTCTGAGGACAAGGGCGAGCAGGTAGGCGAGCAATGTGGCGAGCAACTCTATAACTCTTGTGTCCTGGTGTGTTTCGCTGTGGTGCTCGCCCACTTAGTTGTCGGACTCAGGGTGGCGGAACAGGAAACGAAGCATTTCTGTTGGTTAGCGTGCCAATCAGTCACGTGAAAAGATGCGCCAATCATTCAAATTTCAAAAACTTTGCAATAAAGTCCTTGAAGTTCGCCTTTTTTGCTCCTTCCTTATCCACAACATATAAATACAGTTCCCTGAATATTTCTTTTTCTTCTTCTTCTTCTTCTTCTTCTTCTTCTTCTTCTTCACGCGACCTCTCTTCTGCAACTTTTTCCGCCGACTCAATCTTTTCAAGATTCTACAATAATTTCTTTTTCTCTTTCTCTCCCAGGATCGATTTGAAGATTTTCCCAAGGTAGTTTCCCTTTCTTTAATACGACATTACATGTTTTGCAAATTGTACTTCTTTTTCTTATCTCTTGGAGTTTTTTCCATCTTTTTTTGACTCTCGCCAGATTTTTGTCGGGGACTATTTGCCGGAGTTTAGGCAAGGAAACTATCAACACATAGCTAGCATCATCTTAGGGCACACTTTCTCCTCTCCCTTTACTTTTTCCAAGATGTCCTCTTCTTCAAGCCGCACGATCTGCAATCAGAACCCGGGCAAACGGCCCATTGACGAAAGTGGTCCCATTATTGGTCTCTCGTCGGTCCATTTAGTGGACTCAGATCCCGAAGCAGCCTCGGTTTTCCACTCGGTGGAGGAGGATATGGCCGAGCAGTCAGGCGAGCAGCCTATCGAGTAGCCCACTGCACACCCTGATGGCGCCGACTAGGTCCCTATTGAAGTTGTTTCAAGCAGCGAGGAAGATGAGTCAATCCTAGATTGGCTCGAATCCGTGGGCTTCCCGCACCCTAATATGGTGGAGACGACCATCCCGGAGGGTGTCGAGCAGGAGTTTAACTGGAATGCTTACTACGAGCGATACGCGGGTGATTTTCCCATACCTCATCGCCAATTTAGGGAGTCCCACGGGTCTATAAGCTTTAAGGCAAGCATTGTGGAGAGCATCATTGACTCGGGCTATCTCAACGGGATTCGTACGGATTATCATATTCCTTGCGACGTTACAATTATGCCCCCAACCCAATGAAAGAGTTGATCGCCCCCTGCTGGATTAACGACGATTAACATGCACACGCTGGGTGCCGAGGTCACATTGCCTCTTCACCCACTTGTGGGTCTCTTCTTGAAGTAGACCAACCTGGCAATAACCCAGCTTACCCCCAACGCATGGGGCAACTTGTTGGCGCTCTTCAAGATGTTTGCACTTGAGAGATACAAGGATCGCCTCACTCCGGCCGAGGTGGACTACGCTCTTTGCCTCAGTAAATGTTCCGAGGAGGGTAACGACTACTACTACTACCTCAAGACGAGGAGCGACATAAAAATCCTTGAAGGGGTGCCCAACAAAGTGAAGAACTGGAAGGAACAGTTCTTTTTTATAGGCGGTGATTGGCGAGCACCGAACAACAATAATGGGCGTGAGGGAAGCATTATGTCCCCTACTGAGTTTTGCGAGTTGCAGCGTAGGATCTTGGTTCGCATATTGGTGGGGTACTTTAAACATTTTGCTAAGTATTTTCACTCTTTTTTGCAGGTTTGCCTCCTCAACGTTGGAAGAAGACCAGCATCTTCGAGGAGTTTAAATACACCAGCATCTTGGTGTGTCTTCAAAATAAGAAGGATCAGACGCTTGAGTATCTGAGCAAACCTAGCTGCCGGATCGCCTCTGGTCTACTCACCACACCTCATCACTTGTGAGCTCAAGTTGCTCGCCCCGCTGGTGGTATACATCTGGAGTTTTGGATTTCAATTTTCTGTTAATTGAAAAGTCTTAACTCTTATCTGGTCACCCCTTTGCTTGTAGCTGAAGAGGTCACGATCGCCATCCCACCATCCTTTGAAGCCCTAAACCACAAGGTCAAGATGGCGCGCACAAAGAGAGATCCTCCATCTGTGATCTTGGCTGCCCAAAAAGCTCCTCCAACAAAAAATGGGGCGAGCATCTCAGCTGCTCCACTACCAAGAGTGCCTCGCCCTAAGCGGGTTGACGATCGTCGGGCCCCCACTTCCTCACTTGGTGGAACTGGTCGCCACCTATTATGTGGTGATGGATCGTGGGTTGATCGTTAAGGAGATGCCCCATCCAAGAGGGTGAGGACCACACGACCATCTGGCTCAGGAGGTTCCGGTTGGGCAGACACGTCAGAGCAAGCTCCTCCTCATTCTCCCGGGACTCCTACACTGCCGCCCTTGATCCGCTCTATCGGCCAACTTATAGACGTCACCCATCTGGGTTTGGACCAAACCTGGGCCGCAGAGTAAGGACATTCTTAACTCCATTACCTCTGGCTCTGTTGAGATGATGTCCAGTATACTGGGCTCATCAGGAGAGTTTTGTACTTGTATTTCTTCTTTTATACCAACACCTGGGTGACAGGTTTTTTAATCATCAACAAGCATTCCCGTGCTTTCTTTTGATCACCTTTAATTGTTCCTGCACCTTTTGGCGTTGGAAATTTGAGATAATAATAGTAAGTTGAACATGCAGCTTTAAATTCAGAAATGAAAGGTCGGCCGAGGAACCCGTTATAGGAACACTGTTGATCTACTACTAAAAAATCTATTAACCTAGTCAGTCTCCTTTCTGAATCCTCGATCGCTACAAGTTCAACCGACAAACGGATCATTCCTAGAGGGATGGTTACAACTTCCCCAAACCCTAC
Source organism: Prunella vulgaris (assembly GCA_026898435.1). Taxonomy (NCBI): domain Eukaryota; kingdom Viridiplantae; phylum Streptophyta; class Magnoliopsida; order Lamiales; family Lamiaceae; genus Prunella; species Prunella vulgaris. Next base: position 161,908 of record JAPKLY010000546.1, read on the forward strand.
TATTCTATGATTACAGTCTTCGATGTATGAATCATAGTCTCCTAACTGTTCTAGTGTCTTCTTGAACAAGATGTTCGTGTATGCTCCAATGTCCACTAGCAGTTGATACACATTGGTGTTCATGATATTAGCACTGATGACTAATGAGTCATTGTGGGGTGTGAGGATTCCATCTAGGTATGCCTGCGAGAACGTCAAATCTGCTATTGGCTTAGTTGGTACCTTTGATCCTGACCCCGTCTCTTGTACATGGTTGATTGCCCGGATTTCAGCTTTTTCTGTCTCTTTGATGATGGTGGGTGTCCATCAACCTTTCCCCCAGTGGGACCCATTTCCTCGCGCACCAGGATCTCTGTATTTGGTTCTTGGTGAGGTGGTGGTGCTGGAGGTCCCCTTTTGACTTGTCTGTTGGGCCTCCTCTTCTCTTCATCACTGTCTCCATCATCATCTGAACCCTCTTGTCGTGGTTGCCTTTGTCTTTTCATCGGTGCCTTCTTGACAAATTCTGTGAGATTACCATCCTCGTAAAATTTCCACTGCTGTTTAAGCAAGTCTCGGCACTCACTGGTAAAGTGACCGATACTCTGATGGTAGGCACAGTATTTGTTCAGGTTCAGTTTACTTCTATCCTGCAGAATCCTTCGGGGAGCTAAAAGCATGTCCCGATCCTTCACTGTTGTATACACCTGTTCGACTGTCCATTTAGCAAACTTCATCTCAGTTTTGTCCAAACGCATGCTTTGGCATAGGGTGTGCACGGTTCATGCATCCCATAGGATAGATCTATTTATCGTTTCTTGGACAGTGTCCTGTTTGCTTCCTCTTGGTATTACTGGTAGAATCTGTCTGAAATCTCCTCCCAGCAAGACTGTTTTACCCCCAAACGCTTTGGATCCTGCGCTTTCATCATTTGGAGATAATAAATCTCTCATTATCACGTCTAATGTCTCAAATGTGTGTCGGTGAGCCATTGGAGCTTCGTCCCACATTATTAAGTCTGTCGAAATCAACAATTCTGCTAGCATTGTCCCTTGTTTTACACCGCATGAAGAGTTTTCTGTTATTTCCAAAGGTATTTTGAACCTTGAATGTGCGGTTCGTCCACCTGGTAAAAGTAAAGCTGCAATCCTTGAGGAGGTATTGACATTACGATTTTTTTGGGCTCGTAGGGCTGTGATTATGGTCTTGTATAGGTATATCTTTCCTGTTCCACCATGACCGTATAGAAAGAAAACAAAAATAAGTCCTTCCTTATCATTACTATGTTTCAAATACCCCAAAATTTTATTTAAAAAAAAAACCTCTTGTTTTCTTTTTTTTTGTTTGACTAAAATAAAAGCTATATTCACTATCTGCCTCTACTTTTTTTTTTTAATTTCAACTCTAAAACATGCCCCCTCTCCCAAAAGAGATCTCTTGTTGCCTTGTATACTTTAAAAAATGGTTATTTCATATTCTTTTTAAAGAAAGTGGTTAATCTTTCTTTTCTTTTAATAACAAAATCACCAATTACAACACTCAATAATCCTCAAGAGTTATTTTTAAATTCTAAATTCTAAGTTCTTAAAAAATTCCACATATTCGAATGCCACAAAATTATAAGCAATATTCTAACGCCTAAAATTTAAATAATTTTAAAAAACATTACAAATTTATTTAATTCGGGTACCAAAAAAATTGGTTATTTCATATCCTCTTTAAAGAAAAGAAAAGCCAACTACATGTCTAAAGAATTCCTCACGCTAAGAATATTTAATAACAATCAACCAAATATAATATTTAAAAGTGACAAACAATTGTTTAAATAAGAATTCATACCTTTGGTTTGTTGAGTTTTGTAAACAAAAGTGTATGTACGACGAACGCCGTCTAATCTTTGATCCTTAACACACTTACTCAGAACACACCTTCTTTACTTCCTAATTGCCGAAACAAAACTATAATGGAAACTACTGCTATGTTTGAAAACAAATAACGACCCAAGAAACTTTTCTATTTTTTATTATTTTCCAAAGAACATGTAAAAGGCTAACCTCACTTTTAATCTATTCTGGTGTTTTTTTTCCTTATATCAATGCACCGAAAGGCATTTCTCATATTCCTCTTATCAAAAAATTAATTGAAATATTAATCCTCATAATGCTAATGATCTTGACCATAAATAAAACAAAATTAGCTGCCCAATCAAGACCCCAACATTAATATCCAGATTATCAGTTAATGACATAAAATGGTTTTAATTTTTTTTAATTCCACCTATGACCACAGACTCAATTATTACTCAAGTAATTTAATTCTTTTAATTGCCACTAGAAAGACAATCAGTTATATTCTAATTTAAAAGGCATATGTTTTGATCTTAATTAAATCCACAAAATTAAAAAAAATTAATTCCTCAAGTCAACATACAATTATCCTTATGTCTCAAAATATAAACTTTAAATCTTAATTTCTAATTAAAAGAATAACCGTTAATCTAAAATAAAAGCACTTGAATTTATTCAATTCGGGTATTACAATCTACCCAACTTAAATAAATTTCATATTCGAAATTTGCTTACGTGTAAACTGTGTTTTACTTTAAGTTTTTGAGCATTGTTTGTTTGGTTTTTTTTAATTTTCATATGCAAAGGGTTTTGTGTAACTTTTTAATAGAAACCATTTTATTTTAATCAATCAAAGTAACATTATTGTTTTCTTTCAATAGGTTCTAGTTATAATATTTTTTAATAGCTAGAGGTCTAAATATGATCTTAAAAAAAGATTGGTAGATGAAAAAATTAGTTTAAAACTATCTCTATATATCTTTACCTAATTGAAAGAATTATGAAATTTAAACCAGAACTAAATCTCTTAAACTAAAAAAAATAACACTTGTTTTTTCATAATTTCTGGGTATTACAACCTACTTATCATAATTAAATTTTGTCCTTAAATATTTTTTTACATACTAGGTACAAAAGATTTAAAAGTAATCCAATAATTCTCAATTTTCACTAAACCATCGATACATACTCTTGAATATTAAACATCATAAATCTGCTTTTAAAAAAAAAAAAAAACTTTTTTCATAAATATTTTGTAAAAAATTTCATAAATTTGCTCTTACAACTATTTATAATTCTTAATATTATTTTAATTTTGATTTAATGTCGGTTTATTTTGTCCATTTTTGTAGCGTTTTTTGGTTTGCTACTTAAGGTTGAGCACTCAATCTAAATCTTAAGTCCCTAATAAAAGACGACATATTCAAATGTCACAAAATTAAAACCAGTATTCAAACGCCTAAAACTTAAATAATTAAAAAATACTTCAAATTTATTTAATCCATGTATTGCAAGAACTCCCCATAAGTTTAACTTTATGATGGTGAACCAAAATAAAAAATAATAATATTTAATGTCGAATTGTTGTTACAACTGATTGTTTACCATAAAAAAGTATGGGAGATATTTAGTCAATTGTTAATTATATATATATATATATATATAAGTCCACATATTAGACGGTCCTTTGACTAGATACCGAGTTCCAAAATAAAATATTTATATATTAAAAGCCCTTAATAAATATTTTATGGCAAAAATATATTGTTTCAATGAGTTTGGTTCCAAGTCTCTAAAAATAACAATCATATTTTCAATTATCTTGATGGATGGGAATCTCAGGCTTCACTGTTGCTCTCCAATTTTCCTTTTTTTGTTGATGTGTCTTTTGCATGTAGTTTTGAGTTAAGCTTGAACACTTTTTTAGTAATTAGTCTTTCATCCGCTCTTTCAATAGTTCTTTTTACATCTTTATCCATCCATAACCTCTTTTTAAACTCTCAAAGTTTAATGGAGCATTACATCCTTTATCAACTCAAAATTATCCTCCATGAAGGTCATTTAAAGTCAAGCTTAAATGCGATAGTATTCTAGCCATGAAGAAAACAATTATTCTTTCTTTTTCTTTAATGACAAAATCACCTATTAAAACATACAATAATCCTCAAGATTTGTTTTTAAATTCTAAATCTTAAGTCCCTAATAAAAGGCAGCATATTCAAATGCCACAATAACAATACACACAACTAAAACAATACACACTACTAAAACAACTATTACTTCCATGTCAATCTGGTTGTAAGACCACAAATTTAAATTTAGTAATGTATTTTACATACTCATTAACTCGAATTGCATTTTCATTTAAAAAAAGTAGATATTCCAATATTTCACCCCTATGTTTAGTATTAATTATCATTGATATTAATATTGAGAAAATTATATATCAATGATACTCATAAAAAAAATATTAGTAGGTTAAATTGTACAACAAAATTGAGCTTAATCTCAATACGTATTGGGAATATATAAAATTGGGAAAGAAGAGGTCTAACGTCATGTACTTCCAGGTGGGATAGGAACATCCAACATTTCTTATTTCAATCAACAAAAGGTTTCAAAGTCACTGCACTTTGATATATATATATATATATATATATAATTCAAATATGGGATCTCTTTTCAGTTCCTCAATAGTGATAAAGGAAAAGCCTCTAATGAGCTAGCTTCTTAATGTACTACATGCAATCATTTTCCTACCAGACAAATACACTCACATATATCCAGGTTAATTCTTGCAGTTGTCTTTCCATTTCCCCATAATCTTAATATCAACTATTCAAGAGACCTAATCTTAATATCACAAAAGAAGGCACATAGACATTGAATTTAAGTCAATTACACATAAAACTTGGAGCAATATCCAAAAATGGAATCGTCATCCCATCTCAATTTTCCCTGAAAATTCATTTAGATAAACAATAAAGGAATTCTAGAAATAGAGAAAGATGAGCTCTCTTTCTTTCGGTGATCAAGCTGCATTGTAAAGACAATTCAGACACGATTCCTAGGGACGAATCTTATACATGATACGACACAAAAATTCATTATCAAATGCACAATAGATATAAAAAGATGGAAAGCATCAGTTTCGATGCACAATTTCATAGTGTTGTTCAATTTTTAAATTCGTCAACAACCAGAAAAGGGGAGGTGAAACATCATTGACAAAGAAGAAAAATTTATTTCGGTCAAAGTACCATTGTAAAATTCATATCAAATTCTCAGAAACACCACAACAAACAGGAAGTAAAAATGTTCTTCCTAGAGCCAACTGTTCAATATTCTTATTACTACCTCAGGAACTTTTGTCATTTTTATGGCGTTCTGGGGTTCCTCTGAGACAGATTTCAACATCCTTTTGCTCCTCTATAATGTTAAGTTGGGTCCGTTCTTTCTTTTTCTCTTTCATTCTTCAAATTTTCCTGAGAGATAATCGCTTTAGAGCTGATTTTGGGAAATTTGATTTCATTCTTTTGCATAAAAACATTAAACAGTTAAAATGGTTTATACCTTTTGTAAGCCCTCCTCTATTTCAGATTTAGTGAGGTCATCATGGATGCGTGTAACAGTGAATGATTGATATTTGGTATAGTAATTATACTTGGTGACCTTAACTTGGAACTTGTACTGATTTCCGACAATGTTTAGAACGGTTGTTGGAGTTTGATCACTGTCATCTTTGTTCTCTTCATTTTCCTAGGTAAAAAATAGAAACATGGTCTTTATTTTGATGTTGGATTGCTTTAATTTCGATAGGGGAATTACCTTCGCTGTCTGTATAGTAGTTGCAGTGGTTTTAAGTATCTTTTTAGCTTATTTGTCAAAAATGACAAAATTTATTGTGTAACTTCCATCGTCAACCACAATTTCGACTCGAACCGTGCGTGTTGCTCATGCGTTAGGTATTTTATATGAATGAAAATGTTCAACACAAAGCTATTAATGGGGGAGAATTTTCTTAAAATTTATTTATGTTGGGATTTACCTCAATACGCCTACTCATTTTGAATCTTTGCAGTAATTGCAAGACAAAGTAGAATTATCTCTTTCCATTTTTCGGTTGCAATTAGAGCAAGATATGTAGTTCCAACCATTCCGTAGTTTAACCTCTATAATTTTAGCACGACAAGTGAACTTCTTTTCTTGAAATGTATTTGGCATAATATTTTATTAATTCAATTCTAATTTTAAGAGGAATCTTTGGAAAGATATTTCAACAGTTTTCCTATTCTTGATTTTATATTTGGCATACCTGCTCTTCTTCTTTTTTGACAAACTCTAGAAGCTCAGCAATAATATGAATCTGACCATTAGATTGTGGTCTTTCCTCACTGAAAATGCCTTCATCAAATTTAGGAATAAAGTTTGCGCTGTAGTATACATAAGATTAATCAATTAGTTTCATATCAAACAAACAAACTTTTTTTGATTATAATCTCTTCTTAAATTGGGAGTTTAAATTATATTTAAAACCAGACCTCTTTTTGTTGGTAGTTGTTCTTAGGGTTATCGTAAATTTAAATGTTTTGTCATGCACAGTTCAAAAGTTGAATGATTTTTCATACCTTTTCCTGAAAACTCTAACAGCTTCAAAATCTGCATTAATGTAGATTTTAGTCGCAGAGGATACATTTAAGCACAATTTCCTTGTATGATTCCAAAAGAACAGAGTTTTAAAATTAAAAAGATTGGGGAAAAATAATGATAATATGCAACTAATTATTATCACCAAACTTTTTTGGTATGACACTTGTAGCAACAATCACTATTGCACTTTCGTTTAATTCTCGCATCTTTGCTTCAATTGATAGAGTTTTATCATCCTAAATGGTTAGACAAGTTTTGATACCTCTACATTCAAAAGGAAAAACTTTAGCTCATTGATAAATATTATATAGGATTTAGTTATCTTTAATATTTTAATACTTAAATGACATTGTTAAAATATAGAAATTTAATAACAGAAAGTAGCTTACTCTTCCAAATAAATGTGTAGCGTTAATCTTCTTGCCTTATTCGCCACATACATTCCAGAAGTGTCAGTTTTACAAAGAAAACCAATCATGTCTACAAAATAGAAAAAGGAATATAACTGCAACTACCGTGAATTTGCAAATAATTCAAACAATTTAAAAATTACCGGGCAAATCTTCAGTTTTGTTAACCAAATGGAGTAATTGTTGGTATGTATGTAGATGAAATTCTCTGGAGGAATGACACAATTGTTGTTGTCTATTTCGTCCATTTTTGTAGAGTTTGTGAAACGGATCATGTATTCATGATCTGTTACTCTATAATTTTTTCGTGATCTTATAACCTCGAAATCACGCAGGATAAATATTTGGCCCTCTTTCAACCGCTCGTTAAAAGATTGAAGCAATGAGTGGGGGATAGAACCTTGAATAAGACAATCCTGAAATGAAACAAAACTTAATATGTTTAAATGACCGTGAAGAAAAATGTTTAGAAAAAAAACTCGAATGATAAATCTCAAACCTAATACAGTATTCTAAAAACTATATTTAATTTTAAAAAATATGAACCTGTAAACAAAGAATAAAGAAAAATTAGAAAATGTTTCTTTGGCGTCTAACTAATCATTTTTATTTTTATTTAGTTGATATACTTTCAGTTTTGACGGAAGAAAGTTTACTTATTCCAATCAGTAAATTTCAGAAGTATGATCAAATTTAACAACATACTCAATAGAGAGATGAACTGGTGAGTATTACAGAAGACATCATCCACATGCCAATATTAGACAGTATATAAAGCATCATAAAAATAATGTGAAATGCTCAAAGAGATTATGATAATAGTCTATAAGTTTAGCATTATAAAAATAACTGAAACATTGCAGGGGAAGAGCTCAAAAGCAAACATGATTATGTTATATTAAAGCCCACATATTCCACATAAAGCAATATTGGCCTTAAGATTTTTTTTTTAATAATTATGATTAAAAGAATAGGGAAATTTTTGTTAAGGGTTGAAAAACTTGATCAAAGTTAAATTGCTGAAAATTTCTCAAAGTATTTGGATGAGCTATTTTATTCTATAAATACATATCTTTTCATCTATAAATAGGATATCAACACTCATAAGTTCCTTATTGCGTTTGAAGTTACATGCCTTCCATATGCGAAGAAGGCGTACTACAACATTCTACGAAAGGTTGTTGAGTTCCAAATCCTTTACGTATTTGAATGAAGCAGAGGATGAGCGTTCTTCGAAAAATTTCTGTTGCATAAGAAAATATAGTTGATCAAAGTGATTTTTAATGGTTACATACGGTAATTATGAAATACAGAAAAATATAGAATGTCTACACTAATTATGAAAGACAAAAGAATATATATTTATATAAAATTATTTTCAGGATAATTAAACAAAATAGAGAGACAAAGTCAAGAAGGGACCTCTATAGTACATGTTTTCAGCATTGCAATAAGAAACGGTTAAACCAATCACAATGCAAGTCAGGCCTGCAACATACAATAGACAAAAAAAATAACATCCTTCAATTACGTGATCAGATAGACAAAATTCAATAGACAAAAAAATCACAAAAAATAAAATTGGGTGTTATATATACAAAAAAGATTTTCGAAGCAGCATAATAAGATGTCACACTGGGCTGAGTAAACTTAGGAAGTGCATATCCTGTAATGATTATGAAGGTGTCAATAATCTGGTACTATAGGGATGTTAAAGCTTTCAGAGAAAAAAAAGAAAAGAAAAGCATCAGATATGATTTAAAAGCTAAGTTCCTGTTGGTAGATCAAATCAGCTTAAGTATCATGTACATTATTGATTTTATTTAATTAATCACAGACTAAACAAAGTAGCTAGTTAGTAAACAACTACAATTAAAAACAGTCAACCATCAAGTTTTCTTACAGATGATATAGTTTCCATTTCAACAACATATAGATATATTAGATAATTGAAGCCCTTTTGAGCAGAAAACGAATAATCTCTCATTTTCATTGTCACTAATCACCATGTTCAGAATCCATGCACTCTCAAACGAACTTTGGATCATCAACAAGTCAGACTCACAAAATCTTATGCTATAAAATAAATAATGAGATGGTTTAAAGGAATAGATATTGCATGAACATTTTTCATACACTGGTGCTTAAACAATATCACAGATAATATGCATCGTTTTACATAAATCCCACAATAAAGTGTTTCAAATAAGAACTTGAAATGCAGTTAATCATATATTTATTTTAACATATTAAATTCCCTTGCCTTAACCCATGATTAACGATATAGAATTGATAAGTGAAAACAAATTTGAATCGTTATAGAGATCACTGAGCTGTCATGAGGTGAGCAGTTAGAGAAGAAAAATTTCGCAGGAAATCTACATAAAGAACTGTGATAAAAACTGGTCTCTAAGCTTTTGCATTGTACAACCAAATAGAAAACAGAGCATAAAAGTCATTAGCAACTTCTCAATAATCGGTAAAGGGGAGAAGATGTGACCAAATATATGTAGAAGGACCTGATTTTCAAAATAAATCATAGCAACTGAAAAATCTTTGCATGCATTTCAAAGACAAGAACTAAAATATAAAGGGTTCTATGTGTATAAACACAAGTTGCTACTAATAGACATTTATGTTGTTTATAATTTGATATTTATATAAGAACACAACAAAAATGGTAAAATTCTGCTAAATCTGAAATATCATACTAACAGGCTGTTATAGTGATAAGTAGAAATTTATGCATGATTTTAGTTTATTTGAGTGCAATTTATTGTACTTAATTGTTTTAGAATTGTGAATTTTTCTATTTATATGAGTTTAATGGAATAAATCCTACCTTAATTATTTTATTGTAATTTTTGGGTTTTGCAGGAATTAATTTTATTAAATAGAAATTGAATAAAGAAGGACAAGAAAATACCATAGGCCCATGAATAAGTTAATTACCTTGCCTATTATTGACAAGGTGGATTGAGGGTCATGAAAAAGGAAAAATTTAAAGAAGCCCATGTTATAGTCGGTAGAGAGGAAGGCATATTGTTGGTCCCCAAAGGCAGGTTTTAGAGTAAGAATACCCTTAGACAAGTCTAGAAGGGGGGGGAGGGGGGGTTTGAATAGACTTATAGGGATTCAAAACCTTTTTCTGAATTTTGGCTTATTTCAAAAATACCAGACTACTTAAGATAGTCTGAATTTGAAAGTTGTGCGCTGTGTAAATTTGTGCGGAAACGTTTTAAGGAAAATCAGTTTTAGGTGATGTGCACAAGTAAAGAACAGTAAATAAAGACGCGAGACATAAAGGATTTATAGTGGTTCGGATAAAAAGGTCCTACTCCACTCTCCACAATTCAACTGGAATTGTGGGGCTCTCCACTAACTTCACTCACTCACTCACAAACTTCGAGAGTACTACTCTCTTACAGTCAATCAAAGCTTAAACAGCTATCGACTTCTAACAGCTTCTACAAAGCTTACAAAAGATTAGTATTAATGAAAAGTTTTGAGTGCGACTAATGATTTTGACAGAGTTTCGGCAAGCTTAAAGTGCGTGTAAAATCCGATACTGAAATCATCACTGTTACTCTATTTTATAGGGTCAAATAACTAGCC
>JAPKLY010000546.1:172418-196414 GCA_026898435.1 Prunella vulgaris
AGATTGATTGAATTTCCTTCTTGATTCCCGTCAATCTTCGCGATCTACAATCAATCAAGTTTGTTCCCTTGATTGATTGATCTTCTATTCTGGGAATCCCTTCTTTTTGTCGCAAGTCAACCCTTAGAATGATTCCGAAGAATCTGGGCGGAGCACAAGACCTCAGCTGATCTGTCTCCTCAGCTGGTGTACGGTCTGCTGGTACTTGGGCCTCAGCTGATGTGCAAGTCTGCTGGTGTGCACCTCAGCTGATCTTCTGGACTTCATCTGGAAATTCTTGATCCTTGGTCCTTGTCTTGTCTGCGACGTGCTCAGCTGATCAGCTGATCTTCTGATGTCAGCTGATCTTAACTCCTCTGATGTTCTACTCTTGATACTCCAGTGTCAGCTGCTCAAGTCTTCTGTCTTCTGGAATCGGCTAAGTCCTCAAGACCTTAGCTGGTCTTCTTCTCTATGATAGCTTCAGATCTTCTAGGCAGCAAGGTTGATTCCCCCTTACTCGAACCTATCTAATCCTAACTACTCATCAGCTGTCTAACAGGTTTAACTGGTCCTATTATAAGCTGATTGGTTTATTTTATCATCAAAACATCTAACAAGAATATCCTAACACACATACATTCCTAAAATAATGATGAAGGGCGGGCATTATGCTTGATAGAAAAAGAAGATTTGATTTCCATGTATAGAGGAAAGATGAGATATAGGTACAAGGAAATATGGGCTGCTATTATTCTATTGATTAAAGGAGAGAAAACTGGGAGGAGCAGCAGGAGAGGAATACACGAGAAGGCTGCTGCAACAGATTTTTATTGCAATTAGAGTTTGAAATTTTTATGATTTCGTATTTATATTTTGTAGACTTCATGGCTATGTGTGGCTAAGTAAATTTTATATTCCAATTAAAGGGATGTTGAACCCTTTTATATTATCTTTTAATTAATTTTTCGTGATGTGTTCTTATTTTATATCTTGGGTTTTTCGTATTACTTGGTTGCATGTTCAGGAGTTTGGTAATTAATTTAGTAATGGTCTGCTAGGTTAATTTACATTTAATTCTACAGTTAGAATATAGGCAATGATCGTTAATTGTTATAGGATATATTTACGAGTAACAAATAGTGCACCATTCACTAGGGGTAATACAGATCTGGGTTATGTGAAGTGAATGTTTCGTATTTTGCAGTCCAGTCTTTCTATTAATTTGGTGGTTGAATGCGTTTAACAAATTAAATCTATTGAGCGTCTCACTTTGGTTGTTTGATTAAACAGGGCTAGTTAACGAGCTTCTCTTAACTAGCTAATCTAAAGAATTAATTCGGTTTAACTGAGCTTCTCGTTATTCTAGGGAAGAGATTTGAGATTGGAGTAAGACTGTCACGAGATTAATTAGGATAGTATAAATTGTAGGGATACTGAACTTAGGATTGAAATATTATTTCTCTCTCTTGATCTTAATTATATTTTCTTTTGTTCTCTTTTATTTGCATTAATTTAGTGATAGTTCAATTAGCAACCAACCAAACCCCCCTCGTATTACTCTTAGATTAATATAATTAATTCACAAAGTGATTTCCTGCTCCCTGTGGGATCGACCCTTGCTTGCCTTGCTACTAGTTAGTAGAGTACAGTTAAGGATTTTATTTTGCGTGCCTCGACAGCACGGTCAAAATTTTGGCGTCGTTGTCGTGGAGCAGCGTTAAATTATTTTGTGTTTTTTTTATATTAGTTTTTGTAGTAAATTTTTTTTAGTTAATATATTCTCTTTACTTCTCACAATCTTCTCCATGTTTTGTGCATGTTAACTCGTTCTTCTCACAGGACCAATTTTCTTTATATTTCAGAAATTGAGAAGGAAGCAAGAAGGTTGAGGAGAGAGACTCGAGAGCTTGGAAAGCAGTTACCTATTTCATTGTAGATTGATAGCCGTAGCAGCTCAGATAGTGAGGAAGTCGAGATGGCTGAAGAACGAACCTTGAAGGAGTTGGCAAATCCTCAGCTGACTCAACAACCACTATGCATCACGTTTCCACAGCTTGGAAATGAGGGCACCACTGAGCTTAAGCCAGGATTGATCCACTTACTTTCATCTTTCAATGGCTACATGGGAGAGGACCCACACAAGCACATGAAAGAATTCCATGTGGTGTGCACGAGCATGAAACCCACAGGACTTACTGTGGAGTAAACGAAGTTGTTGGCCTTCCCATTTTCACTGAAAGATATGGCCAATGATTGGCTCTATTACTTACCACCGGGCTCAATCACTACTTGGGCAGAGATGGAGAGAGTCTTTCTAGCACGATACTTTCTAGCTTCAAGAGCGGCAAACATCATAAAGGATATATGTGGTGTGAGGCAGATGAATGGTGAGACGCTTCATGAGTATTGGGAGCGCTTCAAGAAGCTTGTTGCAAGCTGCCCACAACATCAAATTAGAGAGCAGCTCTTGATCCAGTACTTCTATGAAGGTTTGTCCTTGATGGATCGTAACTTGATTGATGCGGCCAGTGGAGGGGCACTAGTGGACAAGACACCTGCTGCAGCAAGAGACCCGATTTCGAATATGGCTGCAAACTCACAACAATTCGGCCATCGGGATGCACCGTTGAAGAAGATTAGCGATGGAAGTGAGTCATCACTAGAGAAGCAAATTGCCGAGTTGACCTCATTTGTTAGAAAAGTTGCTGCAGAACGTTCACAAGTCGTGCCATGTAAGATATGCAATACCACTGAGCTCTCCACGGACATATGCTGAGTGTTACTTGATGAGATTGAAGCGCATGCCAATGCTGTGGATGGTGGGCATTTTCAGAGAGGGAAATACAATCTCTTCTCAAACACCTATAATTCGGGATGGAGAGACCACCCCAACTTGAGATATGGGAACCCGCAAAGAGGTGATCAAGTACCACCTCCCCCACCACAACAGCAAATGCAATATTTTCAGAAGAGAATGGAAGAGCAGAGTTCGAGCACTTCCCTGGAAGACTTAGTGAAATAATTGGCCACATGCTCTTTGAAATTTCAGCAAGAAACTCACACCAGCATCAAGAACCTTGAGAATCAAGTGAGTCAATTAGCCACTACGGTGAACCGCTTGGAGAGCCAATTTAGTGGTAGATTGCCATCTTAACCGAAAATAAACCCGAAAAATGTTAGTGCCATTATCTTGAGGAGTGGGAAGGAGCTCGAAGGACCTACTCTGGGTATTGAGAAATCTAGAGTCGAGGAAAATTCTGATGCCGACGATACTAAGTTGCCCAATGTCAAGCCTACTGTCGGCAAAAATGAGGTAAAATCTCCAAACTCCACTTCTATTCCTTCTAACACTTTACCCTTTCCTTCTAGGATAGAGAAAGAATGGAAGGAGGACAAAGATAAGCAAGTCTTGGATGTATTCAAGAAGTTGGAAATCAATATACCATTGATTGACGCAATCAAGCAAATACCAAGATATGCAAAATTTCTGAAGGAGTTGTGCACTCACAAGAAGAGACTCAAAGAAAATGAGAAGATGATTATGGGAGAAAGTGTCTCAGCTATTTTTCAGAGGAAATTACCGCCAAAGTGCAAGGACCCAGGTATGTTCATCATCCCTTATAAAATTGGTGACTGTATAATCGAACGTGCTATGCTTAATTTAGGTGCATCGATAAATATTATGCCACGCTCTGTTTATAATTCACTAAATTTGGGGGAGTTAAGGAAACCTGGGGTTATAATACAATTAGCAGATCATAGTAATGCATATCCAGATGGGGTAATTGAAGATGTCCTTGTGCAAGTGAATGAATTGGTATTTCATGCAGATTTTTACGTGCTTGATACGAATGACGAAGCCTCGGATTCCCCACCTATTTTGTTAGGAAGGCCGTTCATGAACACCGCCCAAACAAGGATAGATGTTCATGAGGGAACCCTCACAATGGAATTCGATGGACAAGTCATTCGATTTAGTATTCATGATCCCATTAAATTTCCTGCTGCTGATACTTCTGCTTTTGCTATGCATTGCATTGACCCACCTTTGCAGCAAGTGTTTGAGCTTAATTGTAGGGATAATGTGATGGTGCCCCTCGCAAACTCCCTGGATTATGAGGATGATGCCATGAAAAAGGAGGAACACTCTGTGCCTATCACGTGAAAGAAATAAAGTTTCTCGTCGAGCATAACGACGTTAAAAAATTGCGCTATTGGGAGGCAGCCCAAATTTTAATTATTTTTTGTTTTTCAATTTTAGTTTAGTTGTTTTTTTTTTAGTATTCGTGTAAAGGGTGGCTAAATTCTGTTAGATTGCGCAGGAGTTGTTCTCTCGTTAGGTGTGATTGTGCTCTAAATTCGTTGAAAAATAAAAAAAGTTAGCTTAAAGTTATCTGAACTTAAGCGTGATGACGCCTAAAAGGGAGTTCGCTCTGCCCTTACTTCCAAAAAACCAACAGAGGCTCTTTTGCATTTAAGCGTGACCACACCTAAATAAAAAATTGCTCCTGCCCATTTGTTGATAATTGTCGTTCCTCTATCTTTATTTTAGTAGATTATTATATTATATTTTTTTCTATCTGATTTTAGTCTCATCTTTCCCTTTCTGTTTGATTTCATTCTAAATTTAGGGATCATATTGAATGGGTCAAAATCCCTAATTCAAATCAGTCCACACGACGGACCACCGCGGTCAGTACTCCTTCGCCGGCTGCCCACCTACCCTACCGACCGCCGCCGCCTCGAACTCTCTCACACCCACCGTGACTGGATTCAGAAACGGCATCGGCCTTCTACCAGATCGCCCAACCCCTGATCGCGGCCGCCCCCTGGGTGGGCTGTAGCCCACCCTAGTTTTTAAATATTTTTTTATATATATAAAAAAAAATTAATACAACCCACCTTAGGAATCGAACCTAAGACCTTTAGGATTGAAATGAGCAACACTTTCCACTGTGCCACTTACAGCTTTTGTTATACAATTAAAATATAAGTTATATGTACCATATTCTGATCTAATATATAATAAACACCTAACCCTGGATTTCTTTCACCCCCGATTAGAATTTTTATTTTCACAGCAGTAAGCCGCTGGAGCCTGGACAACCTCTTCTTCTGCATAATTTACCACTTCTCCTGTGGTTACTCGTCGGTGATCCGGCACCGCCCCTCCGTTCGATTTATTGTCAGAATCCAATTGGTATGATTTTATTTCCTCTCTTGATTATAATTTTTGGAGGTTTAATTAGTTTTTTTTATCACTCAATACCCAATTCATTTGCTTTCTTTTATTGTTGTTGGTTATATTGAGTATTAAGTTAATATATTCTAACCATGAAATTGTAAGAAATAAATTTATTATTTTTTACATTTTACATAATGTGAAGTGGTGGGATTTGATATAATGAAGTAATGGGATTTGATAAAGTGTATGTATTATGTTGAGCATTTTATATGTAAAATAATTTGTTCAATTATTTATTAATTTTTTGATAGGTAATGGATAAACGAAAAGCAAAGAAAGGAAAATCTATTGAGTCGCTCTTTACCAACTTCAAACGTAAGGAACCTATGACAAGTGATGTAGATCCGCCTCTTAATATCCAACCTCCTCATCGTACATCACAAAGAATTGAGATTGATCTTGATTCACTTGAACGTGATCCGTTTAAACGCACTCCGATTTGTGAATATTTGGTTAATCAAAGAAATGAAATACGGCGAGCTTACATAAAGATGGGGCCATTTCAACCAATTTTGGATGAATATAAGACAACATTCGACGGAATTTAAAATCATCGATTCCAAAAGTCGTGGTTTCTTCAATTTCCATGGTTAGAGTACTCACCCACAAATCATGCTGCATATTGCTTTCCATGCTTTCTATTTTATCATTTGAACAATAGTCATTGTGTATTTACTATTGATGGGTTCAAAAGTTGGAAAAGAGTCAACAATGGGAAGAATTGCTCATTTCTGAAGCATGTGGGAGATGTTGATTCACAACATAGTAGTGCAGTAGTTTATATGAACTCTCTGAAGAATGTATCTCAGCATATTAATAAAGTCATCAATAGGGAAAAATCGGAAGAGATAAGGAAGATCTGTTTGCGGGTTATGAGTACAATAAAGTGTCTTGAGTTTCTTACTTTGCAAGGATGTGCACTGAGAGGACATGATGAGTCGGTATCTTCCAAAAATTGAGGTAATCTCATTGAATTGATAAAACTTTTGGGAGATGTGAATATTGATATTAAAGATGTTGTTTTAGAAAATGCTCCTTTAAATGCGAAGTATACATCACCAACAGTTCAAAAAGAGTTTTTGAGCGTCTTTGGTAGTCGAGTAAGAAATAAAATCCGTGAGGAGATTAATGATTCAAAGTTTTGCATTTTAGTTGATGAAGCTAAAAATATATCTAACAAATAGCAAATGGCTATTGTGGTAAGATTTGTTGATATTGGTGGTGTTTTAAAAGAGCATTTTCTCGATATTGTACATGTTAAAGATACCACTGCTGTAACGTTGAAGAAAGAAATATGTCTTGTCTTAAGTCGACATAACCTGCAAATATGCAATATTCGTGGTCAAGGGTACGATGGAGCAAGCAACATGGGTGGTGTATGGAATGGATTGCAAGCCCTTTTTTTGAGAGAGTGTCCTTATGCATATCATGTTCATTGTTTTGCTCATCGATTGCAATTAACATTAGTTGCTGCAAGTGGAAAAGTACGGCCGGTTTATTAATTTTTTCAAATTTGAATAAGATTGTAAATGTTGTGGGTGCTTCTTCTAAGCGTCATACCGAACTACGTGCCGCTCAAGCTCTTGAAGTTGTAGAAAAGACGGCTACTGGAGATCGTGAAACAGGTAAGGGAGCTAATCAAATGGAAAGTCTACATCATCCAGGAGAAACTCGTTGGAGTTCTCATTTTGATTCCACATGTAGTTTGATTGATATGTATGGTGCGGTGATTACTGTGCTTCAGAATACGTCAGATGAGGGTTCTTCTTACGAGACAAGTGGTGAAGCTTACAGTTGTTGGATGGTAATGAAGTCTTTTGATTTTGTATTCATCCTACACTAGATGAATAAAATTTTGGGGCTTTCAGATATGCTTTGTCGATCTTTGCAACAAAAGTCTCTTGATATCTTGAATGCTATGGATCTTGTCTCAACTACTAAAGGTTTACTGAAATTGCTGAGGGATGATGGTTTTGATTGTCTTCTAACACAGGTGAAGTCTGTTTGTAGAGAGCATCATATTGTGATACCGAATATGAATGATTGCTATGAAATGGGTACATGACGTTCGTGTCAACAAGTGGATACTATCACATTTGAGCATCATTACCGATTTGATGTTTTTAATGAAGCAATAGATACTCAGTTGTCTGAAATCAACAGTAGATTCAAAGATGAGACAGTGGAGCTTCTTGGGCTTAGTGTTGCCTTGGATCCCAAAGACAACTTCAGGTTGTTTAATGAGGATCATATTTATGATCTTGCCGACAAATTTTATCCTGGTGATTTTACTAATCAAGAAATGATCCATTTGAGACTTCAATTGATGAACTACAAATTGAATATTCTTTCTCAGTTAAATTTTCAGAATTTGTCAACTCTTTCAGAACTGTCCCAGAAGTTAGTGGAGACAAACAAGGCACATACGTATGCTATGATTACGAGATTGATCCACCTTGTTTTGACACTTCCTGTTACCACAGCAACAACTGAACGAGCATTTTCAGCTATGAAGCATGTCAAGAGTGTTCTTCGAAACAAAATGGAGAGTGATTATCTATCAGATTCCTTGGTAGTTTATATTGAGAGAGATTTATTTGAAGACATTGATCATGATTCTATTATCGATGAATTTTATCGGATAAAGAATCGTAGGGCACAACTTATGTAATTTTTTTTTTACTTTTTATGTTAAAATTGACTTCTATTTTTCGTATTATATTTATTTTAGACTCTCAGCCCGTCCTAAATATTCATCCTGCCTCCGCCCTTACCGGAGAGATGACCTCAATCCGATGCCACTGTCGTACCAGAGCCGCCATCGCGCACGCTCAAGTCGCGCAGCCTCGCTCCTCCGCCTGCAACACCTTCGACCGTCGCCGCCTTGCGCCCGCACTCCACCGCGTCTCCAAACATCACAGAACCACCGTCGCCAGATTCTACCGAATTAGACACCTGGCATCTTTGTTACACCAGAGCCGAGACACCCCTGTCACGTCCAGAATTAAAGCCACTGAAGGCGCCACACCAGCACCGATCACAGTGCACTGACCATCACGCACACCTCATCTCACGGTGCTCAGTCCTGTCAAACAACCATCGTAGGAGTGTCTGAACCAGAGTCACCGCCTCAGTCAGCGCGAACCCTTCCCACAACAAGGTCCTTACCAGATTTCATGGCTCAGGTAGTAGACAAATTGACCACACCAATGACCATGTTACTTCTTTCCATGTCTGCACACCCTCTTTGCTTTTATATGAATGTTGTTGCTTGACAGAATTAAGTGTGGGGGAGTGGATACAATGAGTTAGTAATTTTTTTTTATTTTGTTTGCAAGACATGTGGTAGGTTGGAAGTGTAGTTGATGGAGTAATCTAGCTGCTGTGATTCTTGTTCATACTAAATGGATTCATGCTAGTTTTCATGTTCTCTCGTGCACTGTTGGTTTGAGTCCTAAGGTATGACAAGGGTGTCGTGTGAGTGATTTACACGAGATTTTTTTAAATTAAAAGTGTGTAGCTGATTTTTGGTGATGGAATTGGGCAAGAATGCATGAGATTTGATACACAACACCTATTCCGTGAGCTTTTGAACCTTAGAGCAATTCATCCTATAGATGCTCAAATTTTTTGTTGTGGTCAATTTTGGTGTGTTCATTCTAGAACTTGTTCTTTTCATGCATTTCGAGACCGCATTCATGAACTCATGCATTAACATGATGAAGGCACTTAGGATTACCCTTTTGACTTATATGTACCTACCCTGTTGCATTTATCCTTAGAAGCCATGATTGAGCCTTAACTTTTACTTTGATTTAACACATTAATTAGCCATTTCCCATTTCATTTGAGGCCTCATCCGTTTGCACCCTTGGTTGAGATTTGATTGTGAAATTAGGTGCATAACAACTGTTGTAAATGAGAAGTGAAATTGTAGAATGGGAGGTGGTGTGAAAGAAGAAAAGAATTGTTGAGAAAATTGCTAAAAAAAAAAGAAGAAAAATGCTGAAATTGTTGAAAAATAAAGAGAGAGATGAACAATGTGTGCATAGCCTAAGTAGGCTAATGATTGAGATATTCATCTATTCTTGAGGATGAAGTTTGTAATGTGAAGTGATGAGTTTTGTTTTGAAAGAAAGGGATGTGATTGTGATTGTTGTTCTAGGCTTGTTATGCACTGAAATTTGCAATTAATCTTGACTAATGAGCCATATCTTATCCTTTATCCTACCCCTACCCCAAGCCACATTACAACCAAATCAAAGACCTTTTAATTTTTGCATGAGTTTCATTGTCTTTAGCGGTGGAGATTTGATAATTGAGCAAGCATATGGTGATGGCACATTACAATTTGACATGAGTGTTTTTGCTTCATACCCTTTATACACTTGAGCGTGAATGAGTGATATCTTTTGTGAGGGTATTGAATTTTGTGCATTTGAGTCCAAAGAAATTGCTGAAGGTTGATGAAGCACTTTGTTTTCTTAGATTGTACGTGAGTCATGATCGCTTGATTATTCTTGGGAGTGCTATGCTCTTGAATCCTTTGGTGTGTGAGATTTGAATATTTGGATTTGGTATGAGTTTGCTTGAGAACAAGCAAAGATTAAGTGTGGGGGAATTAGATAAGTAGAAATTTATGCATGATTTTAGTTTATTTGAGTGCAATTTATTGTACTTAATTGTATTAGAATTGTGTATTTTTCTATTTATATGAGTTTAATGGAATAAATCCTACCTTAATTATTTTATTGTGAATTTTGGGTTTTGCAGGAATTAATTTTATTAAATAGAAATTTAATAAAGAAGGACAAGAAAATACCATAGGCCCATGAATATGTTAATTACCTTGCCTATTATTGACACGGTGGATTGAGGGTCATGAAAAAGGAAAAATTTAAAGAGCCCATGTTATAGTCGGTGAAGAGGAAGGCATATCCATTCCTAAAATAATGATGAAGGGAGGGCATTATGCTTGATAGAAAAAGAAGATTTGATTTCCAAGTATAGATGAAAGAGGAGATATAGGTACAAGGAAATAGGGGCTGCTATTATTCTATTGATTAAAGGAGAGAAAACTGGGAGGAGCAGCCTGAGAAGAATACACGAGAAGGCTGCTGCGATAGATTTTTATTGCAATTAGAGTTTGAACTTTTTATGATTTTGTATTTATATTTTGTAGACTTCATAGCTATGTGTGGCTAAGTAAATTTTATATTCCAATTTACGGGATGTTGAACCCTTTTATATTATCTTTTAATTAATTTTTTGTGACGTGTTCTTATTTTATATCTTGAGTTTTTCGTATTACTTGATTGCATGTTCAGGAGTTTTTGTAATTAATTTAGTAATGGCCTGCTAGGTTAATTTACATTTAATTCTACAGTTAGAATATATGCCATAATCTGTAATTGTTATAGGATATATTCACGAGTAACAAATAGTGCACCATTCACTAGGGGTAATACGGATCTGGGTTATGTGAAGCAAATGTTTCGTATTTTGCAGTCCAGTCTTTCTATTAATTTGGTGGTTGAATGCGTTTAACAAATTAAATCTAGTGAACGTTTCATTAGGTTGTTTGATTAAACAGGGCTAGTTAACGAGCTTCTCTTAACTAGCTAATTTTAAGAATTAATTCGATTTAACTGAGCGTCTCGTTATTCTAGGGAAGAGATTTGAGATTGGAGTAAGGCTGTCACGGGATTAATTAGGATAGTATAAATTGTGGGGATACTGAACTTAGGATTAGAATATTATTTCTCTCTCTTGATCTTAATTATATTTTCTTTTGTTCTCTTTTATTGGCATTAATTTAGTGATAGTTCAATTAGCTACCAACCAAACCCCCCTCGTATTACTCTTAGATTAATATAATAAATTCACAATTTGATTTCCTGATCCCTGTGGGATCGACCCTTGCTTGCCATTGCTACTAGTTAGTAAAGTAGAGTTAAGGATTATATTTTGCGTGCCTCGACGGCACGGTCAAAATTTTGGCGCCGTTGCCGGGGATTGGGCACCATCACCCCTAAAGAAAGAACGACTCTTATAGATTCTAGGATTTTAAGCTCAAGAATCTAGGTTCACATGGTTAAAATTCACCTTATAATTTTATATTTATATAAGAACACAATACAAATGGTAAAATTCTGCTAAATCTAAAATATCATACTTACAGGCTATTATAGATTCTAGGATTTTAAGCTCAAGAATCTAGGTTCACATGGTTAAAATTCACCGAGAAGACACAATTGAGTGTTTCTCTGTCCCCTTCGCTTTTTTCTTTTATTCTCATTGTCTAAAAGGAGAGACAAGTTTAGCCTATATTACGTAGACTTTATTTTGATCTGTAATTGGTTTTGAGCTCATCTTCCTTATATAATGTCAATTATGCACAAACCATCGACACATAAATAAATATTTTTGATGAAAATGGCTTAGTCACCTTAAAAGATGACCTTATTATATGATGATATGCCCATCCACTTCTAATACACTGTCTTCTATATACAGCAGATTAATTGTCGCAGTTAATTAATATATGTTTGAGCGATTATCTTAATTACAATAGAGTAACACATTTTTACCTATAAATTCATTGGTATTGAGCCAATTTTAACCACACAACACAGTATTAATCTCATCACCTAAATACTCACTTCTTACATAGTTAATATTTGTCTAAGTATGTCTTCCATCGGAGCAAGCTACGCAAACATTTATGTGTTGCAGAAGCGCCAGAAAGAGAAGATGACGAAGAAAATAGAGGACGAAAGAGCGAAAAATGGTGTGATCATCAGACATAAAGCCATGTCATTAAAGTTTAAATTTATCCTAAACAAATCTACACAACCACCTAAACGGGAACCATGCGAGGCAGCATATTGATTATTGCAATTACCTTTGTTATGACAAATATAATGGGTTTTGAACCAGCAAGGTCACACATACGATTCAAAATGCTGCAATTGAAGTCCACTATATCAACCTATACAAAATCACACTAAAATATACTCTATATCAAATAGTTCAATTTGCAATCCTATCAGATTCAAGATACACATGTACATGCATAAATATTACAAAAACCACATATAACTGTTTTTACCGGAGAGGAGCGAACCGCTGAAGGTTTCGGTTAAGAACAATAAGAATGAAGGCAGGCACATCGCTGCTGTCTACGGAACAAATTAAAGCACTCTGTAACTAAAACAACACAAAATAAAATCAAAACACAAATAAAAAATTAATAAACAATATTTGGTCGATAAGCCATTAAAAGAATTTAGGCATCAATACCTAAAAGAGATTTTTGGGGCAGACCAGTCGAAATCAGTAATCAAAGAACAATACCAGAGTACAACAAAATCAAATGCAAAACCCCTTTAAAAAAGATGGAAATGGAGACGGTTTCACGGTTGAAATTATTGAAAGCTATTAAAAAAGTTTTGTGGACTCCTTCGAAAGATTGTTGGTATTCCACTAATAGAGATGAAAATGTTATAAAAACCCTTGAACTCCAGTGCCTTCGGTGAGGATTGCCACTACCAAGAAGAGAAAGAGACGATTCAGACTGTTGACCTTCTCCAAAGGAGATAGGTAACGGAAGAATAAGAAATGAGAATAGAAACGTAAAAAGAAGAATAAAATGCTGGTTAGGCTTTTTTTTCTTTAAAAAAAACACACGTGTCACTTGATGGATATGCACACTTGGCAGCTTACGAAGAGAGGAGACTCTACCGTCAAAATCTTGCACCACATACGTTGAATAACAAAACATTTTCAAAAATTACAATCGAAAATATTGAAATATGTCGAAGAAATCAACCGAAATTCATTATGATATTTTAAAAAATTTCTAAATAAACATATTTTGATTTTTTTCCAAAATTCTTAAGCATTTTCAACTGAAACTTATTAAGATTTTTGAAATTTTTTCCATAATCATCAAATTTGGAATATGATTGCGAGGAGGCAGCGGGCAAAACTGACCAAGGTACTTTCGGCGAGGGAGGGGTAGATCTCGGCTATGGCGGGGACTCCAGCTTTGATGGCACTATAAGGGGAGGCGTCTATCCTAGACATCCAATGGCCTCAATCTACATCTGCACTGTATGGACCGACAACGGTCGGGTTTTGTCTCGACGGCGGTGGCTGCATAATGATGGGCTTTGGTGGAGGATGGAAGGAGGTGGCGACACGGTGGAAGTGACTTGAAGGACGGTGGGACTGGTGTCATGGTGAGCGGTGAGACGGTTGGCGAGGACAAAGACCAGAATCAGGTGACCCATACCGAGACTAGAGAATATAGCAACATAAAGGTTGTGGAATGAGGTATCCATGATGTTGGGACATTCTGAGTTGTTTTGATTCAGATCTCAAAACCTCTAAGTATGAAAATATGAATTTGCCTAAGTACAAATGTTCAGGATTGTATAGATTCAGGAATAGTTCAAGATAGATTAGACTTATTTTATATTCACAGGTACTCAGCTCAAGGGGGCCTACTAAAGACTGAAGTCAGAGGGAGATGTCCTGAAGATTGAAATTAGGAAGAAGTTAATCCTGAGGATAGTGTGTACATAGAAGATCAAGTTCAAGATGACTGTCCTGAAGCTGAGATCCTGAGAAGATCCTGAAGAGATGTTCCTGAGAAGATCGATCCTGAGAAGAAGACAATCCCGAGGAATTCCACTGATGGTGTTCTACTGAGTATACTAAGCGTACTCAGGATAGAACCTATTAAGTGAAGGCGGAAGTAACCTGAGTAATCGAGTTGAGTGTCTTTCCTACTGAAACTTGTAAGTCCTGACAGAAAAGGTTACTGGCGTATTGAGACTTAGCATTTATGCTAAACGACTAAGGACAAGAAGAATGTCAGAGCTCCAATGAAGGCAAACATTTATGTCTGAGTTTAAGTACATCTTACTCAGAGTATTAAATGGTACGATGAAGGACAAAGTCATGTCAACAACTAGGCGTTTGAAGAACAGCCAGTGAGATAGTGACACGTATGTATGGAGCTGATGCTTCATTAAATGTCCACAGTCTTGCAGGCGGCGCCAGAAGACTTTCACCAAATCAAGCATGGTGAAAAATAAATCTTACAACCCTAGACTGCCACCTACCTAAAATAGGAAGATTTATTTTGATCTCCTCCAGCGGATCTATTACAAATCACCCTATAAATACAGAAGACCTTGCACCCTAACACGGTCACAAAAATTTCAATTATGAAATTAATCAAAATTTCAAGCGCTCAAAGTATTCAAGCTCTCAACACTCTGCAAGACAAATTTCCCTAGTGTTGATAGGAAACTTTCTATATTTAGCTTAGAGTGATAATCCATCCTTTATATCTGTTTTGATTATAAGGATTATCACAAATTAATTGGAAACTGAAAGCTAAACCACTCAAAAGTTATGAGTTGGTTAGTGGGAAGGACTGAGACTTGTAAAACCACCCAGGGGTTGAATTCATTAGAGAGGAAGGAGACTGCTCGTGCACCTTGGCACGTATAAAAATAAGAATCGATCCTAAGAATGGATTGCTCCTATTAAATCAGGTCGTGGATGTAGGAGCTTGAGTCTCTGAACCACGTAAAAACCCTTGTGTTCTGATTTACTTTTGCTCTGCATTCCTTAACTGTCATCATTTAGATTCAGGATATCATTTCAACATAGTTTTGAACTCCAGGAAAAATCAATCTTCCTGATCCCAAGAATTGAGCATAGTCTCTTAACCACTCTTTCAGTAACTAAGCTAAAAACCACTTTCAAGAAAATACTAAAACGGGTATAAATTTAGGGCTCACCATTCCGCACTGAAAGTTTGATTAGATAACTATCCAACTGTCCATCTTCTCAGCAGTCAGTAGGTGAATTATCTTTTCTGAGCTCACTCTGAGCACTATTTCAGGATTCATCTTTCTGTGGTTCCTGAGTATTTCAGTCCTAAGGACAAATTCCCAGTGAGCATCTCACTTTCTAACTGACTAAATTCTTGAGCGGAATTTCCTGAAAAAGAAAAAAGTTGTGATCAATGTATTTCCCCCCCATATACTGATCCTCACTCGTTTTGGGACCAACACATGACCATGAATTAATTAATGCAAATAATTTTAAAAATTGTGTTGGGCGTGGCTTGGATATTGTTGGGGGTGGATGTGTTGGGTGCATCAAAATTGAGTTGAAATGGTATTAGAATTAGAGATTTAGGTGTGTGTACTATAAACACATGTGGATGCATATAACCTAGGTCATATATTAATAAACTATTAAAAGGATAAAAGTTTGTTAGGTGTTAAACGGGCTAACCTTAATTTTATACTTAACTCTTGCGGCACTTAGGTTAAATGGGCCATAAATGGATTACATCACCAAAAAACTTTAAAAAATTCTATACCAAAAATCTAAAATAGTGATAAAAAAATATATTTAAACTAAAATTTAAATATTTTTCATAATTTCATTAAAATTACCTAAAAATAGTTTAACATAATTAATTTTTATATTTAAATACTTATAAGTTCAAAATATAAATTCATAAAAG
This sequence comes from Prunella vulgaris, assembly GCA_026898435.1. Taxonomy (NCBI): domain Eukaryota; kingdom Viridiplantae; phylum Streptophyta; class Magnoliopsida; order Lamiales; family Lamiaceae; genus Prunella; species Prunella vulgaris. The sequence goes on from JAPKLY010000546.1 coordinate 188,201, forward strand.
TTCAAATATTAAAATCATTACCTAAAGGTGTCAGATAACAAATTCTAAATCACAAACATCACATACTAGCAATCCATTGACAAATCTTGTGAGCAGACCGATAACCAGAGCATATGCAGCTCTGTGGGACCAATATGGCCCACAAATGCTTAGCAGATGATATTTATTCCAAACATCGAGAATCAAGTGAAAATCGCTGATGCAGCCACCACCACATTTTTTTTGTTCTCTGTCCGCATCTTGCTCTTCAAATCCGATTCTTTACTCCTTTTATTTTCATCTTCCACCCTTCTCGCCAACTTCTATTGAATATCACCTTTCATTTACTGATTTATAAGCCTCCTTTTCTTCTAGACCTCTAGGTATATGCAAAAATGCCTCAAAGGAATCAAGAGCAAATAAACCAACATTCTTTTTTTTTTTTTTTTTTTTATGAAATTCTTGTCTTTTCAGAAGTAGAAAAAATGAGTTGAGAAAATAAATTAACCAAACGTAGAGACAACCGAAAAGTAAATTGAGACAAAAAATTCACTCTTGTCGTCGTCTTCTCCTTACTCATTACAGAGATAAACACCACAAAGGAAACAAATCAAACAAGAAAGCAACCTTAAATAGTGTTGATACCCCGTTTTTAAAATTGAAACTCAATCATAATCGTTGAGAAAAAAAAAATCATAGATTGCCCCAATCTTTTAAGCAGCTAAAAGTGAGAAAAAAAATCATTGATTGTCCTAACCTGTTAACAGCAAGAGAGACTCACTTAGAATAGAAATCGTGTGAGAGGCGGGCGGTGGTCATCGACTGCAGTGTTTCAGAGGCGGCAACGCTGGGGCTTTCATGCCAGAGAGTAAGACAGATTGACGGCGTGAGGGGAGGTGCACCACAGTGGAAGGACGGCATTGAGAGGTTTGAGCATGGTGAAAATTGAATTTTAAAATTTGTAGAAGAGAAAGGGGGATGAGTGTGAAATTTGACTATCTATTTTTATAGAAAAAGCAAGATTACAACTATGGTGATCCATGTGCTGATCTTATGAGATTAGGATAAAGTATATATTTTGGAGTTCCTTGTAATGACTAAAAGTTTTCATAATAATATGTAACGAGCAAGTCTTTTATGCACCAAATGCACGTACAATTCAAGTGGATTTAAAAAAAAATCACATATGTTATTATTGAAAAATTTATTTTTAAAAATTCACTTTTTAATAATAAATGATATAATTTTTAAAAATACACCTGAGTTGAACGGTGCAATATGTGCATACGAAACTAAGGCATTTACAAAAAAAAATTGAAGCAATGAACCCATATGAGGTTGACCCTTATCAACTTTATCAATTAAAACAATCTAGTCCTAAGTATTTATATATGGGAATCAAAACAATAACATATTATTTCTAAAAAGTTTATGTTGCTATGAAAATGACAGTAGGAAAAATCTTGACCACAGCTGAAGGAAGAATTAATCATAAACTTTCAATTAGTACCGTGCCGTATTATTTACATGTCAATCATCAGTGAGGTATAAAGTTGCTGAAGGACAAAATCAATACTATAGGACATGTTTGATGAAGTATTTCTTTTATGCATTATACATGAATATAATTCTACAATGAAAAAGGGTTAGCATGCCTGTTTGATAATTAGAACGGAGACAATATGATCATTAAGATTACCTTATGAAGTAACTAATTGATGGATGCTACATTATCAAATACTATTTGATTTTCTAATGAATGGCCCAATAATACCAAACAAAGCAAATTCACATACATCAAATATTTTTGTTGTCAAATGAATGACCCAACAATACCAAATGAAAAAAATTCACATGCATCTCCGAAATCAACGAATGGATAGTATTTTTCATATACAAATCATGGAAATTTACTTCAATCACATTTTAAATACAGATATGGTCCAAATATCCAATTGAAGCTCCGATTAAGATACGAAGACACATCAATAAATTACAGAATCTGGCAATTCATCATATGCGTGAATTTAGATTAGACGAACTTATAGGACGCATAAGAAAGAGTGCCAGCGCTCCAACTATGGTGGATGAGCTCACCTCTGGTATTCTCACCGGCGGCGCCCATAGCAACGTGCAGCGGGTAGAAATGGTCGGGACTCGGGTGCGCCTTCCGCGCATGCGGCGCTTTCTCCGCGTACTCGTTCACATCTCCATACCTTCCTTCAACCAACGCTTCCTTGATCCAATTGTCGAACTCGTACGCCCACGGCGCCACCGATTTACCGCCCATCGTCCGCAGGTTGTGCGTGGCCGCGCCAGACCCGACGATCAAAACGCCGTCGTCCTTCAGCGATTGCAACGCCTTCCCCAACCGATAGTGGTGCTTCGCGTCCTTGTGCGTCTGGACGGACAGCTGGCAAACCGGGATATCCGCGTCCGGATACATCAGCATCAGTGGGACCCACGCCCCGTGATCCAAACCGCGTTTCTTATCGACCTGCACCGTTTCGAACCCGGATTCGATGAGCAGCTGCTTCACCCTGTTTGCCAATTCGGGCGCGCCCGGAGCCGGGTACTTGATCCGGTACATCTTGTCCGGGAACCCGTAGAAATCGTAGATCGTTTCGCAAGGGCCCGAAACGGCGTTGACTGCGGGCTCGGATGTTTCCCAATGGCCCGAAATTATGAGAACAGCCTTGGGCTTCTCAGGCAGGATTTTCTGGCGGAAGGATTTGAGGAAGGGGCGGGCCGGGAGGGAATCGTCGATGGAAAGAGTTGGAGAGCCGTGTGATATGTAGAAGGTTTCTTGAATTCCTTTCTTCTCCGCCGCCATTGTCGTCTTCTTGATTGAGATTTCTCTGCTGTCAATTGATTTGGGCAAATTGATTGTGAAAATGGTGCAGACACAGAGGGATCCGAATGCGTATATAAGAAAGAGGGATTTTGCGTTCATTCCGTGTGATCTCCGAAATATCCGACCCGACTCTGTTGACTTTCTGGTGAGCCTTAATCTTTATTGCTAAAAAAAATATTTCTCACGCTACCCAGGGTACGAACAAACGACACAATGATGTCGATTAGAAACTTCTTAGAGTAGGTAGCAGGTGAGAATATACACCTCTATTCTTACCCCCCGGGGCGGCGGGCCCCACCCCAAATTCTCAAAATACATCTTTTTTACTCCCTCCGTCCACGATAAATAGTCCACGTTGCCTTAAATGGCCGTCCACAATAAATGGTCTACCTACCTAAAATGGAAAACTTACAATCATTATTTTCATTTTTTATACACGTATATTCACTTTTACACATCACATCAAGTACTTTTTTAATAATTAAATAATTTTTTATACTAATACACTCACTTTTACACATCAACATCTACTTTTCTTAATAACCGTGCATAGCAAGAGTAGTCCAATTTTCATGGACGGAGGAAGTATTAAATATATATTAATAAAATTAAAAAAGATTATCATATATTATTAAATATACCCTATTAATTTTAGAGGAACACTCACGTGAAATGTGTCACGTCGTGAAACGGATAAATTTTAAAAAATTCGTGGATCCTACCGGATCGGGTCGGATTTGGTCTTTTTTAAAAAAAATCCGCAACTATGATTCCAGATTTTTAGCTCCCAGGTATGTTACTATTTAGCCAAATACATGTTAATAATAAGCAAAATGTGTGTTATAATTATATTAAATGTTATTTTCTTTACATATATTCATTTGTTTTGTGTAAAAATAACATTTTTTCATACAATCTAATAATAAACGTGTGTTACTACAAAAAAAATTATTTTTTTCATAAATACTTATGAGAAAATAATATATTTTCTTATAGTAACACACATATTACTTTTGTGTTATATGAAAAATTATTTATTATATAAAAATAAATGAATATATATATATATATATATATATAAAGAACAATATTTCATAAGATTGTAACACACATTTGCTCTAATAGTAACATACATTTGCTCCCCTAATTTGTGTTACAATATGGGCAAATACGTGTTACTGTAAGAGAAAATGTACTTTTATAAGAATAAGTATGTGTTTTTTAATTTAATCATCATTCCTTTAAATCTAGGTATATTGATTCATATATTAATACACTTTTTTACTTTTTTATATGTGTTATTAACTTATTATATAAAAAATAATTATTTCAATACAAATAAATATATATTTATGAAAAACCAATATGTTTTCAACACACATGATTTTTCTCTTATATTATGTTAAAAGCTATTTATTCTATAAAAATAAATGAATATATGCAAAATAATAACTTTTTATAAGATTATAACACACATTTTCTCTAATAGTAACATATATTTGCTCCCCCAATTTGTGTTACAATATGGACAAATGTGTGTTACAATATAGGCAAATACGTGTTACTGTAAGAGAAAATGTACTTTTTTAAGAATAAGTGTGTATTTTTTAATTTAATCACCATTCCTTTAAAGTTAGGTATATTGATTCATATATTAATACAGTTTTTTACTATTTTATATGTGTTATTATATAAAAAATAATTATTTCTATACAAATAAATAAATATTTATGAAAAACCAATATGTTTTCTTATAGTAACACACATGATTTTTCTCTTATATTATGTTATAAACTATTTATTCTATAAAAAACAAATGAATATATGCAAAATAACAACTGTTTATAAGATTGTAACACACATATGCTCAAATAGTAACATATATTTGCTCCCCAATTTGTGTTACTATTTGGGCAAACATGTATTACTATAGCATAAAATGTATTTCTTATTTATTTATTTTTACTATTTATAATACATGTTCGAATTAAATAATAATAATAATAATTATGCCTTGGTATTGGGCCTTGCCCATAGTAAGCCTTGTTGGGGGCACACTGAAACTGTTCATAATAGTCTTGGGTTGGCAGGTTGCGTCATTGATCTCTTCAATGTAACAATCTCGTTGCAATACCCGCGAATTTTGGTATGGGTATGGATATAACCCATTTAATAATATGGTATCGTTTCACACCGTGAAACTTTTCATATAAGTTTTTGTCTTAATTTTTATAATATCATTTATTCATCAAAACAAAAATTAACACATTCCCATCATTTTTTCTACATTAGAAACATAATTTAAAAAATATTTGTCTCTTTCTTAATTAATTAAAATAAATTGAATATATTTAAAAAATATTTAAAAAAATTCAAACACACATAAATTAAAATATCATTTAAAAAATAAAAAAATTATGAATATTAAAATATTTAAAGTATAAATTCAATTTTAAAAATCAATAAAAATAAAATTTTGAAAATAATAATAAAAGAAAATAAAATGAATCTTCAAAATAATTAAATTAACTAGTTTTGAATAAAATTATTTAAACCTAAATAAATTCTGAAAAATTTAAATAAATTGAGTTAAATTAAAAATTAATTTTAAAAGAAAATTAAAATAAATATACAAAAATTCAAAAAAATCTTCAAAAAATATAAATTAAAAAAAATCTTAAAAATATTAGGCTAAGGCTTAGATTTTAAAAAAAAATCAACTAAGCTTCATAAATATTTAAATTAAAAGTTAATTACATTTTAATTTTTCTTATCTTGAATTATTTATTGAATTTAATAAAATTAATTTCTTAGTTTTAACTATTTTTTAAAAATTAGGTGGACTTTTATTATTTTCTTAAAGATTTAATTGGATTTTTTCAAGATTTAGTTAATTTATTTTAATATTTTTTTAGGTTTTATTTGTTTTTATTTTTTAATTAAATTATTTATATATTTATCTAATTTTTTAAGAATTGATTTTTTAATTTTTTAATTATGAAAATATTTATCTAATCATTTAATTAATTATTTTAGTTTTAAATTAAAAAATAAAACTTAGAAAAAATAAATTAGTTCATATTAGAAAAAAATATAAATAAAATATTAAAAAATAAACCTTAGAAAACTAAAATTAAAGTTATTAAACCTTAGAAAAAATAAATTAGTTTATCATATATTTATATAAGGTTTACTTAGTCTTTTTATGCATGTTTATTTTTGTCTCTAAAATAGTAGGGTATGTTTAGAGGTTTTTGGGGTATGAATAATATGACCCTATACTTAATTGTTTAAATGGGAAGCATAAAAAAAGAAAAAAAAAAACTGAACACGAAAAATAAAATCACATAGATTTACGTGGTTTAATATTATAATCAAATTTTGTAAGATTTGATAAGGTGATAAAACTAAAACAGATACAGTGGAGGAAAATTATTACACGGAAATAAGAAAATTACTACAAAAATAAAATTTTCGTGTCTAGTTGAGGAGACTTTTTCTCGCAAAATGAAAATTCTCCATTGGTGCTCATCGATTGGAATTATGCTTCCAAAGGTAAAACGACACTGTCTTCAAGTGTGCAGTACCACAGGACTTGAAGCTTCGGCGAATAATAAAGCACTTATGAACTGAACATTACACTTAGACATTATATGCAGAGAATAGGTGATGAGGAGAGAGTTCAGAAATTCTGTGGATTTCGAAGAATGTATGTTGACATCATTTGTAGGTGAACCTCCACTCATTTCCGAGGAAAGAACGTGTCAGTTGACCACGATTCCTAAAAATATGATAGCATCAATCCATCAGATCGATTTTCAACGTTACCAAAAATAATGGTGCAGATTTCAAATGTTTCCATAACAGCTTTCAACGTTTCCATAATGATGGAGCGAAATTTATGATTATCAAGCCCTAAATTTTATTACATTGAAAGCACGCAGAAGTCTTCTTATTTCTATTTAAGTTTCGAAAATAATAAAGAAAAAGGCATTGAGCTTGACTAATTTTTCATTAAAAAAATTTCCTTTAAAAATATGTTGGACTATTATAAAAACATCTTTTTTTTTAATTAAACATGCATAATAACTCATTTAAACTCATAAATTATAACACATCACATATGACCATTAATCATGCATAAATACACCAAAGACTCAACTCCTCACAGTTTTCCAGCACGACATCGTCATACAAATAATTTTGGTACAAATATTTATACTTGTCAAAAAAATCGAAAAAAAGAAATTCATGTAAGAACCTAACTTCCAGTAGTATTTAATTATAATTTTTATAAAAATTTTACACGGACCAAACAGTACAGAAAATTCGAAGAATCACGAAAATAGGGCAGTCTGCCACACTTTCTTAAAAAATTCATAATAAATAAAACACAACTCCAAATTACATGAGACTATTTGGATTAAAAAGATAATTCAACCTAGTTTCATAATCTAAAAACAATTTATCAAAATAAGAACGGCTTGCTAACAAGCTGGATTGAAAATTCTTTTTCTTATACATGCAAACTAAATGACAATTCATGAAAATCTCATAATTAATCTTGACATGAAATTAAGGGGGTGTATTCGTTTAAGATTTCGTGGGATTTTAAAGGATTTTTTTCTTATAAAAAAGTCTGTTGGTATTCAATCAGTATTTTAAAATAATCCACTGATATTCAATCAGGATTTTAAAAAACTTAAAAACAATCCACTGGTATTCAATCAGAATTTTAAAAGACTTAAAAACAATCCACTTGTATTAAAAAATATAAGGATTTTAAATGATTGTTGGGTTTGATGGATTTTGATAGACTTTTTAGTGTATTTTATAAATACCAACAATCCCATCAAAACCCCTAGGATTTCGGTGGACTTTTTTAATTAGTGACTTTATTTATCCCCAAATTGATTTATATATAATTATTTATTTTTAAGACCTAAAATAGTTTTAACCTTATAATTTCATCTCTGCATTTATAACATCAACGATAAAGTAATTACAGCGACGAAGGCTAATATAATATTATATATACATATATACTAGAATAAATAAAAATAATTAATAATTAATCATTAAATATATATGTATGTTTTATATAGTATTAAAAATGATATTGTTCATCCTAACTTATATACAAGATAAATATTTATTTTTTATATAGTATTATTATATATTACATATGTCATTAGGTAATATTTTTATATTGATAATATATTTTTACGGAATATGAGTTTTGTTATATTTTACTTTGGTTGCTTTGATTATTCAATTTCGATACTTTTTAACATATACACATATATATGTGTATATCACAATATATATATATATATATATATATATATATATATATATGATACGTAGAAATTAATATATGA
>JAPKLY010000546.1:196514-274249 GCA_026898435.1 Prunella vulgaris
ATTTTTCCTATATACTGTGCCTAAAGTCCATCTAATGAAACAAAAAAGCTCATGCTATCATTGGTAAAAGGAAAATATAATAGAAGTAAGGAAAAAAAAAAGAAAAAAAGGAAAATATAATAGAAAAATGGAAAAAAAATAAGAAAAAAAAGGAAAAAATAAAAAAATAAATTTCATGCATGCAAACCCTACTCTTTAAATTGGGAGCATACGTACAAAAAAAAATGAAGGAAGGAGAATAACAACAATCAAGCATACCTACGCAGAATTGGTAGAGATAAAAAGGTACAATGTCATCGAGTGCGGAGTACTTTTATTTCAGTATTTTATGTTTTTATTATGCTATCTTATTTATATTTCTCAAATTCTATGATGTTGTGTGACTAGCTTATTATGATTCCAATTCAAAGATTGTTCAACCTTTTTTATATTATGTTTTAATTAATTCTTGGTGATGTACTCTCTAATTAGTTTTTCGTATTAATTAGTATTAATTTTGAGTTTTTCGTATTAATCGTCATGGAAAAATATCACAAAATGTTTTAGCTGCTTGCAATTTTGATTTAGAGTTCATGTACGTTCTAAGTGGGTGGGAGGGCTCGGCTCATGATTCCAAACTACTAAATTATGATATAACAAGGAGGAATGGACTTAAAGTGGCATAAGGTAAATAATTATTTTTATATTATTATTATTGTTGTTGTTGTTGTTGTTATTATAATACTAATATTATATATTACATATATAACTAGGTAAATATTTTTTGGTGGATTGTGGATTTCCTAACCGACGTCAGTTTTTAGCTCCATTTCGAGGCGTTAGATATCATCTACAAGATTTTGCATGTCAAGGTAATGACCCTGAAAATGAGAAAGAATGGTTCAATCTTCGCCATGCATCTTTAAGGAATGTGATCGAGAAAATATTTGGTATTTTTAAATCAAGATTCACAATTTTTAAGTCAGCACCTCCATTTTTATTTAAGACACAAGCAGAACTTGTACTAGCATGTGCTGCTCTACATAACTTTCTTCTCAAAGAATGTCGTTCTGATGAATTTCCAATTGAATCGGTGGACGAACCTTCATTTTCAACATTACCAGTTAATGAAGACCGTGATTTTGAGCCTATCATTCAAACTCAAGAGCAAGAACGACAAGACGCTAATACTTGGAGGACTAGTATATCTATGAATATGTGGAGTAATGCTATTTAGGAGAACATGATATTATGATTTTTTTTATGTCTTTAACTTTTTTTTTTATATTTGAAGGTATGAATTTTTTTTGAATTTTTATTGTATGTCACAAATCCATTAAATTCTGCAAAGTCTACAAAATCCTATAAAATCCATTAAAATCCTGATTTTAAAAGTTTTACAAAATCCTGCAAAATCTTAAAAGTCACCAAAATCCTACAAAATCTTTAAAATCTGCAGGATTTTTTTCAGCTAAAAAAGTCTTTTAAAATCCTAATCCAATACAACCCCTAATTTTCTTTAATTCACTTATCATACAAATCAATTTATAGACAAATTATTCCTAAAATATGCTACTAATTAAACCCATCAATTTTGCATGCAATTTTATTAATTTAAAATCCTAACTTTTCATATGTAAAATGTAACATGCAACTTGCACAATCACATAAACTTGATAAAATTCATTCATAGTTACTTAAACTTAAACTTCATGTCGCAAGTAACACAAAATTCAAACTTGCAATTAAACATATAATTCTAAAAAAAATAAGGAAAAGAGTGGCAACATGCCATAAGTTTTAACTACTAAAAATGTAATTCTATTGCATTAACTTTAAATAAAACCTTGCATCTTTTATTAGTCTTTTGAAACGCCTCGTCTCTACCTTCCACTTTCCACCACGAGCTCTTCTTTTAAACCTCATCTGAAAATTTAAAGAAAATAAAGGGGGTGAGTATATCAACATACTTCGTGGGGAGAAATGACCATATTCAAGGTTAAATCACATAAGCTCAATTCATATACTTACAACACATAAACATCCATTATACAGTTTTTTCCTCGTTGAACATAATGAACAACTTTCCTTTTACACTACACGGCTTTTTTCTTCGCCGAACATAATGCATACTTTCTTTTATGTTATATGGCATTTTCCTCGCTGAACATAATACATACTTTTACTTTCATTCACATGCAACTAATATATTTGTTGATAGATTTAACTAATTGGATGATTAATGGTTGTTTATCTTAGGAATCTATCAAACAATAATCAAGATTATAGTTGAGTTCTTGAATATGAAAGTAGAGAGAGAGAGTTGAGAGCTAGTGAGAGAAAGTGTATGTTGTATTATGAAAGCTTAGAGAGAGAAAGATACAAGGGAGACATATTTATAGGTTTGCATGTGTGAGGTGGCACCTTGTGAGCCTACTTGGCTTTAGGTGTTGACAAGTGTCCTCGACACTTGTCCCTGCTTATCACAATGCTACCTTTACAATGCTCGTTCTACTACATATCTACTTGCTTCTTATACATACGTTGTCAAGACCCTAGACCTAGGCGAGCTTCCTAGGCGAGCTTCAAGGCCTTGTGTATGATGGGAGCAGTGTAGAGATGGACTCTGGCTTGGTCTCCTCAAGTATGGGCGATCTATCCTTCAAATGAGTAAGCTCGCTCGCGAGCTTCTCTCTCTCATGTCTGGTTGGTCATCTGACCTGGCTATAGGGAACCCGGGCGAGCTTCTTTCTCTTCCTGGCGACCATCTCCAACGTTGACTTTAGTCAATGTTGACGACGTGGTTCCCTAACAAGTTGGCGATCTTCTTAGCCTTATCTCATTAATCTCGTGATTATCCTTGGGTAGCTCGCTTAAATGAGTCAAATAATAAATATTGTTAAATGAGTCAAATAATAAATGGCGGATCGTGTCAGATTTTTTGAAGCGGGTCATTTAAGCGGATCCGGTAATTTAGGAAACGGGTTGCTTAATAATTCAATTAAAACTTCGTATTCACACTTTCCTCTCTGTTTTTCATTCTCTCTCTCGTTCCTGCATCCTTCTTCTTGACGGTTCTGCGACGGTTATCGGCAATTTTCTAGTTTTTCCACCATTTTCGACTTCATATTTACAGTTTAAGGTATTTTTTCTTACATTTTCATCTTCATTTCAAGTTTTTTCCATTTTTCAGAGTTAAATATGTTGGTTAGTGAAATCTAGGGTTTCTGTGTTGTTTATACTTCTTATTTTCTTTGTTTAGACGTATTTTTTGTTGAAAGTTTTTCATATGCTTTAAACCCTAGGTTTTTATGCTTTATTTTGTCGATTTTTTATTAATCAGTGTGTGCGTGAAGAGTTTCTGTTCAATGCGTGCTCATATGATTGATCATTTTGTAAGGCATATTATTTAAATACATGTTCGTATTGTTTGAAATTTTTGGGTCAGATGCTCAGCTTAATGTTAATGCTCTGTTTTTTTTATTTAGTTGATGTTTTATGTTCAGTAACACAAATATTTCTATATAGTAACATGTATTATTGCTATATAGTAATATAAATAGTAACATAGTTTTGTGTTGTTTAGTAACACATATTTAGTTGTTTAGTAACATGTAATTCTATCAGTGTTATTATTATTGTGTTGTAACATGCATATTATTGATTTGTAACATAAATATTTCTATATAGTAACATGTACTCCCTCTGTCCCAGAGGAACTTGCAAGTTTTTCTTTTCGGGACGTCCCAGAGGAACTTGCAGACCCAAAAAAGGAAACCCTTTTATAAACTTCACCCTCATAATATCTACATATTTACATAAAATGCCATTACTTTTTCACTTTTGGACCCACATTACACTCAATCCAACTAACTTTTTCACTTTTTACATAAAATTTTACCAAATTAACCCTCAAAACACTACTTTTTTTACTTTATTCTACTTTCTTCTTAATTTATGTGCCCCTCCTCCCTTGAAAATTGCTCTGGGACGGAGGGAGTATTATTGTTGTATAGTAACATAAATAGTAACATAGTTTTTTGTTGTTTAGTAACACACTTTTTGTTGTTTAGTAACATATAATTCTGTCAGTGTTATTATTATTGTGTTGTAAAATGCATTTTATTAATTTGTAATATGGATTTTATTAATTAGTACTATGAATATTACTATATAGTAACATAATTTTCTGATATGTAGTAACATGCGTATTATTGATTTGTAACATGTATATTATTCAATTGTAACACATTACTCATTATCTTTTTTTTTTTACTTGTATTACAGATTATAAAATGGACAAAAATCTAGATGCGTCCTTTGTAGATGATTCAGATGTTATGATGATTAAATATCCTATTGCTCCATCTAGGAAGCGGAGTAGTCATGGTTCTAGTAAGGGCACAACAATTGTAATTGTATCATCTCAACAAAATAGGTATGGTTCTTTATATATATATATATATATTTTGTATTTGTTCATTTAATGTTACATATATTTATTAATTTTTTTTTCATATTTAGAGAATTCACTCCTCATAGCAGACCTACTTCTGTCTTTGAGTTGGTTCAATGTTTGAACATTGCTCAGAGGGAAGCTGTTAGAAGTATAGGTTTTGGTGGTTTACTGAATTTGAATCTCACAAAGCTCAGTGGGTACCCAATGCTTAAGTGGCTTGTTGATAATTTTAATCCTCACAGTTGGCAAATGTCGGTTGGCCGTTCGCAAAGTTTTGTTATTACTCCAGATGATGTACATGACATTTTCATGATACCGAGGAATGATGGATGTGATGTCCCTATTTTTAACCGAGGTGAAACTAATCTTTTGCTTGGAAGTACAGTCAGCTGTATGGTATTAGAACTTTGTCGAAGTTGACGGCTCTTGCTGATGTTTTCAAAAAGAAGTTGAAGGATGGTAGTGACGATTTCAAGCTTTTGTTTGTGGTCATGTCTTCATTCTTTACTCTTGCATCTAATCATTTGGTTTGTAACCCTGGAATTTTGAAGGCTGTTGTTGATGTTAGCAATATATCAAAGCTTGACTGGTGTTCTTATGTATTTAACAAGTTATGTGAGAGTGTCAATTCTGTTCGGGTGAATGGCGCTCACAATGTTACTGGATATTTGATTATTCTTCAAATGACTTATCTTCACCGTATTCAGTGGAGAGTTGTTGAATTGCCGTCTGTAATACCTCTGATTTAACACTGGGATGATGTGAATTGCATGCTCGGTGTAGGCAGGAATCTGATGCTGGTTTATACAATGATGGGGATATTGATATTGATGTTTATCCAGTGATAAGAAATGGACGTTTGAGGGTGTCGAATAGAGGGGATTTGAAGTCTTCTCTCTCTGGAAAAGTTGAGGTAACATACTTGTAACTCAATAGTAACATCTATTTGTTTTACACAATAATATTTCTTATGCATGTTAATATAAACTCATTGTTGAGTAATAACTCATTTGATAGGTTTTAGGTATATTAGTTGAGTTGTTTCATGTATATTATTGAATTGTAACATGTTTATTACTTGGTTGTAACACATATTCTAGTATATAGTAACATATATTTTACTATTTAGTAACATATATTCTAGTATATAGTAACATATACTTTTGTAACATATGTTTTACTATTTAGTAACATGTATGTTACTAAATAGTAACACAGTCTTTTCTCTTTAGTAATATGCATGTTACTATATAATAAGATATACATTACTTTATGCAGTATCATATTTTATTGTAGGCTGTGCAGTTTAAGTTGGAGAAGTTGTTGAAAGAAATTAGCGATTCATCCTCTGGTTTTATATCTAGATTATCAAAAATTAAAATGAATTTGCCTGATTCAAACACAGATTTTGATTCTCAGTTCTGGGGGGATGAGTCCTTTCTAACTATAGTAGATGATCTTGTTCTAAATTTTAATCGTGCAAAAGAACTCTCTGATGTACCTAATTTTGATTTATTTCCTGATAGTCCTCTTTTTAAATATAATTCTAATTTCCAAACCGTGAAGGCTGATCAGATTATGTGCGCTGAAAGGAGCGCGAAAAGGTCAAATGATGATGTTTGTGATGATGTTGGTGAAGTTCAGATAAGGAGGACAAGGAAAGGGAAGGAAAGGGTAATTGTAAAATCTGAGAAAAGCGAGGAAGCTGAGGATGTTGATTTTGAAGAGGATGATAGTGAAGAGGCTGAAGAAGATGAAAATGATGATGATGAAGAAGAAGAAAAACATGACAAAGAAGAAGGTTCTAAGAAAGAAAATGAAGTAGAAGAAGAAGAAAAAGATCAGACAGAAAAGAGAACGGTTCCAAGTAAAGAGGTGATTGAGGAGGATGTTGGACAGGATGATGATGGAAAGGATAAGGTGGAGGAAGAAACTGATCCTCATATGGATGAAGAAGTGAAGGAGAGTCAGAGTGAGAGTGATAAGGAAGAAATAGAGGAGCATGGTGAAGGAATGGATGTTGATGCTGAGTAGGAAAAAGTTGATGGAGGTGATCATGCTGATGAAGTTTGTGACAAATCTGGTGATCAATTTGGTGATGAGGCTGCTGATGGAGCTGGTAATGGGGCTGTTGATGAAGTTAAGGATGTAGGTGGTGAAGGTAGTGGTGTAAAGATTGATGAAGAGATTGCTGCTTTCAATAATTTAATTTTAGGTTTTGGTAACCCGTTTGGGTTTTTGAGTCCATTTATTGAAATGGAGAAGAGCAACTTAGGTGGATTGGAGCATCATGAAATGGAGCTGGTGGGTTACATTTTTTATTACAAGGAAAATTTGATGTAAGTTTTCTTTTGTCATTCTTATAGTAACACTATTTGTTCTATGTAATAACATATAAAAATGTCAAAAGTAACATATTTTTTATTTTTTAAAAATCATTTTTAATTCTAGTAACATGTACTTTTTTTATCAGTTAGGAGTTTTTTGTTTCAAAAAATTGCATGTATCTCGTCTCTCGAGAAGATATACTAACCATGCTGCCGCAAACTAAGATTGCGCACAATGTCTTGAATGCTGCTTGTTTTGTGGCTTGCTTTGAAAGCCCTGTTTCATCATCTTCTTCTATTGTATCTCGGTTTGTGTTTGAGCTGGATTATAGTGTAAGTTTTTAATTTTTCATTCTTTTTTCTGTTTTTTTTTAATTGCATTTTCGTAAACTTTTTTTTTGTATTGTATACTTTTTGTAGATACCGCTGAATGATATAATGAGGAAGAAAGGTTCTTTGGCTGATAACGAATCTCAGGTTTTTGGTGGATGGACAAATTGGGTTGAGTCAACATTTGTTGACAAGTTTTTGAGTGCTGATATGGGATAAAATTTATTAAAAATCAACATTTTTATTGTTAGTAACACAAATATTCTTATAAAGTAACATATCTTATTACTATATAGTAACATAAATAGTAAAATTGTTTTTTGTTGTTTATTAACTCACTTTCTGTTATTCAGTTATATGTAAATCTATTAGAATAGTTATTATTTCGCTTGTGACATACGTATTATTGATTTGTAACATGCATATTATTGTTTTGTAACATATATATTACTGTATAGTAACATATATTTTTGTGAAAGAGTAACATATATGTATTTGTGTATACTTTTTTTCCCAAATTTTTCTACCTTTTTATGTATATGGGCATTATGCACTCGCTGTTTTTAACTTCACCTTGGGCAAGATCCAGTACCTTTATAATCACATCCATGACGATCAGAAGACATATTGTTGGTCACTTAAGTGGTCAAGGTCTAGAGGGGGGGGGGGGGCGGGGGTGAATAGACCTTGAGTCAAAATCAAATTTTCAAACTTTTCAAAAGAGGGGTTTCTAGAACCTTACAGTAGCCTCTACAAGTTCAAAAACAACAAGTCTACAAGAGTTTTAAAACAGGACCACAAAGGTTACAACTGTGGACTAGAGAAGTCTACAGCTGCAGAGTTTAGAAACTTGCAATAAAAAAGACAACTTGTACACAAGAAATCAGAGGGATTCTCACACTTGAAAGTGAATTGAAAATACACTAATGTGCAGCGGAAAATAAGTGAGTGTTAATGAAAAACCAATATAAACAGACTTATCAGCTGAGTGACTTAGACAAGTCTACAGCTGTAGAGTCAGTTTCTTTGTGAAAACCACAAAGTTTATGCACTTGAATTTTCAAAAGAATGATGAATGTAACAAATAAATAAATATGCAAAACAGAAATATAAATGACACAAAGTAAATAGACAATATTTATAGTGGTTCAGTGTCTATAAAGAGATAACCTACATCCACTGTTACACCAATTAGGTGCCAAATTCACTAAGATGAGATCACTTAGATCAATACAAGTAGTTCCCCCTTAGAACTAGGTTCACTCAGATTCCTATTCTAACAAGAGATTAACTACCCTATTCACTCAGAATACAACTCACAAAGAGTTAACAAAACCTCACAAAGAGATATCTACACTAAGTAGAAATTTAAAAACAGGTGAGGGAACAACAAAAGGTGTGATTCTTTCTAAGAAGATCCTAACCAACTATCCTATGAATCACACAGAAAATAAAACAATAAAGCTCTCAGAAAATTTGTTGGCTGTAGACTTGCTTAGGCAGAATGCTTGTATGCTCAGAGTTGTTGTTGTTGCTTCCTCTGAGGACTTCTTCTATTTATAGATTGAATGGTGTGACTTGTCCGTTGGAGAATTTCAAAATTTGAAATCAGGATAAGGCTCCTCTCTTTCTATTAGCATGTGTGAAGTGGTCCTTATTCTTCACACAGGATAGTACTGAGTGTACTATTGTCCTTTTCTTCTGAATTCTGGCTGTCTTCAAACTAATCTTCATTATCGTCCAGATTTCATAGAAATAATCTCCACTTAAGTACATTTTAGTGAGTGCATGAGAGCTACACTAATTATGCTTAAGGGTCTTCATAATCTTCAAATAATCTCTGACTTGTACTTCCTTTTCAAACGGTCTTTTCAACTATAGGGTCTTCAACCTTGCAGCTGTAGAGTCCTATAAATACAAAAATCGACTGTAGAGAAACCTTACAGCTGTAGGGTCATGTCTGGCTATAAAATGATCAAGTATACAGCTGCAGACTTCACTTACAACTATAGATTTCAAAATCAATTTCCTTAGAACAAGTGTTAGATTAATTCATCCAATTTCAACATATTTTTTTGCACACATCAAAATCTAGACCAAGGTACTTAACAATTTCCCCCTATTTTGATGTTGGCAAAACACATCATCTAAACAAATAACAAAGACAATAAGATATTGTCATAAAGAACAAGAACAGAACAAAACAACATAAAAAAAAAAGTAAATCAACAGAAGGACAAGCTGCGTAAATAAAAGGTTAAAGATACAGCTTACAAAATGTAATTAGACTAAAAACTTAAGAGTTTTAGTGTCTAATCTAGAAACAATGTCTTCATCTCCTTCTGTGCTTAGGATCAGCATCTTCTTCTTCATCATCCTCATCATCAGATTCATCTTGTGGCTTGAAAATTCCTTGCTCTGTCAATTTCATGTTCTTCTCATCCTCTTCAATATACTTCATCAGCGTCATGTACTCATAAGTTCAAATTCTTCTTCTTCTTTCCTTGACTTGAAAATCTTCTTAGGCAGTGTAGCTCTCTTCTTCTTCCCACCAAGGAGATAAGCATTATCTCCTCTGTATAAAGTTCCATCAGCCTTCAGTGCCTTAAACTTCTGAAATTTGTCCTTCTTGTATTTGATTTTCTTTATCACTGTATGCCTGTTACAAATACTCAGAAATTCTTCCCAAAGAATGTCAAATTCAGTCTTCATGACTTTCTCTTTCTCAGCTTCCTCATTCTTTTCTTCAGCAGGTATCATGCTCAAGGGTTGCACATTCAGAGGTTGAGCAGTGACAACAGCTGTAGATTCCTCAAAATCTTTCTTTCTCTGTTTCTCTCTTTCTTCTTTTTCTCTTTCTTCTTTCTCATTCTTTCTTGCCTGTGACTCTTTCACAGTCTTTTCCCAATAACCAAAAGGTTTCTGAGCTGTAGGTTTCTTTCCAACTGTAGATTTAGGGAGCTGTATGATCTTGCTTCCTTTAGAGCTACCCTTCATCTGTTCAGGCTGTGTTCTTTCTTCTGATTGTTCTCCCAGTCTCATAGATAAATCTTTTGATTTGGCAGCTTCAAATTCCTTTGCCAAAGATTTACCAATTTCTTTAACATTTTCAAGAATATCCTCAGTGACCTTGTCACCTTTCTTGATTTCTTCTTCCATTTTACTTTCCCCTTTTTGCCAACATCAATGTGTGACAAAATGGTAGAGAGTTTGCTCATAAGCTCAGTCTTCATGTTTTCATTACCAGAGATCATCCTTGTCATCTCATTCTTCATGCTTTTTACCTCAAGCTTCAGATTGAAAGAATCCTCTTTCATCAGGTTGATATCTGACTGTAGAGATGTGATTTCTCTTATTTTCTGGATAATGTCATGTCTAACAAGTTCATTCTGAGTCAATAAGCCATCCACAACAGCTTTGAAAATCTTTTCCAGTACTTTCTTTTCTTCTAAACTTCTTTCTTCAAACTTCTTAACCAAATCCTCCATTCCTTTCTTTACATTTTGAGAAATTAAGGTATCAAGAACACTTTTCACTTGCTTGATAATTTCTACTTCGATTCCTTTGAGAGAGTCTCCATATTTTGCAACTTAGATACAACCTCTTTAGGTGTCATCTTTGGAGTTTAATCACTATCATCTTCTTCAGAATCACCTTCCCTAATTATCAACTCCTTTCCTTTGATAGTCTTTTGAGCTTTAGAAGGTACCAACTCTACAGCTGTAGAGTCTTCAGTGGTAGCCTTCCTCTTACTAGGAGTCAAGATAAGCTCTGTCTTCTCTGTAGAGAAATCAGCTATATAATCATCTATATTTTCTCTTTCCAGGACTGAAAAACTTTGTAGGGGAGGGGTGCCTTGTTGATAAATCTCTTCAAGAGTGAACATGGCAGTAGGAAGTTGATTGAAGATATTTGTGATAGGATGTGATAGGTCCTTAGCACTTTCATCAATTTCCCTAGAGGTATCTTCAATAATTTTCTCATTAGCTTGAACCTCTAGAGTGGGTTGAGCTTCAGTTTGCATGGGTTGAGTTTGTCTTTGGGTTCTTTGCAGGGTGAATCAGCCTTCTCTGTATCTTTCTTTTTCTCTGAATCAGGCTGTTCAAGAGCTGTTTCTTCAACATTCACTGGATCTGCAGCACTAGCTCCTGCAGACTCCATTAAGATTGCCTCTTCAGCCAAAGTAGTTAAGCCCTCAGCTTCAACTACTTGGTGACTTCCTTCACCAATTCTTTGTGGTAAATCCTCTTCACTTTCTGAGCTTACAACTTCATACTCAGCTTCAGGAAACTCAGCTTCTGGATCTCTTTCAGATCCCATTGCAACTCTCAAAGCTGCACCTGCTGACTTAGTGATTTTCTATTTTTTAGATACTTCAGCAACAAACTGCTTTCCCTTTCCTTTGTTCTTCCTCAATTTCTCAGCAAGAAATTCATCAAGAAAGTTGGGTCTCATGAGCTCATTCACATCATTACAATTTGTCCAGTCAACAACCCACTGGAACAAATTCCTCTCCTCAACTGTAAGTTTATCCAATCCTTCCCTTACAATCTTCTAGTCATCAAATGTTTGCCTTTCTTCCTTCTATCCTTTCAACTGGAACAACAGAGAGTTGTTCAGTTTCAGGTTCAGGTGCTTCAATAACTTGTTCTTCAACAATTTCTTCTTCAGGCTGTACATTTGCCAAGTCTACAGCAATAGACTTGTTAATATCCTCTTCTGTAGCTTTCCTAGAATGATGTTTCTTCTGCCTTCTTTCTCTATCAATCTCATCCTCAGATTCACTGGGTTCATCCACCAATGAAAGCTTTCTCCTCACATTTTTCTTTTTCCTCTCATAGTGTTTCAGAGGACTAACTCTAATCTTCTTTGCTTCTGACTTATTTTTTTCCTCTTCTTGGATTTAGGAGCCATAGGAGCATCCACAGCTCCTCTCTTAAAATTTGCTTTCCCAATGATTCTATGAACCAGAATAGGTTGTCCTTCATGACCATTAAATAAAGAAAATCCTACTTCCTTCAAGATATAATTCAAGAACAGTCCAAAACCTTTGTTCTTTCCAGCTTTTACCACATCATTACCAATATTTCTAAGTAAAAGCTCTCCTATATCAATCTTAACTTCCTTATCAATAGCAATCATCAAGTCCCACATAAGAATAGTACCAGTATCATGAGCTCCTGTTCTACATAAAAGACATTTATCAATAGCTTCATAGAGATATACATACTCAACTGCAAGGTCGTTCTTCTTGAATGTTCTCTTCCAGTTTTTAGGAAAGGGCTTCTTTGCAGTGAACTTTGTTGGTCCCAAATAAGCAAAGACAAGTGTATAGGGGGGGGGGAATACACCTGTAAGTCCAATTTTTTAAATAGACAGTTAGTCAGTGGACCTTTTTAAAGTACAGGCTACTTCGAAAAGATCAGTGGACTTGAAGGTCGCCTGACAAGTAGTCTGAGTATTTGATCAGATTGAGTTTTGCAGCGGATTATTAATGAAAACACTTGAAGTTAACACCCACACAAAAGCACAAGAGACACAGGGATTTATAGTGGTTCGAAGTTCAACTCTCCTACATCCACTTTTCCTGATTTAACAGGAGAATTCCTTAACCACAGGAATTCCTTGTTTTAGAGTGCCAAGGTGCACTGATCAAGAATAACTCCTCTTGATCTCTAGGATTTTCACTGAGTCCTAGTCCTCTCAGATTTCAGACTGAGACACTCCTCAGCTTACTTTCTTCCACTCACAACCTTGAACCTTACTTGGTTTAAGGATTGTAGTTTTTCTAACTATGGTTGAGATAACCCTTTACAGTGAAGACTAATATCTAGATAGGGTTATCTCAGTAGGCTTCTGAGATATTACAATGTAAGCCTAAATACAAGATTGAATTCTAATCAATGTAAGCACTTGGGAAGCTAGAGTGATTTTCGAGTGCTTGAACTTTTAAGTTTTTCAGTTGAGCTTGGTAGTTTCCCGTACTTGGCCTCTTCTTCAACTCTTGTATTTATAGACTTAAATTTGAAATACTATCCGTTGGAGAGATAGTTTCAAATTCAAGCTATTTTGGTGACCTAACGTTCTTCCAGATTTTCCTCAGATTTTGAATGGTCAAATCTGTGAAAATATAGTATTCCAACGTTCCATAGATCTTCTTCTGATTTTGGGTGGTCAACCTCTCAAGCATTTAATTGTTGATAGCTCATTAAATGGCTGCTTAGAGTTAATGCAGCCGCCTTTGAAAACTGTGCCATCCTAGGTTGTTGGTTGCTTCTGAACTTGGTACTGACAGGACAGGCTTTGTGTCAGATCCGTACATAGGTGGCAGCATCTCATTGGCATGTCTTAATTGTTCTTCAGTCTAGTCTAACAGTTGCATTGAAGTCCTTTGCCTTTTCATCAGGTGACTTGGAACATTCTCTTTGCTGCATTAAACACTTCATTTATGTGCTTACTGCTTCCTTATTAAATGCTGAAGGCATTTAATACATCAGGTTACTTGTCTTCAGGGGAGTCCTTCAGGCTGCTTGAAGTTAGTCTCCTGGGGTGCATTCTTCAGAAGGTGGGTGTATCTGCTAATACATCATCAGGCTAGTCTAAAGTTCTTCAGGCCAGTCTCTATACCTCAGACTAGTTTTTACATAAGTAGCCTGTTACAATTTAAACTTATATTCAAGGTTTTTATCATAGCCTCTACACAATTTGGGCTAGATTTCTAAGTCTTTATAGACAGATTATTACATCAGGGGAGTCTTTGGGATTTTATCAAAACATTTTACAAGTCATTTCCCAAAAATTTCCCCCTTTTCGATAAGAACAAAGACTTATCCTGACTAGCCTATATCAGAAGACTTTTACTTAGCAAAAATTTATTTTCAGAGGTTCCCCCTGAGGAAGTACCTGCAGGTTAGTTAATCAGTTTA
This sequence comes from Prunella vulgaris, assembly GCA_026898435.1. Classification (NCBI taxonomy): domain Eukaryota; kingdom Viridiplantae; phylum Streptophyta; class Magnoliopsida; order Lamiales; family Lamiaceae; genus Prunella; species Prunella vulgaris. Next base: position 210,536 of record JAPKLY010000546.1, read on the forward strand.
TAATAAAGTGAACAGGCCTAGCAGATAATGAGATATTATCTTTGGGCTCAAAAGGATAGAATTCTTCATTAATAGGGAATTGGTTACATTTTACAACTTCAGACTATAACCAAGGAAACAATCCTGACCAAATTTATCAAAACAAAAAAAACTTTCAACTTCTCATTTCATCAGTGCACTTGTCTTCACAGGCTTCCAAAAGCTGGTTCCACCCCATATTGTGCAAACACCCTTTTCTTTAATTCCATCTTTTTCTCCATTACCTCCTTGCTATGTCCCCTGAGGCCAAGTTGGTCAAAAACCACTAGCCATTCATTGAGAATATCCTGCATCCTCATTTCTCCACTGGCATCCATAGGGGGCATAAAGAGAATGGGTCCAGGAGCCTTGAAATGGTCTCCTCCACTGTGTTCTTCCCAGGAGTTCAGGATCCTGGGATACAGGGCAGGCCAGTTTTCCACCATTTTCTGATGAAAGACTTCATCAGCTTCCACTCCACTAAACTCTCCTGTGACATAGAAGGAGTACACAAACTCCATCTTGGCTTCCTCCCAGGAGTCATTAATCTCCTTAGGAACCCAAGGATCTATGTGAGGATACCCTGCAATGGGCTCACTAGCCTGAGCCTGACTTCTCTTAGCTTTCAACCTCCAGTAAGAGTTTCTGGGCTTCCTTGGTGGTGGGGGCTTCATCACTTGGCCACTCTCAATCAATCTCTGCTTCTCCTCCATCTTTTCCGAATTGTATTGATCAAGAGTCTTCCCTTCCTTAACTGCCTGGGCCAGTGGGCTGAGTGATCGTTGCCTGAACAAATCCTCAGTGGACTGGACTTTCTTGGGTGGACTTGGTGCTAGGGAAGCAATAGGATTGGGGTTTTCAACAGGAAGCTCCCTAACTTCCTCTTCTCCCTGATCAACTAGCCTTCTTCTTTTAGTAACCTGTTCCTCAGAACTGCTCCCCTTTCTCTGCTCATTTCTCTGCCTCTTTTCCCTTAAGATCTGATCTTTTGCCTTAGAGAGTCTGGTCTCTCTACCAGTATCAGCTTTGCCCTTCCTCTTCTCTCCAATAGTTGCTTGCTCCTTATCTCTCACAAGGGTGTCAATCTCCTGCCTGACACCTACTACAACTTTCTCAGGATCAGGCTTCTTTCCCACTGATGGGCCACCAAGTGGCCTAACTCTTTCTCCTTCCCCCTTCTTGCTAACTCTGTCTGAGAGTTCAGCAAGAGCAATCGAATGCTTGGCAGTGTCCTGCTCCACAACTCGCACGTGAGTGAGACAGTCCCCCGTTTCCTCATTCAGAGCCTTCAAATGATAAGCAGCATTTATACCAAACTCAGTAAAAGGCTGCAACTTTTCTTCAATGATTAGGTTCGTGGCTGCCTGAGTGCCTTACTTGGACTTCTATTTCTACCTTCAGGGCTTCTTCCCTTTGCCTAATATAACCATCCATCTTTTCCATCAGGCTAATTGCCATGGCAGTGATGGTAGCCTGTATCACCCTTTCCCTTTCTTCCTCATTTTCTTTCTTGATTGCTGCCAGAGCTTGTGCATGAGCTTGCCTCTCCTGCTCTACACTGGCTTTTAAATCATTGATCTCTTTTCCCAGATTCATCTCCAATCTATCCAGATTGCTTGACAGGTTAGTGATCAATGATAAGTTGGAACCTTGTACCTGTTCCAAGTGCTCATCCAGCAATGCAGTCTCAACAGACTGTTCCTCCATCAGAATTTCTAGATTTTCCATCTTGGCAGTCAGGCTAGCCAACTTCTTTCCTTCAGACTTGGGCTCCACAGGGGTCTGAACAATAGCCCGAATCACTCCTTCTATCTGGGCCACTGGTGTTTCATCAGGGGAGGGAACTAACTCCTTCTGAGTCTCCTGAGTTTCAGTGCCCTGACTCTCACCAGCCCGAGTCATCTCCTGATCCAGAGTAGCCTGACCCTCACTAGCCTGGGTCACTTCTTTTTCCTTACCAGCCTGGTTTTCTTCAGCAGGGTTGGCTCCCTGATCTTCTCCATCCTTCTCCTTGTCATCAGTTGACTTCTTCTTTGGCCCTTCTATCAACCTTGCTTCCTCTAATTTCTTGGAAACCAACTTGCCAAATTCCCACTCCTGCAACAGTACACTGACCCTCTTTACTTGAGCAAAATCAAGTACCTCCTTCTCTTCCTTTCTCCAGTAATCTTCACCTTGTCCCTTGACAGCCTCCAATAGCTCATATATATACTCATCCTTGAGCTTTATAAGTAGCCTCACCCTCTCAAACATCTCCTTGAGGGTGGGATGGGAGGTTAAGGTAGGGTATAATTGCTCCAATTCAAAGCAAGCCTCCTCCTTTAGAGAGTCCAGATAAGTGTACTGGACCTCCTCCTCATCAGCTACTTCTAGTGAAGGCAAGGCTTCACTAGCCTGAGGGACAGTAGGGTGTTGTTTGGCTACACTTTCAGGCTTTTGAGAGCCTTCAGTGGGGATTTCAACTGTTGTAGGTTGAGTGGATGTTATTTTGGTACCTCAGAGGACTTTTGAGAGTCCTCCGAGGCTTCTTGACCTCCTCTCTCTTCTTCTGTCTCCTCAGTGCTTTCATCAGAGGACTTCTCTGATTCTTCTTCTTCATCAGCTTCCACATCCTCCTGCCCTTCCTCAATCCCTTTGAGGGCAGTAGTGGCAAGTAAGTGAATTGGGGACTTCATCCCCTCATCTTCTTTCTCAGTAGACTTCTCAGCTGTTGAGTGTGTGTGAGAGGTCTCAGAACTGCTACTGATTGCCCTGCTTTCAATGAAAGCCTTCTTTACCAACCTTCTATTTTTCCTTTCCAACTCCTCCTCCTTGTGGGATTTCATCTTTTGACTGGGCTTCAGGGCCCTTTTCTTTAGGTTTAGTGGTGGACTTTCCTCTCCAGTTTCTTCAGGAACTTTGGTATGCTCTTTCCTTGTCTCCCCAGCAGGTGCCAACACCTTTACTTTCTCCAATAGCTTCTCAGAGTTGAACAAGGTCTTAGCTTTGTTCCAAGACCTTGTCTCAGGGAAGTTGTACTTCAGATTGAGTGCCTCAATGATAAGAGACACCCTTGAAGCATAGCACATCTTGTGCTCAATCAATAACCTTCCCTTTACTGCCTTCATCTTGTTTTTCTCCTCCCTTAGATTAGTAATGAAAAACTGGTGCCAGTTGAACTTCAAACTGTCACTGGTGTCAATGATTGCTACCATCAATCTGAGCTTGATTTTACTGACTTGTTCAATGCTTCCCTGGTTTGCTAAGATGCATTTCCCAACAATCTCTGCTAAAACCTCAAATTCTGGTTTTAGCAGTTTCTTGTGGAAGGTGGTAACATACTGCTCCTTCTTCTTGGTTATTGTGTCTAAAAACTTCTCCTTCTCTCCCTGCTTGTAGGTTGCTGGGTCCAAACCCTCGTTTGGCAACCCAAAAATGTCATGCAAATCCTCCTGTTTCAAGGTGTATTTGTGCTTCTTCATAACTGCTACAAGAATCTCTCTTCCCTTCTTGTCCAGCTTTTTCTCACTCTTCTCCATCATGACAAAGGATCTGATAGATGTGATGCACTTCTCCATCCCCATGAAGAACTCAAGCACCGGCCTATCATAGCATTTCTCTGGGCCTCTTGACAGAATTCTATAGAGCCCAGCATTTCTCACAAGGTCAAGGGCTCTTCTGATGTGGTATAGGTGAGGGTCAGAGAAGACTTTGGGATGGTTGAAGTAAATGATATGCTCGTACCATAAATTCTTGTTGTTTGACAGCTCCTTGTAGTCAACATATATTTCAGACATTGTTCCTGAAGAGTGGATAAGTGTTTAGGGATGGGTTTGTAGGGATGAGGGTATGAGTAAGATAAGAATTGCAAGGGTTGATAGTATTGAGATCGTGTGAAAAACTACTAAGTGTGGATGTTATTTATATTATCAATCAAGGGTGAGGATTGAACGAAAGAATTTTGATCTATGGTTGTGAGTGAGGCAATAATTTGGAGGATAAAGTGATTTAACTTCCCAAGTAATTTGTAATTATTACCAGATATGAAAAGTGGGTTGGATTAAGATCAACGATTGAGATTGAAAGAAATGTCGGTTAAAAGTGGGGCTTTTCGTGAGAGATAACTGCTTGAAATCATCTCCCGAGATTTGACTGCACACTTACTATCGCATTAATTGTGCCGCAGGCACGGTTACCAATAAAGTAACCGTTAGTCAGAAGCTGTCTCAGTGGAGTACGCAGTGGACTTTTGATCAGCTTACTTAAGATCAGGGTAGTAAACTCTTCTGATGCTCAGGCTATATCAGTGGACTTTGTTAGGTGGGTCTAGTGATGTCTTTTTGATAATTCCCCCTTAATTAGTGACCTGAGAATTTACTCTGAGTCAGGTAGCTTGATTAGTTTCCTGACTCAGGGTCTAGTAGACCCAACTCCACTGATAGGTCATGAAACCTTGCTTCAGCCAAAGGCTTAGTGAGTATGTCTGCCCTTTGTTTATCAGTGTGAATCTTTACAAGACACACATCCTTCTTCTCGACATGGTCTCTGATGAAGTGATGCCTAATATCCACATGCTTGCACGTTGTGTGAAGTACATGATTTTGTGATATTGCAATAGCACTGTTGTTATCACAAAAGATAGGTACTTCACTGGCCTGTATGTTGTAATCAGTTAATTGTTGCCTTATCCATAAGATTTGGGCACAGCAGCTTCCAGCAGCCATATATTCAGCTTCAGTGGTGCTTGTTGCCACTGAACTTTGCTTCTTTGAAAACCAGGATATCAATTTGTTTCCCAGAAATTGGCAAGTCCCTGTGGTTGACTTCCTATCAATTTTGCATCCTCCATAGTCAGCATTAGAATAGCCTGTTAATTCAAAGTTATCATCAGAGGGGTACCAAAGTCCCATATTGACAGTACCCTTGAGATATCTCAGTATCTTCTTAGTGGCTTCCAGGTGACTTTTCTTGGGACTGGCCTGATATCTTACACAGATTCCTACTGCATATGTGATGTCAGGCCTACTTGCAGTGAGGTATAGAAGGGATCCAATTATTCCTCTATAAGTAGTCTGATCCACTGCTTCTCCTTCTTCATCAGGTTCTAGCTTTGTGTTTGTATTCATAGGTACCCTGACTACTTTGCTTGAGCCCCAACCAAACCTTTGAATCAGCTCCCTTGTGTATTTGGCCTGATTGATGAATATCCCTTCAGGGGACTGCCTGACTTGCAATCCAAGGAAAAAGTTCATCTCTCCCATCATGGACATCTTAAATTTTCCCTTCACGAGATGTGAGAATCTTGTGCATAGATCCTCATTCTGTGATCTAAATATGATATCATCTACATAGATTTGGACTAGCAGTATATCTTCTCCATGTGAGATTCTAAAAAGTGTTCTATCTACACTTTCTTTGGTGAAACCATGCTCCAAGAGGAACTGAGACAGGGTGTCATACCAGGCTCTTGGGGCTTGTTTCAGGCCATATAGAGCTTTTCTGAGTTTGTAAACTTTGTTGCCTTCCTCAAAGCTTGGGGCTGTTCCACATAGACTTCCTCATTCAGAATCCCATTAAGAAATGCACTCTTGACATCCATTTGGTAGACCTTGAACTTTTTATGGGCAGCATAAGCAAGAAATAACCTGATAACTTCTAATCTGGCTACTGGTGCAAAGGTCTCATCATAATCAAACCCTTCAACTTGAGAGTATCCTTTGGCCACCAATCTTGCTTTGTTTCTGACTATCACATCATTCTCATCCTTCTTGTTCTTGAAGACCCATTTGGTTCCAATTATGTTGGCATGCTTTGGTCTTGAGGCAAGCTCCCATACTTGGTTTCTTGTGAACTGGTTGAGTTCTTCTTCCATGGCAATGATCCAGTTTGGATCCTTTAAGGCTTCTTCAATAGTCTTGGGTTCCTGTACTGAAAGAAAACAACAAAAGAGAGCATTCTCTCCATGAAAACTTCTAGTCTTGACTCATATATTAGGATCTCCTAGAATCTGACTGATTGGATGATCAATCAGCCAGTTTCTTTTGGATTGTCCTCTCTCAGTGGAGTTATCCTCAGTGGATACCTCCCCTTCTGGGATTGAGTCACTAGATTGGGCAAGTCTAAGTAATTCAGGAGAAAAAATAGAGGGAAAGAGTCCTGAGTCATTATTCAGGGTTGTTTCTAAGTTGTCAGCACAGTCTAGTCTGGCTTCCCCCTGAATGTTATGCTCAATGTCTGTCTCAGCTTGGCCAGCTTCTTCATCGATAGAAGTTACCTGAGGAGCTGAGATTGGGTCATTCAGCTCATTTTCATCAGTGGAGATTTCCTCAGGGTGGTTTGACCTCTGAGAGCAGTCCTCTGACTCCTTTAATCCAAGGTTGTCCCATGTTGGTATATAGGCATCCACCTTCTTGTAAGTGGATTTTTCCAGGGTCAGGTTAGTCATTTTATCAGTGATTTCCTTAGTAGCCTGATCTTTCCTGGACTCAAGAGTAGATTCATCAAAGACAATATGAGGTGTTTCTTCCACAACAAGGGTTCTTAAGTTATATACCCTGAAGGCTCTACTGATTTGAGAATATCCAAGGAAAATTCCTTCATCAGCTTTGCTATCAAAGTTTTTCAGTTGTCTTTTCCCATTGTTGTGAATGAAACACTTACAACCAAAGATATGAAAAAAAGATACCTTAGGTTTTCTACCATTCCATAGCTCATAGGGGGTTTTGCCTTGTGTTTTAGTGAGCATGGATCTATTATGAGTGTAACAGGCAGTGTGTATGGCTTCATCCCAGAACCTTTTGGGAATTTGTGCATCAGCAAGCATGGTTCTGGCAGCCTCCTCAAGAGTCCTATTTCTTCTCTCAGCTATCCCATTTTGTTGAGGAGTTCTAGCAGCTGATGTCTCATGGGATATACCTGACTTATTGCAAAATTCAGTGATAATAGAATTTATGAACTCAGTACCTTTATCAGACCTTATTTTGATGATAGATAGATTCTTTTCATTTGTAATTTTCTTGAGTAACTCAGGTTGCCTGAGTTGGGTATCCTTCTTGCTGGACAAGAATATCACCCAAGTGAATCTTGAGAAATCATCCACCACCACCATTGTGTATTTGCTTCCATTGATGCTGGCTGGTGTAACATGTCCATATAGGTCCATATGTAGAAGCTGAAGTATCCTGTCAGTGGAGGGTGTTGTCTTGCTTTTGAATGAGGCTTTTATTTATTTCCCTTCTTGGCAGACTTTGCAGATATGATCTTTGTTGAATACCTCATTTAGTATTCCTTCTACCAGGCTCAGCCTTGAGATTTTATTGAGAGTCTTGAAATTCAGATGATTGAGTCTTCTGTGCCATAGCCAAGTCAGGTCACTTGAGCTTTTGGCAATGAGACAGGTCTCTTTTGGGCATGATCTCCAATCTGCAAGATAAACATTTCCTTTCCTAGACCCTGTTAGTAGTACCTGTGTATTTGATGCATTTCTTACACAACATATGTTACTTGAAAACTCAACACTATATCCCTTATCACAAAGTTGGCTTATAGAAAGCAGGTTATGTTTCAGTTCACTGACATATGATACATTGGTTACCTGGTCTGTCCCTATTATCAGGGTACCATAACCTTCTGAGATTCCTTTTGAGTTATCACCGAATGTGACCTGAGGACCCTTCTTTTCCTTGTAGTTAGTCAGGAGACTTTGGTTGCCTGTCATGTGCCTTGAGCAACCGCTATCCAAGTACCAGTCATCCTGAGAGTCGTCAACCTGCATAAAGATCAGTTCTTAGGTACCCATCTTGTGTTGGGTCCTATTTGGTTAGCTGTACCTTTAGGGATCCAAATCTGCTTAACAGTCCTAATTGCTTTGGACTGGCTGATTTTTCTCCCATAAACATCTACATAAACAGTGGACTCCCTAACTGCCCTGGGAGTTGACTGTCTATAGGTGTCAGTCCTTTGTGGCACAGGAGGCTTGTGAGGTCTCCTGTTCCTAAAGGGCTTTGGTGCAGCTGGCCTCAGGTGCTGTTGATAAGGAGGGATATAATTCCTCTCATGGGGCATGTATGAGAGTGGTTCCCTAAAGTGAACCCTTTTGTCAAGTCCCCTGACAGATGGTTCAGGCCAATATGTCCTCTGCCTAGATTCTCCCCTAAGAGATGATCTAGGTTGAGGATAAGTGTCCTGAACATTACTCCATTTGGTTTTAGAGAATTTGTTGGACCCTTAAAGTGGTCAAGGTCTAGAGGGGGGGTGAATAGACCTTGAGTCCAAAATCAGATTTTCAAACTTTTCAAAAAAGGATGTGTTGATGTTGACAAAGAATGTTATGTAATGTATTGCCATTATTTTAGACAACATCAGAATTCGCCCTTTCTACTAACTTTCCTAATGATTTTTCCTAGTTATGTTATTTGTCTAGGCATGGCAGTTGAAGACGTGAAGATCCCAGAAAGTTCTAGAACGTCAGGCGGTTCCATTGCTTGAGTAGAGAGATACCCACTAACTTGGAAGTTATCATTATGGACGGTTATTTTGAAGCCCACTACTTGGCTTCATTGTGGAGTGGAGAGCTCATTATCCACGTCTATAAATAGAGCACCACTTCATCATTTCATTGTATGACCGAAAAGTATAATTCAGAGTTGAACGGATCATGTGTCATTCACTAGATTCTAGGTTATACACAGTTCATCAGAATGTTGGGAACATTAGTCTCGGCATTGTTCACAATATTCATTATTTGATCTAACAATCCGTTCGGCTGAACGTAGACGTGTTAGGTTTTGTTTAGGTCTATTCTTATAGGTCTTGTTTAGATCCTTGTGTGATCTTGTGTAGGTCTTGCGCGGCCTTGAATTTTGGTTTCTTGTGTAAACCTTGTATATTTGTGTCACTACAAGTTATAGTGAAGTTTCTCTGCTAGTGAGGCAGCATAGTCTATACATTTTTGTATAGCCTATGAAAATTTTGATATCCCTTTGCGAAAGTGTGCGTTTAAGTCTTCCGCTGTGTAGTGTTGTCATTTATGTTGTTGACATTTTTAACAACACTTCTCTAAAATATTTTCAATCACACGCACCAGCACCTTCAAGTGGCATCAGAGCCACAAACTAGACACATTTAGTTTAAGATCCTGTGTTTGTGTATTTTTGCAATGGAATATCCATTAACTCCCGCACTTAAACCTCCTATCTTAGATGGCTCCAATTATTCATATTGGAAACCAAAGATGAGGATGTATATCAAGTCTCTTGATGAAAGAGCATGGAGGAGTTCACTATATGGTTGGACTCAGCCTCTACTTCCAGCCGATGATGATAATGAAGCCCGTGTCAAACGAGAAATTGATTGGACAAATGATGAGGTAACGGTTGCTAACTACAATTCGAAAACCCTTAATGCAATATTTACATCAACTGATGTATCTATGTTTAAGATTGTTGGTCCCGAAACGAGTTAAATCAGTGTATGGGGGGAATACACTGATGTCAGATTTTTCTGAAAGACTCAGAAAAATGCTCTAATCGCACTCAGTCAGAATTCTCTGAAGTACTCAGTATGCTGAACGTCCGCAGGGGCAGCAGGGATGGTTCAGTACTGAGTCAGATAAGCTGAGTGTGAGTAAAGTGCTCGGAGGCTCAGTAGAGATAACAAACCTACTGACTGCTCGGAAGCGAGTCAGTTGGACTACTATCTCAGTGAGTCAGAGTACGTGCGGAAGGTGAGCCCTTAGATTCTACTCGTTTTAGTTTCTGAAAATGCTTTCTCTGAGTTGCTTAGTAAATTGGTGGTTAAGGCTGAGTGCACAGTATTCAGATTCAGGATGATTGATTCAGTCCTGAAGGTAAAAACAATGCAGTATGTTCAGTTTAATATGATGACAATTATGATCCTGAACAAAACAGTAAACCAGCACACAGGGGACTTTTTAACGTGGTTCGGAGATAACCAACTCCTACGTCCACGACCTGATTTAACAGGAAGCTATCCTCAAAACCCTGAGGATAGGTACTTGGGTTTTACGTGCCAAGGGACACGAGTAGCCAACTTCCTCTCTTAGGAACTGACCCCTGGGCGTTTTACAAGTCCCAGTCCTTCTAACCAACCTATCTCACACCTTGAGAGGTTTGGTATTCTGGTTTCCAACTAAGATAGCTCTAGCAATACAAATCAGTGCTAAATATTAGAGCTATCGATCTAAGAAAATACAGAGTGAATCCTACTACAACACTAGGGAAATTTAATTGCAGAGTGTTGTTTAAGATATGCTTTGTGTTCTTGGATTCTTGAGAGTTCTCTTGGAAATTTCCCGTTAACCTTGAATGGGTGCAAGGTTCTCCATATTTATAGGCAAGATTTAAAATAGATCCGTTGGAGGAGATCAAATCAAATCTTTCCTATTTTAGGTAGATTGCAGGCTAGAAATACTGTTCGACCTACCCGCCATGCTTTTTCTGGCAAGTTGTCACATCACCTGCAACCTTTTGAGACGCATTAAATGCCGCATTAAATGTTGCGCAGACTCCGTGCTTATGTGTCGAAAGATCATTGGCTCTCCGCTATAACGGCTAGTTGACCTTCAGACATTTATCCTTCCTCGTACATTCAATGCTCTGAGTCTCTTGCAATAACTCAGTACGAACGTGTGCTTTAATGGAGTCTTACTGACATTCTTTTTGTCTCTTGTCCCATAGCATAAATAACCTTTCTGCTTTGGACTGACATGATTCAGGTAATCTGAACCACAGCCTAAGTCAGGTCCTATGTGCATTCAGCACAGCCTGATAGGTCATTCAGCTCAGTATGTGTTACCTTTTTGCTTCGGACTTACAGGATTCAGGTAAACTGAACCAAGGCCTAAGTCAGGTCCTATGTGCATTCAGCACAGCCTGATAGGTAATACTTACTCTTCACTGACTGAGTTCTGTCCTGAACATGCTTAGTGTATTCAGTAGAAACATCAGACATTGGTACTTCAGGATGGATCAGCAGGCTTCGATCTTCAGCTTCAGACCAGACAATCTTCAGCGAGACTGACTGACTTCTTCAGAATGGTTTACGCTTCAGACTTCAGTAAATTGGGTCGACTCCAATATTCTTCAGTCTTCAGCACGATCCTTCTGTACTGAATCTCTAACCTAACTATCCTGAACTATTTTATCCTGAATACTATACTTAAGCAAATTCATCAGTGGTTTTGGGATCTAATCAAAATACTCAGATTGTCCCAACAAAGATCATTTCGAATTGTGTGTCAGCAAAAGATGCTTGGGACCGTTTGCAAGAACATTGCGAAGGTTCTGAGAGTGTTCGTAGAACTAAGCTTAGAATGTTAGGTACAAAATTTGAAAATCTTAAAATGAAAGATGATGAAGATATATCTTCGTATAGTGAAAGGATCACTGAGATTTCTAATGAATCACATTCATTGGGTGAACCTATCTCTAATACAAGATTAGTCCATAAGGTTTTAAGAACCGTACCAAAATGTTTTGATGCAAAAATTTGTGCTATTGAAGAAGCCAAAAACACTGATCTTATAAGTCTTAATGAATTGATTAGTATTTTAAAAACTTATGAGATGAATTTTGAGCAAAGAGATGAAGTTAATTCTGATAAAAAGGTTGTTGCTTTGAAAAATGATGCTTCTAGTTCCAAAAACATTTCTTTTGTTACTGAAGTTGATTCGGATGATGAATGTTCTGAAATATGTTCCGAAACTTCCGACAACATTTCCTTATTAACCAAGCAGTTTAATTCATTTTTGAAAAATAGAGCTAATAGGTTAAAAGCAAATGTTCAGAATAGGAATCAAGGTACTTCTACTCCTAAAATGTTTGAAAAGAAAGAAAGTTTTGATAGATCAAAACAGTTTAATAGGAGTAATAAACCTAAATTCGATCCCGAGTATAGAAAGAATGTTAGGTGTGATGCATGTACTGGATATGGTCATTATGCTAATGAATGTTCTAACACCTTGCTTAGAAAGAAATTGAATTTTAATACTACCTTGAGTGATGATTCTGATAATGAACCTGACATTGAGAAAAATGATGAATTTGCTTTCTCTGCTAGAATTCTTTTTGATGATACTAATGATGATTTACTGGACGATTTTGAGTCTGATGTTGAAACAAATGTGCCAACATTTGTGACAACATCAAACAAAATCAGTCCAGATGAAAGTTGTCTAATGAGTTCTTTTTCAGAGATGAATATTTCAGGTGAAGAACAGGTTGATATTCAACAAATCATCAAAGAGAATGATGACTTAAAGCATTCAGTAGCAAAATTGGAAGTATTGCTTACTAGAAAAGATCTAGAAATATGCAAGTTGAAAAAACAACTAGAAAGCACAACCTTAAGCTTCAAAAAGTTTACCAAAGGTGCAGAAAAATTACAAGATGCATTGATAATTTCGAATGTAGGTAAAGAAGGTACTGAGTATGATTCTAACTCTACAAAAATCGTGCAAAATGATATGCCCATAAAATTTGTTAAGGCAAGAGATAGTAAATCTGTTACTTCTCATTCTAGAGATTTCGTATGTCATTTTTGTCATGAGAAGGGTCATATTCGTCCTTACTGTTTTAAATACAAGGAATCTAAAATGTCTTGTAATATGTTGCCTGGTAAAGCACAACATATTCAACAACATGATTATGAAAATGTCAGTAAGTCTGATATGAAATGTAATGTTATTTATACCTCCTTAAAAGCATGAATTCCTGGTCTATGGTATTTTGATAGTGGATGTTCTAGACATATGACTGGTGATATTAAATTTCTTACAAATTATAAAATGCATGATGGTGGAAATGTTACCTATGGAGGTGGTTCAAAAGGAAAAATAATTGGTAAAGGTACCTTGAATGTTCATGGTTTTCCAAAGTTAACCAATGTGTTGCATGTTGATGGTTTACGTGCTAATTTGATTAGTATAAGTCACTTATGTGATGATGATTTGCATGTTAAATTTGATAAAAATTCATGCTATGTGCTCAATAATGATGATGAGTGTCTTATGATTGGTAATAGGTCTGTAGACAATTGTTATTTGATTGAATCGAATGAAATGTGCAATAGTGTGAAATTAGAGGAAAATACTCTTTGGCATCAAAAACTTGGTCATGCTAATTATAGATGCATTCATGATTTGATTAGACTTGATGCTGTTAAAGGTCTCCCTTCTTTAAAGTTAGACAAAACCAAGGTTTGTAATGCATGTCAAAAGGGTAAGCAAATCAAAGTGTCACATAAAATGTTGGCACACTGTTCGACAACACATTGTTTTGAATTTTTACATATGGACTTGATGGGTCCTATGGAAACTGAGAGTATTGGTGGGAAAAAATATTCTTTTGTTATTGTTGATGATTACTCTAGATACACTTGGGTAGAATTTTTAAAAGACAAATCAGAAACTTTTAATGCTTTTAAAATTCTTTATAAAAGATTCAAGACTGTTTTCAATACTAAAGTAAAGAGAATTAGGTCTGATCATGGTAGGGAATTTCAAAATGCTTTGTTTACTGAATTTTGTGAAAATAAGGGTATCATGCAAGAGTTTTCTTCACCAAAAACCCCACAACAAAATGGAATTGCGGAAAGAAAGAATAGGACTTTGCAAGAAATGGCTAGGGTTTTGCTTTTATCAAAACATTTATCTAAAAGGTTTTGGGCTGAAGCTTTAAATACTTCTTGTCATATTACTAATAGAGTCTATCTTAGAACTAATTCCAAAATAACCCCATATGAGATCCTTAACAATAAAAAACCAAATGTGAAGTATTTTCATGTTTTTGGTTGTGTTTGCTACATTTTGAATGATAGGGATCAATTGCATAAGTTTGATTCAAAAAGTGATAAAGGGTTCTTCTTAGGCTATTCTAGAAATAGCAAAGCCTATAGAATCTACAATTTGAGAACAGACACTGTGCAAGAATCAGTTAATGTTGTGTTTGATGATGATTCTAGTCTTGCAGGAACAAATTTTGAAGAGGATGTTATTGATTTGGTTGAAATTTCAAAACCTATAGATTCTGATCAAAATAGAAATGTTGCTCAAAATGAACCAGCATTTGAGACAACATCAACTAAAAAGTCAGAACCTATAGAGTATCCAAATATTTTTGATAAAACTCCGTCTTCACGCATACTGAAAAATCATCCATCAAATCAAATCATTGGAGAACAATACTCTGGAATTCAAACAAGAGGGAAGATGAGCGTAAGTAATGTGGTAAGATCCATATGCATGTCTTCTAAATGCAATCTTGTGAACCATGAATGTTACCATTCTTTAGTTGAGCCTAAAAATGTTGATGAAGCATTAAAAGATGAGAATTGGGTAAATGCCATGCATGAGGAATTAAATCAATTTGAGCTTAATGAAGTATGGACTTTAGTTCCTAGACCCGAAAATGTTAATGTGATTGGAACTAAATGGATATACAAGAATAAAACTGATGAATCTGGCAATATTGTTAGGAATAAGGCTAGATTAGTTGCTCAAGGCTATACTCAAGTTGAGGGAATTGACTTTGATGAAACATTTGCACTCATAGCTAGAATTGAGTCTATAAGACTATTACTTGCAATTGCATGTTTCATTAATATTAAATTGCATCAAATGGATGTTAAAGCTGCTTTCTTAAATGACATTTTAAATGTAGAAGCATATGTTGAGCAACCTAAAGGATTTGAAAATCCAGATTTTCCTAACCATATTTTTAAATTGCAAAAGGCTTTATATGGTCTTAAACAAGCTCCTAGAGCTTGGTATGGTAGGTTAACTGATTTTCTTATTCAAATTTATTTTGTAAGAGGAGAAGCTGATAGAACTTTATTCATCAAGCATGTTAATTCTAAAATTTTGATTGCACAAATATATGTTGATGACATTGTTTTTTGTTCTACATGTGATTATATGTTGAAAGACTTTGTGCATGAAATGACATCAACATTTGAAATGTCCATGGTTGGTGATTTGAATTACTTTCTAGGTCTTCAAATCAAACAACTTAAAGATGGAATTTTCTTTTCACAAAGTAAATATGCAAAAAATTTGGTTAAAAGATTTGGTTTAGAAAGTGCTAAACACATGAAAACTCCTATTGGATCATCTAAAAAATTGTCTAAAGATAATATTGGCAAAAATGTTGACCCAACATTATATAGATCGATGATAGGAAGTCTTTTATACCTAACTGCTAGTAGACTAGACATTATGTTCAGTGTATGTTCATGTGCAAGATACCAAGCTGATCCAAAAGAGTCACATTTAAATACCTTCAAAAGGATTATCAAATATGTTGCCGGCACATGTGATCTTGGTATAGCAAAGATACTAACAATTCCTTGCTAGGTTACAGTGATGCTGATTGGGCAGGTGATAATGATGATAGAAAGAGCACGAGTGGAGGTTGTTTCTTCATGGGAAACAAATTAATCTCTTGGCATAGCAAGAAGCAAAATTGTGTTTCTCTATCCACGGCCGAGTCAGAATATATTGCAACAGGGAGTTGTTGTACTCAATTACTTTGGTTAAGAAAAATGTTTGATGATTATGGTTTAAATTGTGAAATGCTCACTGTTATGTGTGATAACACTAGTGCAATTAATATCTCAAAAAATCATGTGCAACATTCATTAACTAAGCATATTAGTATAAGGCATCATTTTATTCGAGATCTTGTAGAGAAAGAAATTGTGAAGTTAGAATATATTTCTACTGAAAAACAACTTGCGGACATTTTTACAAAAGCCCTTGATGACCAAAGATTTTCATCTCTTAAGAAATCTCTTGGTCTATGCACTATTAATTAAATTTATGACGAGTGTTGTAGCAAATGGTGACAGCATTTGTGAGAACATTTATTAGTTCTCATAATTTTGACTAAATATTTTTATATTTAGTTACTTTATAACTTGATTAGATGTGTTATTATTTTCGAGCATACATGTTGGAACATTTGAAAGTCCTAGACACACATCTCTTAAATGCCGTTAAAAATATTCACTAAAAGATGCTAAATCACTGAGTAAATATGGGACACGGAGCTCGCGACTACGATGCTCTCTTTTAAAAGGTGATTAAAATTGCATCAATTTGTTCATAATCCATTGAGTAACTATGGGACACGGAGTTGACTACTACGATGCTCTCTTTTAAAAGATGGATTAATATGAACTAAAATAGTGTTTTGTAAAAAAATGGCAATACTAATGAAGCAAATTCATGTAAAATCCGTGTTGAGATGTGTGTGTGCCGACATATTTAACAACATTTGTTAGGGCACGAAAATTTGACTAAGTCTTTGATAGTTATTTATTTTCTGAATTTTAATTTTATTAAGTCTTAATTATGTGAATTAATTCTCTGAGTTTATTTACTTAATTATGTGTAGTGTAATGGGTAGTTAATTAATTTTATTTCCAAATCAACCCACTTCCTTATTTTTCGAAAATGATGGGTGGTGTTTTACACCACCACATCACAATTATGGGTAGTGCTCTTCAAGCTAAAAATTTTTTTCGAAAATAACTTCCAATTCATAACTCTATAAATTAGATCTCATTTTACATATCTTCTTTTGCCTTATATCAAATATTGCCCAGGTTAATTCATATGTTTGCATTAATTTAAGAAAAGGTATTATTTGTTCTTATGTGTAGTATCACTTCTTCTTCCTCATTACATTTAAGTTTAAAATTTATTATATTTCGATTATTTTAATATTTTTCTTTCCTCTCTGAATTGATTAGATGGCTACGAATGAAGGCTCTGCATCTTCACAATCATCACACTCGAAACCAACAATCCAAGAAAACCCTCTGCAAATCCTTGCTTCCATGGCTACCTCACCTAAAACCCAGAATATTGCCGAAAATGCTCAGGCATCGATACCAACATCGCCTTCGATTACCATCGGCTCGATGGAGGTTCCAATACCTACTGCTCCTCAACCACTTACCTTCACAAATCCACTCTCAATCCAAGTCGAAATAGCTCCTTCTTCTTCCATTACACCTATTATTGCCGAATTGTCCAAACTCACACCAAAAGAGCTTGAAACTTGTCCGATTGAAATCAAACTTCCAGCGGACGCAACAATGGACGAGATGGTTGCTGCTTACAATCAGCTCTGCCTTCAAACGACTACCCCTGTAATCATTGTGGGGGAGAGTGTGATTGACTTAGAACCAGTGAAAAGAATGGTGCACCCAGAAGACTATGTCGATGAACGAGCTATAGAGGAAGAAACAGACTCGGACATTGGGTCCAGCGACTCTAATGGCTCCAGTGAATCTTTGCAACTGGGAGAACGGCTCCAAGAAGTTCGAAGTCGTGGCCGTGGAAAGACGACAGTTCTTAGAGGTAAACGAAGGGTTTTCTACAGGACAATGGGGAAAAGAGTTAACTATTCTGAGAAGAGGAGAAAAGTGCTTGAGGATGGGATTGCTTCTAACCCCATCAAAGTCTTTGGCCCGAATGAAGAGCAAGAGGATTCCCCTGCTCCAACTGGACACAAAGAAAGCTCAGAAGAGACTGATTCCAGCATGAACATTCCTTTGAATCAGTACATAGCACAGAAAAGATCATCAAGTAAAGAGAAAGGGAAAGAAAAGGCTGTCCTGCACGATGTTCCCGTAAATGCTGCTGAAGATGTTGCCTCTCCGATGGCAATATCAGGGTCTGATAGATCAGAAGATGATGAGGAACATTCTGAACAACCCTCAGATTCATCTTATCAAGATGAAGAGGTTCAGGTACATTCTAACTCTGGTAATGATGATGATGATGCTAGGTCTGATAAGGATGAGGATTACCATAATGTTGAAAGCAAAAGATTTAAAGAGATTAGATCTAGGCTGTTGGTCAGATACTTGGAAGATAGAATGCTGTTATACTCTGTGACATGTGTTAATCCATATTTTGTTGAATGGATTTATGAGTTTTATGCTAACTTGCATGCACATACTGGAAAGGAAAACTCTAAGTTCTATGGCACTACTTGGTTTAGGAATGTGAAAATAATGTTGAATCCTAGAGTGATTAATGGTGTTCTGAAATCTGGAAATTGTGTTGAACCTGTAATTGAAGATATGGATGGTGTGATTTCTGTGCTGACTGGTGGTTTGGTATCTACTTGGGTGAATAGGCTTAGTGCTTCTAAATTGACAAGTTTGTTCTCTATACTGCATAAGTTGGTTGTTTACAATTGGTTGCCTTCAACAAATACAACAATTTTGACAAAGGAGCAAGCTGTCCTTTTGTACAAAATTCATATAAAACAGTTTGATTTGGGGCAAACAATATTCAGAAATATGCTGAGCTATACTGGTCCTATCTCTGGGAAAGGGTTGCTACCCTACCCATGTTTGACCTCATTGTTGCTAGAAGATAAAGAATTTGATAGGCCAGAGTCTGAAACAATCAGCAGTTTTCAAGCAAGCTTCAGAATCTCTCACACCTTGCTCAGTGGACCAAGGGTGATTGATGTTCCTTTGCCCGGTGTAAATCCAGCCAACACTGATCAGAACCAACCTTCTGCCTCACATGCTGCTGAACATGTTGGCAACATTAATGCCAACATGTCACCTGGAGGATCCATTCTTTCTGTCCAACTAACTCCCTCTTATATTCTTGATCAAATTTCCTCTTTGCAGACCACAATTGATAATATTCTGGCAAATGTGGAGGATTTGAAAATTAGAAAAACATTTTGGGAGAATCTCCTTTCCACTCCAACAGGGGGAGTCGCTCCTGATGTTGATGCAAATGCTGAACGCACAAATTCTGGGGGAGTACAGTTACAGGACATGGAGGTTGATGTAGATCCAGAAGAACCAGGAAATGAAGCTGTTGCCGATAATGCTGTTCAAGATGATGCCAACATATTAAGGCAGGCTGTTGCAGACATTTTTGCTGAGGTGGTTGCTGATGAGGTTGGGGTCAAACAACCTATTCCTGATGATGTCCTGAATCCAGATGCAGTTGAACATCAAGATGATGTTCAAAGTTAAGCTTGTATGATGATGATGTTCGAAGTATGGGGGAGTTTGTGCTTGTCCTTGTTGTTGCAACTGTTCCTTTACTTCATTTGAATTTTCATTATTATGCTGAGACTCTATTTTTTTTTATAAAAAGTTATTATATTGTTGATAGCCTAAAAACAGTTCTTAGATTATGTTATTCTTTTCATGTTTTGCTAGGTCTAAAGCATTGTTTGTATGCTTTATGAACCTTCTCTATTTTAGTTTTTAATTTATATGCTCTGATTTGTATTTTGGTTTATAGTTATCCTTTTGGTCTATAAGCACCTTATGTTGTGTTTTATGTCTGGAAAACTTATTTTGGTTTATAGTTATCCTTTTGGTCTATAAGCACCTTATGTTGTGCTTTATGTCCGGAAAACTTGTTTTGGTTGATAGTTAACCTTTTGGTCAATAAGCACCTTATATTGTGCTTTATGTCCACAAAACTATCTTTTTACTTGCTTTATTTTATTTGGTTCGAATAAAATTTTTCATCACTTCGTTTGATGAAAATTTTATCATTTCATCTACATAACTCTGATCAATTTTAATCAAATTTATTTGATTATGATCAACATCAGTGTGTTGTAGTAGAAAGGCCAAATTGGGGGAGATTGTTGATGTTGACAAAGAATGTTATGCAATGTATTGCCATCATTTTAGACAACATCAGAATTCGCCCTTTCTACTAACTTTCCTAATGATTTTTCCTAGTTATGTTATTTGTCTAGGCATGGCAGTTGAAGACGTGAAGATCCCAGAAGGTTCTAGAACGTCAGGCGGTTCCATTGCTTGAGTAGAGAGATACCCACTAACTTGGAAGTTATCATTATGGGCGGTTATTTTGAAGCCCACTACTTGACTTCATTGTGGAGTGGAGAGCTCATTATCCACGTCTATAAATAGAGCACCACTTCATCATTTCATTGTATGACCGAAAAGTATAATTCAGAGTTGAACGGATCATGTGTCATTCACTAGATTCTAGGTTATACACGGTTCATCAGAATGTTGGGAACATTAGTCTCGGCATTATTCACAACATTCATTGTTTGATCTAACAATCCATTCGGCTGAACGTAGACGTGTTAGATTTTGTTTAGGTCTATTCTTATAGGTCTTGTTTAGATCCTTGTGTGAGCTTGTGTAGGTCTTGCGCGGCCTTGAATTTTGGTTTCTTGTGTAAACCTTGTATTTGTGTCACTACAAGTTATAGTGAAGTTTCTCTGCTAGTGAGGTAGCATAGTCTATACATTTTTGTATAGCCTATGAAAATTTTGATATCCCTTTGCAAAAGTGTGCGTTTAAGTCTTCCGCTGTGTAGTGTTGTCATTTATGTTTTTGACATTTTTAACAACACTTCTCTAAAATATTTTCAATCACACGCACCAGCACTTTCAGGATGGATTCTAGAACCTTACAGTAGCCCTTTTTGAAGTTTAAAGTAACAAGTCTACAAGAGTTTTAGAAATTGGACCACTAAGGTTACAACTGTAGACTAGCATGTCTGCAGCAGCAGAGTTCAAAAACTTTGCAAAATAAACAAATCACTTGTAGACAAAATATCAGAGGAGTTCTCACAATTAGAATTGTATTGAGAATACTCTAATGTGCAGCGGAATAAAGTGAGTGTTAATGAAAAACAATGTAAACTAGACTTAACAGTTGAGTGACTTATGAAAGTCTACAGCTGTAGAGTCAGTTTCTGTGAAAATCACAAGGGTTTTATGCACTTCAAGTTTCAAAACAATGATGAATGTAATAAGTAAATTAAATATGCAGTACAAGAATATAAAGAGCATTAAGTAAATAGACCAGGTTTATAGTGGTTCAGTGTCTATAAAGAGACAATCTACATCCACTGTTACATCACTCAGGTGCCAAATTCACTAAGAAATGATCACAAAGATCAATACAAGTAGTTCCCCCTTAGAACTAGGTTCACTCAGATTCCTATTCTAAACAGAGATAAACTACCCTTTTCACACAGAAAATCAACTCACAAAGAGATATCTACACTAAGTAGAAATAAAATCAGGTGAGGGAACAACAACAAAAGTGTGATTCTTTATAGGAAAATCCTAACCAACTATCCTATGAATCACAAGGAATAAGAACAAAATAAGCTCTCTCAGAATATGCTGGCTGTAGACTTGCTTAGGTTGAATGCTTGTATGCTCGGGGTTGTTGTTGCTTCCTCTGAGGACTTCTTCTATTTATAGATGGAGTGGAGTATCTTATCCGTTGGAAATTTCAAATTTGAAATTCAGATAAGGCTCCTCTCTCTCTATATTGGCATGTGTGAGGTGGTCCTCATCCTTCACACAAGGTAGTACTGATTGTACTATGTCCTTTCCTTCAGAATTCTGGCCTTCTTTGTAACTAATCTTCATTATCCTCCAGAATAAAGGAAAAACTTTCACTTAAGTACAGTTTAGTGTGTGCTCAAAGGCTACACTAATAGTCCTTAAGGGTCTTCTTAATCTTTAATTAATTTCAGACTTGTACTTCATCTTCAAACGGTTCTTTGTAGCTGTGGAATCTTCAACCTTGCACCTGTAGAGTCCTATCAATATCAAAAATCGGCTGTAGAGAAACCTTACAGCTGTAGGACCATGTCTTGACTGTATAGTGATCACATATACAGCTGTAGACTTCACTTACAAATATATGTTTCAAACACCAATTTCCTCAATACAAGTGTTAGACAAATATCATCAATTAAACACATTGTTTTGCACACATCAAAATCTAAACAAAGGTACTAAAAATTTCCCCCTTTTTTGATGTTGGCAAAACAAACAACAAAACAAAGCAAAGACAATAAGATATTGTCTTGACAAGAAAAAAATCAACAAGAAACAAAGCAAAACAGGGCAAAGCAAAAGACAACAGAAACAAAACACAGAACAAAGCACAAAGCTGCATAAACTAAAAGAGGTTCAAGATACAACTTACAGTAGAATAATTCGACTAAAAACTGAAAAGTTTTAGTGTCTAATCTGGAACATAGTCTTCATCTTCTTCTGTGCTTGGGATTTGCATCTCTTTCTTCATCATCTTCATCATCAGTATCATCTTGAGGCTTCAAAATCCCTTGCTCCACAAGCTTCATGTTTTTCTCATCTTCTTCAAAATATTTCATCAACATCTGTAGTTCATAGGATTCCATCTCTTCTTCTTCTTTCCTTGATTTGAATATCCTTTTAGGCAATAGAGTTCTTCTGATCTTTCCACCAAGGAGCTTAGCATTATCTCCTTTGTAAAGTGATCCATTAGCCTTCAGGTCTTTGAATTTTTGGAATCTGTCTTTCTTAAGCTTGATTCTCTTAATCACAGTGTGCTTGTTGCAGATGCTCAAGAATTTCTTCCATAACTTATCAAATTCAGCCTTCATTTGATTAGCCCTTTCCTCAGAATCTTCAATAGGCACCATGCTCAATGGTTGAACATTCAAGGGTTGAGCAATTACAACTGCTGTAGGTTCATCAGAAATTTTCTCTTCTTGTCTTTCCTTTCTTTCATTCTCTTCCTTCTCTTTTCTTCTTTCTCTAGATTCCTTCACAGTTTGGTCCCAATAACCAAAAGGTTTCTGAGTGTGAACTGTAGATTTCTGAGTTGTAGACTTAGGGAGCTGTATAATCTTGCCTTCTTTAGAACTTCCCTTAGTCTGATCAACTTGACTTCTTTCTTCAGCTTGATCTCCCAGTTTCTTAGATTTTGCAGCTTCAATGTCTTTTGCCCATGCCTTTCCAATATCCTTCACATTCTCAAGGATATTTTCAGTGGCTTGATCTCCTTCTTTGATTTCTCTTTCAATATTGCTTTCCCCCTTTTTGCCAACATCAATGTGTGACAAAATAGAGTTAAGCTTGTTCATTAAATCCAACTTTAGAGAATCATTTCCAGTAATCATCCTTGTCATTTCTTTCTTCATTGCTTTCACTTCTACCTTCAGATCAAAAGAGTCATTCTTTATCTGCTTGATATCTGACTGTAGATCAGTGATTTCTCTTGATTTCTGACTACTTTCTTTTCTGATTTCTGTATTTTGATCCATTAAGCTGTCAATAACAGCTTTAAAGTTTTTCTCAAGGACCTTCTTCTCCTCTGAGCTTCTCTCCTCAAATTTCTTTACTAGGTCTTCCATACCTTTTCTCACATTTTGAGAGATTATAGCATCAGGAACTAGCTTGACTTGCTTCTAAATTGTAGCTGCAATGCTTTTGAATGATTCCTCTAAATTCTTCAGATGTGTAACAACTTCTTTATGTGTCATCTGAGGATTTGCATCACTATCTTCTTCCTCAGAGTCACCTTCTATGATTACTAACTCTTTTCCTTTCACAACTTTCTAAGCTTTAGAAGGCACCAACTCTACAGCTGTAGAGTCTTCAGTAGATGTCTTCCTCTTGCTAGGAGTTAAAATTGCTTCAGTAGAGAACTCAGCAATATAGTCATCAATTTTTTCTCTTTCAAGAGCTGAGTAACTCTGCAGTGGGGGAGTTCCATGTCTATAGATTTCTTCTAATCTGAACATTGTAGGTGGAGATTGATGGAAAATACTTGTGATAGGATTTAAAGTGTCCTTATCAATCTCTTTGGATGTCTCATCCACAATCTGCTCATCAGCTTGAACATTTTCAGAGTCTTGAGCTCCAGTTTCAACAGTTTTCTCTTGATTTTCAGTTTGAACTTGGACTTGAGCACCACCCATTGGTGCATCATCATTGCCATCCTCATCATCATCCGGCTTATCTTTTGGATCTTTACAAGGAGAATCATCCTTTCTTTTCTCCTTTTCCATTTCAGAATCCTCTTTGGAAGTGTTAGGTTCATCAATATTCACTGGATCTGCAGCACTAGCTCCTGCAGATTCCATTAAAATAGCTTCCTTAGCCAAGATATTCAAGCCTTCATCTTCAGCTATTTGTTTATTTCCTTCTTCAATCTTCTGTGGCACATCTTCATCACTATCTGTGCTTTCCACATCATAATCAACTTCATATTGTGCCTCTGGATCTTCTTCAATCATAAGCACAACTTTCAAGGCTGCGGCTGCAGACTTGGTGATTTTCTTTCTTGTAGGTTCTTCAGTGATAATCTGCTTTTCTTTTCCTTTATCTTTCCTTCTCTTTCCAGCAATGAAATCATCAAGGAAATTAGGTTTTAACAGTTCATTAACATCACTGCAGTTAGTCCATTCAACTATCCACTGGAATAACTTTCTCTCTTCAGCTGCTAACTTCTCAAGTTCTTCTTTTACTAGCTTTCATTCCTCAAACTTTTGCCTCTCCATTTCAAATTCTTCAACCCTCTCAACTGGAACAACAGTGAGTTGTTCAGTCTCCGGTTTAGGGGCATCAATTTGTTCAGTTGCATCTACAAACTGTTCTTCATTAGTTTGTACCTTTGACTGCACAATTGGCAAGTCTACAGCTGTAGACTTGTCAGCTTCAACTTCTGTGGCTTTCTTAGAATGAAGTTTCTTCTGTTTTTTCTCTCTATCAACTTCATCTTCAGAACCAGTAGATTCATCCACTAAAATCTTCCTTCTTACACTCTTTTTCTTCTTCTTTTCTGGTTCTTCTGGTGATCTTATAATGGTAAGAACCTTTTTCTCAGCTTTCTTCTTTCTCCTTTTTGATTCAGGAGCCATAGGAGCATCCACAGCTCCACTTTTGAAATTGGCTCTTCCTATTATTCTGTGAGTGATGATGGGTTTTCCTACATGCCCATTGAATTAGGAAAATCCTACTTCCTTAAGTATGTAGTTTAAGAACAAACCAAAACCTTTGTTCTTTCCATCCTTTACCACATCAACACTAATATTCCTCAGAATCAATTCTCCAATATCTATCTTAATCTCTTTAATAAATGCTATCATTAAATCCCACATAAGAATAGTGCCAGTATCATGAGACCTTATTTTATGGGTGTGAGTGGGGAGGGGGGATTAGGGGTGTGAGTGAAGTGTATGTGTGATAGTGTTTAAAGTGTGATTTGTGTGTTTTCTTACTTTTATTAGTGTATGAAATTAATTTTAAATCCTGTGTAGTGTCTGTTCTTAATATTAATTTTGAATTTTGTATATGAAATTTAAATATGTTTGGAATTATTTTGCATTCTGTATTTCTCTATGTTGAAATTATTGTGTTTTTGTGTGGAAATTATTTTGAAGTCCTGTATTTCTATGTTTTTTTTATATTTGTTGTATTTATTTTCCTTTTTTGTTTGAATTTATTACATAGCCCTAGCCAAGAAAGCACTATAGTAGATTGATTTTATTTTTGTTTTTTATTGCAGATGAAGATGAAGATTTTATTTTTTGAAGATGAAGATGAAGATGTTTTGAAGATTGTAATTTATATTTTATTTCTTTTGTACATGTAAATTTAGATTTTTAAATGTATAAATTTATAATTTTTTTGAATATTTTTAATGATTGTGCAAATTTTTGTATGCAAAATTTTATGTCGAAAAATAAACTACACAAATTTATTAGAATTTAGGTTGTGCAACTTATTAAATTGAGACTGCGAACAATTATTATTAAAAATAATTAAGGTTGTACAAACTTATAAAGCTTATTAAAAATTTCGAATTTATGCAAACTTTAAACTTGTGCAAAATTTGAACATGTTCAAACCTTAAATATGTGCAAAATCAGGACTGTGCGAATCAGGGGTTGTGCAAAGGGGGCTATGCAAAAGTGCGATGTGATACATGTGCTGACAACATTTAATGTTTTTTAGTCTATTTTGTAATAACATTAGTATAGATAGATCAATATGTGAGCAACCCAAAATAAAATACCTAAGTCTTAACGCCTCTAAAATTCGAAAGTCATCCTCCTTCACTAAATATTTGTTTTTCGAAAATCAACTAAATAAATTCCAAGACTTAATTTGATCCTTTTCTTAATGTGACCCACTAACTTTTAATTCACATATTAAAGCCCAAATAAAAATTAATTCATTCTTAATAAAAAAGCTCAATGCTAAATCCTAATCTTAAGGACATAATTTAATAAGCTTCTAATAAATTTAAGCCTAAGAGCCCAAAATAATTTAAAGGACTAAAAGCCCACTCATGCAAACTTTTCCTAAAATATGAGACCTTATTTTATCACTCCTCGTTTCAACTTGCATGTACTCTAATTTCAAAAACTAATATCAAACCCTAAAAATTCCGGATCTTACAATGGTAATGGTCAGCTTTTGACCAATCACGACATTCCTTAATTAGGCTGCATATATCTCTAAATTTTGAGTTATCTCTGAGTCAGTATTCTTATTCATTGAAGTGTAGACTTCAATTTTGTGTCATCCATGAGTCAACATTCGTATTCAATGAATTTGGACTTTTGGTACTAGGTCAGACCCGCCCACATACTTTTGGGTACTAAAAGATTAAATGGTTGTTGGGCCAAGACCCAAATGTCACTCAAAGGGCAACCAAAGTCCATCCAAAGACCAATTGTCAAGAACCAAGACTAAGGCTCAGGTATGGGCACAAATCGGCTGGGCTCGGCGCGACGTGTGTTACAATTTTGATTATCAATCAATCAACTATAGTTTTATAAGTTTCATTGAATTCTTACTAATATTATGCATATTAGTATTTTTTTTCCCAATTCAATTTCTCACTCATTGAAAATTGGTTTTGTCATCATGAATATACTAATTTCATCTACTCCATGAATAGAATGCACTTGTACCAATTAATTTCCAAGAAATTAATTTCAACGCCTTTATTTAATTGGTCAAAAACTACAAATTAAGTTAATAAAATATTTAATTTTTAATTAATATTTGCCAAAAACTATTTTTCTCCAACAATACCCCACATGAGTGGAAGTTGCACTCATAAACGTGCAGACACCAGTTAAGTTCTAAGTGAGATGTTATTGCATTTGGACAAGTAGTTTGAAGCTTTGAACCTTTCATATTCAACCATTACCAAGTACATCGGTGGCCTAGTGGACACAATACCTTGAACTATTCCTCCAAAGTGTGTATCAAGACAGTAATATCAACATGATAAAATATTTATGCTCTATCTTATTCTCACATTTTTTACCATTTCGGCTATGGACACCCTTTTGATTCATAAGTATATAATATCTGATGATATTTGAAGTGGTCTCTCACTTCACACTTGCATAGGTGAAATCGCATTGCGTATCCCATAATAGTCTACTCTCACTAGAACTTAGGATTCATTAAAAGTTTTTAGATTTAGCCTACACCACCTACGGGTTCTATACTTGGTGTACTGTCCTCTAAGGAATGGTCAGATTACCGACCATTTCGTCTAACTTCCATAACTTAGTTTTTTTATTGAACCAAGATCTTAGGATCTCCAATCAAGTTATTACTGCTTTAGTTTGTTCAGTGGATTTGAAACACAATCCTTCTGACAGTTTGGACATTTGCTCTCGACTTATACTCTTTGTCAATGAGTCCGCTAGATTGTCCTTAGACCTTATATAATCTATGGATATCACACCTTCAGATCAATTTTCTAAAGATGTTATGTCGTCGATGGATGTGTCCAGACTTTCCGTTATACAGGTCATTCTAAACCGTACCAATTACGACTTGGCATTCACAATGTAGTAGGCACTGATTTATTCCAACATGGAATGTCTCCAAGGAAATTTTAAAGTCACTCTGCTTCTTCACCAGCTTTGTCCAAAGCTATGAACTCATATTCCACGGTGGATCGTACTATAAATATTTATTTTGTAGATCTCCAGGACACAACAACTTCTCCTATAATGATGACACATCACCTAGTTGAGAATGACTCCGTACTGTCTGAGATCCAATTAGCATCACTATACCCTTCGAGTACAACTGGATACTTGGTGAACTGTAGTCCAAAGTTTAGAGTGTACTTTAAGTACCACAATACTCTTCTCAGAACTTTCCCAGTGCTCATTGTTTGAGTTGCTCGTGAATTTGCTGAGTTTATTCATGACACATGCTATATCGGGACATGTACAATTTGCAATTTCCATAATGCTCCCAATGACTCTAGCATACTCTTTTTGAGCTACAGATTCACCATTATATTTCTTCAAGTGAACATTCACTTTCAAAGATGTTTTAGCCGGTGGATCATCAAAGGCTTTGAATTTCCTTAACACTTTATCTACATATAAGATTGTGTTAAGGATATTCCATTTGATGTTCTAGTGATTTTAATTCCTAGAATCACATCAGCTACACCTATATCTTTCATGTTGAAGTTTCAACTTAACATATTTTTTATTTTACAATGAAGGTCATGATCATTTATCATGATCAACATATCATCAACATAAAAACATAATATGACAAATCTTTTTGATGTAGTCTTCACATATACACATTTGTCACAGTCGTTGATACGAAAACCATTTGATGACATGATATTATCAAATTTCAAATGCCACTATTTTGGAGCTTATTTAAGTCCATACAGCGACTTCACAAGTTTGCACATATTTTTCTCATTTCCTGGTGCAACAAAGCCTTCAGGTTGATCCATATAAATTTTTGCATCCATCTCACCATTAAGAAATGTAGTCTTAACATACATTTGGGGAATCTCAAGATTGTACAAAGATGCAATCGCGATTAACACCTGAATGTATGTAATTCTTGCGACTAAACGTGCTTTCTATTTATCAATTGACCCATCTGCTTTGTATTTTCTTTCAAGCATCCACTTACATCCGAAAGTCTTGCGACCTTATGGGTGTTGGGGAAATTTGTTTTGAATTATTTATTTATTATTAAATGAGGTTGTGTAATGCTCATTTTAATAAATAAAATAATCGTTAAAAGTTTAATTTCTAGAAAATTAAACATCATAGAATTGATCTACTCACGGAGTAGATGATTGTAGTATATTTGAATTCTCAAAACTAAATTTTGGTGAGTGAGAAATTAATGTACAAAGTTGAAACGTCATAAACATTTAATAGAGTTAAATGTTGGGTTTGAATAATTAACTTTTGAGTTAATTATTCCACATAGGAAAATGATGGAACATATTAACTCCTAATTAATAGGGGGTTGTGAAGTAAATTCTAAACTATAAGGTTTTAAGGAATACTCCACTGAGCTAAACATGCACACGCACCGCTGCCGAGCCGATCTAAGATGAGTCGAGCCCGTGCCCGTTGTCCGTGGTCCTTGGATCTTCGAAATTAGACTTTGGCTTTGTGAATTGAGATTGACCTATAATCTTTTTGGGCCACTGAAAATATAGTTTTCTTATAGTGATAATGCTTAAGTTTATCGGTTGATAACCTATTAGCATGTTTGATAAGTAGACGTTAATGCGTAATTGGTGGAAGGCAGAAAGGTAAGTCCTAGATGGAGCTCCGAATTTTAGAAAAATTTGACTCTGATTTCTGGATTTCAGGGATGCAGAAAGGAATGTCTGACTTTGATTTTCGGAATTTAGGAATTCTGAAAGGAAATTCAGACCTTGTATTTTTGAATGATTCGAACGTGGACAGAAGGCTATCCAGATACGTGAATGTTTCAAATTAATTCGGGTGGTTACATATTGCTAATTTCCCTCTCATTATGGCATTGATGACAATTCAATTTAGGAATTCTTGCATTAAGTGACTTTATGCCTACAAATAGGACATGCATACATACTTTCATTCACTTGAAAAATCTATAAGAAAAATTTGGTTTCCTGCATGCATACACTCTCAAACACTCTCATTCTGTCCAGAATTTAACTACTTTATTTCATTCACCGGTGCTTTCCTACTCAGTGGTGAAACTAGTACGAAAGAGGAAAGTCATTTTACCTCTTAGAATATCACGTCAAACCGAGTGCACTAGTCGGGATGTATTTATTTTGTGAAAAAAGGTGCTACCTTGACTCGACATTTCCCATTTCCATTCCTCTTATTCAAGTATACGTGTTTGAAGTAGAAACCATTCAAGAAGGCTTTGGAGAAAAAGAATATCGTCGTTTCAAGAAGACATTGTAAATTTTCTTTTCTTTTTATTTGTTTTTTTCTGTCACCTATTTACTCTAAGCCATTGTTGGTGCACTATAAACCAACAATAGCAAAACAAACATAAGCTTAAAAAAAGCAATGGCAACCGATGAAAATAATTTTGAGGTTGTAATTACTGGTGCAACCTTTAATGCTCCAGTCCCCCTACTGTAATAACTGGAGCGGGTCAAAGCTCGAATGTTCATGTTCCCCATTTTCTTGCTACTACTTCCAAACCTATAATGGTCCATGGTGAAAACCCAGAGAAATTCTCGAAAAGAGATTTTAAGTTTTGGCAGCAGAAAATGTTGTTCTACTTGACTACGCTGCATTTAGCGCATTTTATCCATCAAGATTCAACTTTTGTTGCAGAAGATGATCCAAATACTACTAAATGTGTAGCGTTAGATAAGTGGAATCAGGGAGATTATCTCTGTCGCATCTACATCCTTGCTGGATTGGTGGATGCACTGTACAATGTATATGCTTCAGTTAGGTCTGCCAAAGAACTGTTGGATTCTTTGGAGAAAAAAATACAAAATCGAGGGTGTTAGATCGAAGAAATTTATAATATTGAAACTTCTCAACTTTAAGATGATAGATGGTAAATCTATCATCAAACAAGTTCAGAAATTTCAGCTGACACTGCACGATATTCTGGCGGAGGGTATAGTTCTTCCTGAGCATTTCAAAAAAGTGTCGGTGATAGCAAAACTCCCTTCTGCATGGAAGGACTTTAAAAACTAATTGCTACACAAGTGAAAAGAAATGTCGCTTTATGACTTAATTTCGTCAAACTCTAAATTGAAGAAGATAATCGGAAAATGGACGATAAGCTCAATAAATTCCAATCAGAGGCGAAAGTAAATTTAATTGAACGAGAAGGGCCTTCCAAGAAAAGAAAAAGACCAAATGAACAAAATAAGAAGCCGACTAATGGAAAGAATGTCTTTAGTGGTGATTTTTATAATTATGACAAGTCTGGCTATAGAGCACGAGATTGTACCGAACCCAAGAAAGTGAAAAAAAGCTAAAAAAAAACATAAGGGCAAGGCGAAGTCTAGTGCAAATGTTGTTCAAAATTAGCTCACAGACATGGATATGTCTGCTGTTGTTTTTTAAGCTAACTTGGTGGATAATCCCAAGGAATAGTTTGTGGACAACGGGGCTACTTGCCATGTTTGCAGTGATAGGAATGCTTGCTCAACCTATATATCTTATGAGGGGAAAAAGCTTCATATGGGCAACCAAGCTATGTCTGATGTGGCTGGAGTGGGTACTGTTGTACTCAAGCTAACTTCGGGAAAGAGTTGAAGCTGAAGTATGTGCTGCATGTCCTAAACATCCGCAAGAACCTGATCTTAGGCTCATTACTTGTTAATCATCAGTTTAAATTTATAATTGAGTCTGAAAAGTTGTACTTAGTAAATTTGGATAGTTTCTCGGATGTGGCTATTTCGACAATGGACTGTTCAAAATGAATGTAATTGTTGTACACCATGAAGGCGTGAAGAATATGAATAAAGTTGAATCTTCTTCTTATGTTGTTGAGTCTTCTTCTTTATGGAATTTTAGATTAGGACATGTAAATTTGAAATCCATAAAGCTTTTAGTACATCTTGATTTACTTAAAATTGAACATATGGATACATCTAACAAATGTGAAATATGCGCTGAGGTGAAAATGGCTAAGTTGCCATTTAACTCAGTTGAAAGGAATAATAACCCTCTAGATTTAATACACACTGATGTGTGCGATTTAAAACTGGTACATACTAGAGGTGGTTAAAAGTATTTAATTACTTTTATCGATGATTATACATGATTCTGCCACGTATATCTTTTATACAGTAAAGATGAGGTATTTAATGATTTTAAGCGTTACAAAACTGAAGTGGAGAATTAGTTAGGCTTTCGAATTAAAGCTATTCAAAGCCACAGAGGAAGAGAATACGTTGCTCAGTTTCAACAGTCATGTGTTGAAAGTGGCATTATAAATCAAACTACAACACCATATTCACCTCAGTCAAATGGTGTTGCAGAAAGAAAGAACCAAACACTTTAAAAAAATGATGAATGCTATGCTGCTTAGCTCAGGTGTAGCTAAAAACTTATGAGGTGAAGTTATTCTATCAGTTAACCACATATTGAATAAAATTCCATATAAGACTAAGGATCAAACTCCTTATGAGATGTGGAAAAGTCATAAGCCTTCGTACAAATACCTTAAAGTGTGGGGGTATTTGGCGAAAGTGGAAGTATTAGTACCCTAACAAGTTAGAATTGGACGTAAAACGTTCATTGTATATTTGTAGGGTATGTACTTAATAGTACTGCCTATGGATTTTTTATTCATAAATCAAAGATACCTGATATGACAAAAGGCACGTACTATGATAGAATCAAGGAATGCAATATTCTTTGAAAATATCTTCCCTTACAGAGAAAAGGAAGTTATTATTCCTAGGAAGAGGTCCCATGAAGAAGCTAGTGAGACTGCAGGTCCTTCGTCTTAAATAGATGAAGAACCAAGATGTAACAAAATATCCAAAGTGTCTAAAACCTTTGGACGTGATGTCATCACCTATGTTTTGGAAAATGATACTAACACTATTAAAGAAGCTTTCTCACGTCCAGATGAAACTCTCTAAAGAGAAGCTATTAGTAGTGAGATAGATTCGTTGCTGCAAAATCATACATGGGAGTTGGTTGATCTCCCTAAAGGTTGTAAGACCCTAGGATGCAAGTGGATCCTTAAAACAAAGTATAAGACAGATGTATATATTGATAAGTGTAAAGCCTGTTTGGTTGCAAAGAGTTTTATGCAAAAAGAAGGATATGATTTCTTTGACAAATATTCACCTATAATGAGGTTTACCTCTATTCATGTATTAATTACGATTGCTGCTCTGCACAATCTCGAAATACACCAAATGAATGTAAAAACATATTCCTGAAGGTTGAAATGGATGCAGAAGTCTATTGGATCATCCTGAGGGTTCGTTGCACCTGGTAATGAAAAGAAAGTGTGCAAACTTGTGCGATCAATGTACGGGCTCAAACAAGCACCAAAACAGTGGCATTTGAAATTTGATGGCACAATGTTATCAAATGGTGATAGTGCTGTGGTACCGTTGAGTTGAAGTATTGTTCGAAGTGTGGCGACACTCAAGACAACACTTAATGTGTTCAGAATATTGTAGAGAGAATAAGTAAACAGCGGAAGACTTTTGAACACAAGGATTAACTCAATCTTTCCACAAACTAAAATTAGTTTGTGGCGGCCTCAAGGCTGAAATATCACTAACTTGGAAAAAGTGATTACAAAAATAAATTCGAGACTTGGAAACATTCTTTCCAAATCTCAAACATAAAATCGGATAAAATATCAAAACAAGTTCCCAAATGGCAAACCTAGATTGTTAAGTCTAAGCCTACTTCAAGCATATACTACCACACCCCGTGAATAGCTCAACAAAACGTATGGGATAATAATATACACGAGTGTTGTACTAAGTGTGACAACACATGTGAAATCACTACACTAAAACCGTAAAAATGGGTTCTGATTTATGCGCTATGCTTCAGTATGTAGTGAGGGCTCTCTCTCTTGGTTTCTGGACGTATTCCTCATATATTTATAGAGTTGGAATAATGATCCATCCATCAATGAAGTGAAAATCATGGAGAGAAGTTGAGATTTTTAGGAGTTGAGGTAACTTCCATGTAACTTCCTTTCTTTAACTCTCGGTTCTCTGATTCCAGGTTCTTCCACCACGTTCCAGATCCTTCCAGGTGCATCAAGAATATTCTGGGTCATGGAAATAACTACCGTTGACCGTCGTTGACCAGGGATAGCACCAAGGACAACCAACGAGGCAACACTAAGCAGTTGATCACTGGAACATGTTTCCTGAAGGATGATGACCTGAAATGATAGCAAAGACAATTTGAACAACACTAAAGAGTTAGTTGTTAGAACAAATATAAGAAGAATGTCCTGGAGGATGGGTGTGATTCCAGATGTGATGACACTGGTTTCAACACTCACATCTTCAATCTCCCCCAATCACACCTATCCGCAAACACTTAACCTGATGCACACAAAATCAGTTTATGACAAAGGCACAACAGATGTTAGTTTGAAGCAGTGTAATTATAGATAAGAACTTGGTGCACATCTAAACAGAGTATGGTAAATGCACAACAAAAATTCTTCATGAGTATCAATGGGAAAGACATCCTAAGTGCTATCAGTTCCATACCAAAACAAAGGAACAATATTAGAGTTAAAGGCAAGATAAAAACAGTATTCAAGTTACATCAACTTCAAATAGTTAGTAATGTTAGTGGGATCATAATTGTGATCAGAGTAGAGTATAAAACTCCAGCACCAGCAATCTCCCCCTAACATTAAGAACTCCCCCTAAGTAGCAGCTTCAGTATCAGCATCAGTACTGACAGGATCTGCAGGTGTTGCCTGAGGGATGGCAACATCAGGAGCATCATTACCAGCAGCAGCAGCAGCATTAACCTCAACGGTTAAATCCTCAATCACAACATTACCAGATCCAGAGCTTTCAACAGCAGCAGGTTCATTTGTTGGTGCATCAGTTGGTACTTCTCCCCCTGTGGATGTGGATAGGAGGGATTTCCAAAAGGTGCTCCTTTCTTCAAGGATATCAGCCTGCCTATTAAGAGAAGTGGCTTGGAGTCTGAGCTGTGAGACTTGCTTGGCAAGAGCAGCAGCCTGTTCTTCAATGTACCTGCGATGAACAGTAACAGATACTACCTCACCAGTTGTGGAAGTATATGCAGTGCGAGCAGCAGTGTTGCCAACCGTAGGGGCAACATTCAGTTCATCAGTAGCAGGGACAGAGGCAGATGCAGCAGCAGGAGGGTTATAAGGCAGATCAATCACACGATTACCTTCTAGCAGAACCTTAGCAATACCAAGAATCAATGGCTTAGTAGATAAATGATCTCCAGCAGTCCTAGTAGCTCCTTGATTCATCAAAAGCCCATGAATCAAGGCAGGATATTGCAGTTTTCCAATCTTGGACACTTTTCCACCGAACCCAACTATGTTTGCATAAATAATCTCACCAAGATTGAAGGGCAGATTCTTAGCAATTTTGTAGATCATGCAAGCATGTTCAGTAGTGACTCTTGTGGTATTTGAGGAAGGCATCCAGTTGTACACACACAGCTTGTGAAGAATTGAATGCAAGCTAGTCAGATTTGCAGTGAACAACTTCTTGGGCCACTTGGTCAGAATTCCACCAGTGATAGAGCAAGTAATCTCATCCACATCATTCTCCTCAACAACATTATTAGCATTAATAGTTCCAAGAAAATCATTAATTGCAGCAGGAGATATGTCATAAATGGATCCTCTAAAGAACACTCTACCATACTTTGGACTTGCACTCTTCATCATTGTAGAACATATATGGGCATAGAATTCACAAATACATGTACTACAAAAGGAACTAGTGTACCTCAGTGTATTGAGCAGCCTCATTTCCTCAAAGAAGGGA
The DNA here is from genome assembly GCA_026898435.1 of Prunella vulgaris. Classification (NCBI taxonomy): domain Eukaryota; kingdom Viridiplantae; phylum Streptophyta; class Magnoliopsida; order Lamiales; family Lamiaceae; genus Prunella; species Prunella vulgaris. The sequence goes on from JAPKLY010000546.1 coordinate 246,134, forward strand.
ATCAGATTGAATGCTTCAAGGTCTTTGTTGTTCATCCTCCTCTCATGTATCACATCTTTCTTGGCAATCTTCTTGTACCGGCTCTTGGAGTCATCAAAGAAGAAGTTATCAGTGCCATAGTTCTCCACATCATAATCAGATTCATCACTACCAGCTTCAGAATTCTCTTCATCATCATCATCAGATTGTTCTTGGTTCTCAGCATATTCATCATCATCGGCTTCTTAATCACTTTCAGCCTGTTCATCATCATCAACCTGTTCACCAGATTCCTTAGCTTCAGGGTCATCATCAGTTTCTTCATCAGAGGATGATGAAGAGCTGTGATCAGATTCTGGATCACCCTGTTCTGGAACATCAGCAGGTGTTGCCTCAGGGGTGGCAACACTGGGAGCAGCAGCTTTGAATTTTCTCCTTTTCTTCAGTCCTTTGCACATCTCAGCAATAGTCACATTATCCTTAGAAATGGCAGGTTCATCAACCTCCATTGGAGCAGGGATATCAGCAACCTCTTCTTCAGTATCAGAAATGACAATAGAAGTATTGTCTTTCTTCCTTGAGCTTGAATCACCAAAACCTGTCTTTTTCAAGTTCCTACTTGATCTACGGGTTGGTGCAATTTTCCTTTTTCCAATGGCTTTTGTGATTTTTGATAGTATGGGCACAGGTGGTGATAAGGATGGGGATGATATATGTGATGAAGTGTGAGTGGGTGATTGTGAAAATGGGACTTGTACAGGGATTACAAACACATTTTCTGAGCTAGGTTCAACATTTTCATTATCAGCAGGAATATTAGGGCTAGTATGAACAGTAGCAGAGGATTCAACATTTTCTTCCACCCTATAGACAAAAACATCATCTAATTGAGAAGTTAGGGTTTCACATTGAGTATCAGATGTACATGAAGGAAGAAGAACTTGAATGGGCAGTGGTGTCTGAACAATCTGTGTCGCCAGTGATGCTATAGTGGATGCAAACGAAGGTGCAGTGGCATCGGCAGTGACATTGGTAGCAGTATCCTTAGTCACATTTTCGGCCATAGTCGCGAGAGTGATGAGAGGATTTTCAGTTTCAGAGGTTTGAGGGGTTTCAGTGTTTTAATGTGGGTGAGTATGTGAGGAAGATGATTTAGATGGCTTTTTATGCTTCATTGATATGCGTGAGAGACAAAAAGAAACTTTTGATATTTTTTAAAATATTTTAATGCACGAACACAAGAGATGAAGGACACGGCACATTAAACACAATTTTAACACATAATTAAGAACTTCAATTTATAAGAGAATTTCTAAGATTAGGAGCAGTTTTAATTAAGAGAAAAATATCCACCATTATCTAAATAACTACCCATAATGTGAAAGTGTAGAAAGTGGGGTGAAAGAGTGGGGTAGTTATTGGAATTTTAAAAAAAATAACCAACACATTTAATTAATTAGAAAAATACCATATAATTATCACACTATTATCATAATTAAATAACTCATTATGTAAATGCTAAAAAATATTCTGAGACTTAGATCAATTACTGTTTATAATGTAGGCACACATACACACATTTTTTTATGCACTTTTTATTCTCAAGAATTTAATCACCTTTTGAAAAGAACACATCGTGGTTGTCAGCCCCGTGTGCCTAGTTACTCAGCGATCATTCAAGAGTGTTCTTCTTGTCCTTTTTAAAACTAAACAACCTTTTCAAAAGAACACATCGTGATTGTCAGTCCCGTGTGTCTAGTTACTCAGCATGTCTAGACCTTTGATTTTTTTTAGAACTTGTGCTTTTGTTGTGTATGTCCAGTATGAAACCTTTGAGATCACATCACGTCAGAATATGGTTAGCAAAAACAATATAAGTTACAGAACTACTGAATTACGAAATAAAATGATAAAAATACAGCAGTGTTGCTTCAAGTGTAGTAACACTCGGAGAAACGTCACACACAGATTTTCAAGGAATGCAGAGTCCAAGAGATTTTCTAAGTGAAGAAAACCTCTCAAAGTCTAGTGCTTTTGTGAAAATGTCAGCTATCTATTTTTCAGTGGATATATACTCTAATTTCACTATCTTCTTCTCAACTAGATCTCTTAAAAAATGGTGTCTAATACTTATGTGTTTTGTGAGTGAGTGTTGTACCGGATTGTTTGAAATGTTGATCGCACTTGTGTTATCACAGAAAATTATCAAAGTATTTTTCTCAAGCACATAATCATCTAGCATTTTTTTAAGCCATAGGAGTTGTGTACAACAGCTACCAGCAGCTATGTACTCAGATTCAGCAGTGGATTGGGAAATGCAGTTTTGTTTTTTACTATGCCAAGAAACAAGATTGTTACCCATGTAGAAACAACCACCACTAGTGCTTTTCCTATCATCACAGTCACCAGCCCAGACAGCATCACTATAGCCTACTAGTGTGCTATTTGTGTCGTTTGAAAACCACAATCCCATGTCACTTGTTCCACTCACATATCTGATGATCCTCTTCACAGCCTTCATGTGAGATTCCTTGGGGTTTGCTTGGTACCTGGCACACACACAAATATTGTACATAATATCAGGTCTACTGGAAGTTAAGTATAGTAAACTGCCAATCATAGATCGATACAGAGTGTGGTCAACACTTTGTCCAACATCATCTATGCACAGTTTCTGTGAAGTTCCCATAGGAGTTTTCATAGGCTTTGCATCAGTAAGACCAAATCTTTTCACTAAGTTTTTAGCATACTTACTTTGAGAAATGAAAATACCACTATCACTTTGTTTGATTTGTAATCCTAAAAAGTAATTTACGTCACCAACCATGCTCATTTCAAAAGTAGTAGTCATAGCTTTCACAAAGTTATCAATCAATTCTTGTGATGTTGCACCAAATACAATGTCATCAACATATATCTGTGCAATCAAGAAACCATTAGTATCATGCTTAATGAAAAGAGTTCTATTAGCCTTACCTCTAATGAATCCAAATTGTAGTAAGAAATCAGTAAGTCTACCATACCAAGCTCTAGGGGCTTGTTTCAAACCATACAAAGCTTTCTTCAATTTATATACATAATCAGGATGAAATGGATCTACAAAACCTTTTGGTTGTTCTACAAAAGCTTCCTCAAGTAAAACACCATTTAAAAAAGCAGCCTTAACATCCATTTGAAACAATTTAATTCCAATAAAACATGCAATAGATAATAGAAGTCTAATAGATTCTATCCTAGCAACGGGAGCAAATGTTTCATCGAAATCAATTCCTTCAATTTGTGTATAACCTTGTGCAACAGATTCATCAGTTTTATTCTTGAAAATCCACTTTGTTCCAATTAAATTCATGTTTGAAGGTCTAGGTACTAGAGTCCAAACATCATTTCTAGTGAATTGTTCGAGTTCTTCTTGCATAGCCTCAATCCAACTTTCATCTTTCAAAACTTCAGACACATTTTTGGGTTCAATAGAAGAAAAATAACCTTGAGTACATACCTGAGTGCATATATTGGACATGCAAACTGAACGTACTACCTCATTCATTTTACCTTTTCTTCTTGTGAGAACACCAACTGAGGATTCACCTATGATCTGTGATGAAGGATGATCCTTCTTGCATCTACGGACAAGGGTTTGTCCAGGAGTTTTGGGTGACTGATTCTCACTGCATCTGATGTCACTGGAGATGTTGTCGCCTTTGGTTCAACACTTTTCACTGGTTCAGTGATACTTGTGATTTCCATCAAGTCAGAGATGTCCTCTTCCACCTTTTTACCTGAAATATTTGAAACATCATCGAATACTATGTTCACAGATTCTTGCAAAGTTCTTATTCTAAGATTGTAAACCCTGTAAGCCTTGCTATTCTTAGAATAATCTAAGAACAGTCCTTTATCACTCTTAGAATCAAACTTTGTCAAGTAATCTCTATCATTCAAAATGTAGCACAATCATCCGAAGGTGTGAAAATATTTCAAGTTAGGTTTCCTTTTGTATAATAGCTCATAAGAAGTAATAGAACAATCTGGTCTAAAGAAGACTCTATTAGACACATGACATGCAGTATTCAATGCTTCAGCCCAAAATCTTTTAGACACATTCATTGAAGTTAACATCACTCTAGTCATTTCTTGCAATGTCCTATTTTTTCTTTCAGCTATACCATTTTGCTGTGGAGTTTTAGGAGAGGAAAGCTCTTGTACAATGCATTTCTTTTCACAAAATTCAGTGAACATGCCATTTTCAAATTCCTTACCATGATCAGTTCTAATCCTACTAACTTTCAGATTAAAAACATTTTTCAAACGCTTGTAAAGGATTTTGAAAACTTCAAAAGTGTCAGATTTTTCTCTAATGAACTCAACCCATAAAAACCTTGAAAAGTCATCAACAACAACTAATGAGTATTTCTTACCACCAAGATTTTCTGTCTCCATAGGACCCATAAGATCCATGTGAAGAAGTTCCAAGCATCTAGTAGTTGTGCATATTGATGTGATATTGTGTGAAGTTTTTACCTGTTTACCTTTTTGGCATGATCCACAAACGGGTGTATTTGTGAAACTGAGCTTAGGTAACCCTCTAACAGCCTCTGTCTTAACCAATTTTTGTAAATTTCTATAATTTACATGGCCAAGCTTTTGGTGCCAAAGAACACTTTCATCAGATTGTGAAATGTTGCACGAAGTGTTGTCACCAATGAGATAACAGTTGTCAGTAGATCGATGACCAACCATTACACATTCATCAGTTTCATCCAATACTGAACATGAATCTTTATCAAACTTCACATGCAGATTATTATCACACAGCTGACTTATGCTTATCAAGTTAGCACGTAAACCTTCAACATGCAACACATTTTTCAGTTTTGGAAAGCCTTCAACATTCAAAGTTCCTATTCCTATTATGTTACCCTTAGAACCACCACCATATGTAACTTTATCACCATAAAAAATTTCATATTCATTCAAGTATTCAATATTTCCTGTCATATGTCTAGAACACCCACTGTCAAAATACCATAAACCAGGTACACATGCTTGTAAAAAAGTACAAACAACATTGCAAAGCACTTTGGGTTTTCTAATCCATGCAGTTTTGTATGTGTGTGAATACTTGTGTGGTAACACTCCAGGTGACACTTTTCCAGAAAACAAATCATCTTTTAATTTGAAACAGTAAGGACGAATGTGTCCAGGAACTGAACAATAATGACAGATAAAAGTTCTTTTACCTCTTTGTTTTGGAAATTTTTTGGAAGAAACTTCAGAATTTGGTTTCACAAAGGTGATAGGTTTTTCAAAACTAAAAGGGATAGAATTTTTAGAAAATCCAAGACCACATTTATCAGTTTTTCCAACAGTCAAAGCTTCATTTAAGGCAGTTGTACCTTTAGAGTACTTTTTGAAACTAAGAGTGGAAGCAGTCAACTTTTCTTGGAGTTTAGAAATTTCAAGATCCTTTTTTGTGAGATTTACCTCAAGTCTTGTGATGGTCTCAATCAGCTCTTCATTAGCTCGATTGACAGATTTCAGTTCATTCTGCAGTTTAGTAACCTTTATTTCTAAAGGTTCTTTTGAGGTACCTGTTCTAGAATAGAAAACATTTGTACTATCCTCATCAGAATCAGAAACAGACTGGAACCTGTTTGATGTTGTTGCTGGGGTTGTCACACTGGGTTCGACATCTGAGTCACTTTTAGGGAAGTCATCTCTAACACATTCAGATAAGAATGCAAGTTCTTCATCTGTAATTGTTATCTCTTCATCAGAATCTTCATCACTCAAAGAAACAGTTAAGTTCATCCTTTTCTTTAATTATGTGTTAGCACATTCATTTGCATAATGACCATAACCAGTACACTCATCACAAATGATATTTTTTCTGTACTCAGGATCATACTTAGAGTTTCTTCTTTGAAAAGATTTTCTACCAGAAATTTGAGGGGAATTTTTAAAATCTATCTTAGGCTTAGTGTTAAAATCAGATTTATTTCTCTTTTGCTTAAGATAAGGTTCAAATTTTTGGTAAGAAATGCAATACTATCAGTGTCATATGAAGTGTCATCAACACTATCGTCAACCTGTTAAATTTCAGTAATAACAGAAGTTTTTCCAGAACTTGAAGAGGTTTCTCCTTTGAAAACAACAACACCCTTTTTATCATAAGCAGATTCTTGTTGAGATAAGTCCATTTCATAAGTTTTTAATATGCTCATTAACTCATTATGACTCAACAAATCAGTGTTCCTAGCTTCCTCAATGCCACAAACTTTGCCATTGAATCTTCTAGGAAGAGTACGAATGATTTGTTTACTAACCTGATATTGGAGATTGGATCTCCAAGTGATTGCAATTCATTCACCACCTCATAGAGTCTGTCATTGTAGGAAGAAATTGTCTCATCATCTTTCATTCTTAGGCCTTCAAACTTTGTGTTTAGCATCTTTTCTTTGACTCTACGGACACTACCAGAACCTTCACAGTGTTCTTGTAGTCTTTCCCTTGCATCTTTGGCTAAAACAGAATTCTGGATAAGGTTGAACATTATCGTATCAATCGATGAATTGATTGCGTTGATGGCCTTTGAATTGTACAATGATGAGTTGTTCTCCTCTGTGGTCCATTCAAGCTCGTTCTTGAGAATCTGGTCTCCATCTTTATCTTTAGTTGTGGGAGGACTCCAACCTGACAGGATGCTCTTCCATGCACGTTCATCAAGAGCTTTGATGTAACTCCTCATCTGACTTTTCCATGCAGCATAATTGGTTCCATCAAGTATGGGAGGACGGGTGATGGATCCACTGGAGTAGATAGCTCCAAGAGGGTAATCCATGGCAACTCAACACTCAGCACCAGGACCAACACTTAGTACCTTCAAGTGATGGCTCTGATACCACTTGATAGTGATGTGGTACCGTTGAGTTGAAATATTGTTCGAAGTGTGGCGACACTCAAGACAACACATAATGTGTTCAGAATATTGTAGAGAGAATAAGTAAACAGCGGAAGACTTTTGAACACAATGATTAACTCAATCTTTCCACAAACAAAAATTAGTTTGTGGCGGCCTCAAGGTTGAAAAATCACTAACTTGGAAAAAGTGATTACAAAAACAAATTCGAGACTTGGAAACATTCCTTCCAAATCTCAAACATAAAATCGGATAAAATATCCAAACAAGTTCCCAAATGGCAAACCTAGATTGTTAAGTCTAAGCTTACTTCAAGCATATACTACCACACCCCGTGAATAGCTCAGCAAAACGTATGGGATAATAATATACACGAGTGTTGTACTAAGTGTGACAACACATGTGAAATCACTACACTAAAACCGTAAAAATGGGTTCCAATTTATGCGCTATGCTTCAGTATGTAGTGAGGGCTCTCTCTCTTGGTTTCTGAACGTATTCCTCATCTATTTATAGAGTTGGAATAATGATCCATCCATCAATGAAGTGGAAATCATGGAGAGAAGTTGAGATCCACTTTTGTAGGAGTTGAGGTAACTTCCATGTAACTTCCTTTCTTTAACTCTCGGTTCTCTGATTCCAGGTTCTTCCACCACGTTCCAGATCCTTCCAGGTGCATCAAGAATATTCTGGGTCATGGGAATAACTGTCGTTGACCAGGGATAGCACCAAGGACAACAATCGAGGCAACACTAAGCAGTTGATCACTGGAACATGTTTCCTGAAAGATGATGACCTGAAATGATAGCAAAGACAATTTGAACAACACTAAAGAGTTAGTTGTTAGAACAAATATAAGAAGAATGTCCTGGAGGATGGGTGTGATTGCAGATGTGATGACACTGGTTTCAACACTCACATCTTCAAATGGTTTTAGTATAAATGAGTATGATAAATCTGTATATGCTTAAGATACCCCAAAAGGATTTTTCATTGTATGTCTCTATGTAGATCTCATGTTGATTATGAGTAATGATCATGATCTAGTCTGCAATACAAAATGCATATTGGGCCGTAACTTTGACATGAAAGACATGGGTGAGGCAGATGTGATTTTAGGAATCAAGATCACAAAAACCTCAAGTGGAATTTCTTTGAGTCAATCTTACTATGTGGAGAAAGTGCTAAAGAAATATAATGCATTTGATGATCCAGTTGTAAAAACACCCATGGAACCCAATATTCACTTGAGCAAAAATAGAGGATTTTCAGTAGATCAGTTGGAATATGTAAAAGTCATAGGAAGTGTGATGTACATTACTAATTGTACATGTCCTAACATTGCATGCTTAGTGAAAAAATTGAGTCTCTACACGAGCAATCCAAGTGCTGAGCATTGGAAAGCTCTCAGGAGAGTGTTAAGATACTTAAAGTATACACTCGACTATGGGCTATATTACAAAAAGTATCTAGTTGTACAAGAAGAGTATAGTGATGCCTATTGGATATTAGACACTAAGGATTCGTTTTCCACTAGTGGATATGTATTCACTATTGGACGAGCAGTTGTGTCCTGGAAATCCACTAAACAAACGTGTATAGCCCGTTCCACAATAGAATCAGAATTCATAGTTTTTAGATAAAGCTAGTGAAGAAGCTGAATGACTTTGAAATTTCCTTGAGGATATTCCATGTTGGAAGAAGTATGTACCATCAGTTATGGTACATTGTGATTGCCAAGGTGCCATTGGTGAGGCATTGAACAATATGTACAACAGAAAGTCGAGACATATAAGTCATCGACATAACACTGTTAGACACTTGATCTCGACAAGAGTTATGTCTATTGACTATGTGAAGTCAAAAGACAAAATAGCGGATCCACTTACAAAATCAATTAATCGAGATCAAATGTATAAATTGCTTGAAGGAATGGGTCTAAAATTCATAAAATAAATTGAAGCTGTGGTAACCTAACCTTGGTGACTGGAGATCCCAAGATCTTGGTTCAATAGGACAACTAAGCTGTGGATATTCAACTGAGTCACTTGGTAAGCTGACCATTCCTTAGAAAGCACAACACCAAGTGTGAAACTTACAATTTGTGGTGTAGGTTAAGTCTTTGAGTTTTAATGAATGCTCAAACCTTGTTCAGGTAGAGTATGATGGGATACTCTTAGTAGGAGTCCACCTATATAAGCAAAAGGTATGGGCCACCTCGACAGATACTTATGAATTGAAAAGTGTCCAGGGCCGAGACGGATAAAAATGTGAGAACAAAAGACGTGTGAGATCTGTCTGTGTCAGCACTATTATATCAGTATACACTGTAGTGGAATAGTTCAAGGCATCACATCCACTAGGCCGCCTGTATACTCGATGGTGTTGGACTATGGAAGGTTTAAAGCTCAAACTACCTCTCCGGAAGCAATCAGGTCTCTGGTAAACTAGATTGTAGTTATGCATAATTGTAGGCGTAATTTCCACTCGTTTGAGGGATTGTTGGGGAAATTTGTTTTAAATTATTAAATGAGGATGTGAAACACTCACCTTTAATAAATAAAGAAATTAATAAAATTTTAATTTCTGGGAAATTAAATGTTGTAAAATCGATTTACTCATGGAGTAGATGATCGTAGTAAATTTAAAATCTCATAACCGAATTTCAATGAGTGAAAAATTAATTTACGAAGTTGAAATGTCACAAATATTTAATATAGCTAAATGTTGGATTTGAATAATAACTCAAAGTTAATTATCCCACATTGGAAAATAAGGGAACATATTAACTCCTAATCAATAGGGGGTTGTGAAGTTAATTCCAAACTATAAGGTTTTAAGGAATACTCTGTTGAGTCACACGTGCGTGCGCACCACCGCCGCCGATCCGAGGCGAGCCGAGCCGTGCCCATGTTCCGTGGTCCTTGGATCTTGGCAATTGGACTTTGGGTGGAGTTTGGACTTTGGTATTTGGGCTTGCCCTATAATCATTTTTTGCCGTAAAAAATAAAGTTTGCTTATCGTGATAATGCTGTAAGCTTATCGGTTGATAACTTATCAGCATGTTTGATTAGTAGACTTAAATGCGTAATTGGTGGAAGTCAAAAAGGTAGGTCGTAGATGGAGCTCCGGATTACATGTAAGTCTGACTTTGATTTCTGAATTTTGAGGATACAGAAAGGAATGTCTGACTCTGATTTTCAAAATTCAGGAATGCTGAAAGGAAAGTCAGACCTTGCATGTTTGGAAGATTCAAACGTGGACAAAAGACTGTCCAAATACGTGAAACGTTCAATTTAATTCTGGTGGTTACATATATCTAATTTCCCTATCCTATTATGGTATTGATGGCCATTCAATTCGGGAAACCCTGCATTAAGTGATTTTATGCCTATAAATAGGACATGCATGCATACTTTAATTCACTTGAAAAACCTACAAGAAATATTTGGTTTCCTCCATGTATACACTCTCAAACAATCTCATTCTGTCCAGAATTTAACCAACTTTTTTTATTCACCGGTACGTTCGTACTCAGTGGTGTAACTAGTACGAAAGAGGAAAGTCGTTTTACCTCTTGGAATATCACGTCAAACCGTGTGCACTAGCCAAGATGTATTTTTTTACGGGAAAAGGTACTACCATGACTCGACTTTTCTCATTTCCATTCCTCTTGTTCGTGTGTATGTGTTTGAAGTAGAAGCCCTTCAAGAAGGCTTTGTTGACAAAGAAGATCATTATTTTAAGAAGACATTGTAGATTTTCTTTTTATTTATTTATTTCCATCATCTCTTACTGTAAGCCATCGTTGGTGCACTATAAATCAAAAGTGGGAGATCAACTAGTTCCTATGTATGATTTTGCATTTTGGAGTCAATTTCACTATTTATTGCCTCTTGTCAGAGTGGGGCATCTGGTCTTGAAAGAGCATCTTTGATATTATTTGGTCCATCCTCCAAAATATAAGTAATGAAGTCAGGACCAAAGGTTCTAGTTATCTTTGCCATTTTGCTACGTCTCATCTCCTCATTTCCTTGAGTAAAGGAACCCGCTTCATCTTCAACCTCCTCTTGCCGAGGTCTTTTGGTCGTGATCTCATCTTTCTTAGTTTTGCAAAGAAAGATGTTTTCGAAAAATATTACTCCCTTCGTCCCTCTTTAAGTTTCTTGTTTCTTTATGTTGTTTTGTTTAAGAAAGTGTATTATTTATTATTATATGGTGGGCCACATGTTGACTTTGTATAAAATAATGAAAAGTTATGAAAAAAGTAATGGAAAGTTGTGAAAAAGTAATGGGGAGTTGTGAAAAGGGGTATTTGTTTATTAATATATGAAGTAGTGTTGTTAATTTTTATGGAATGAGAAACTTATTGTGGGACATCCAAAAAAGGAAAATGAGAAACTTATAGTGGGACGGAGGGAGTATATTTTTTTATTCTATGAGTGTGTCTTCTGTCATATTAGGAACTTTTGATTTGTGAATCAGAAAACGATAAGCACTACAATTTAATGCATACCATACTAATATGCAATTTACATATCATTAATAATTATTAATTAGAGAAAACACTAGTATGTTGTATACTCATTTTCAATACTCTATGCACAACAAGTAGCTGCCCCTGGAGCAGCGCCGCACACACATAAGATGCAACTTCATCGCTCATTGTCCTCCGGCCGCACTCTTACCGCTCGCCTTCTGCCACATCCACCACTTATCATCCGCCACTACCACTATTCTTAATCCATCGCACAATATCGTATGCTTCACAACAGATCCATTTTTGCACTAGAATTTTTAAAATTTTAGTTCTATTTATAAATAAAACAATCTATCATGTTTCTAAACTGTTATTATTAATCAAATTTTTGTATGCATACAACTGAGTGTTGCCTATTAAATTTTTGAATCATGGTTAGATTTCTAATTATCTTGATTCTTGTAGACTATTTACAAGATTAGTTTTGGCCAGATTAGTAAACCAATAATAACAAAGTCTGATGGAGAAACTTAAAGGGTGTTATCCATTTTTTAATATTTAGTAAATTAATAAATATTTTGAGTAATCTACAATTTGTTTAGTAACTTTATATTTAATGCTTTTAGGAACTTGTATTTATGAATTTGTCATTTTTGTTCATAGAGATGCAGTAGTTTATCTTACTTCATTTTTTATGTAGCAGTTGATCTTATTCTTATTGATTTTAATTTAATAAAATGTAAATTAAGTTGATTATATATATATGATTGAAAGTTATGTGGAGCACTTTTTTAGTCGTTGGAAAATGTCCAACAAAAACAATGAACTCCTACCCACCTAGGACACCTTATGATAGTGAGAAAGATCTATCCTTACAAATATGAAATCTACTATTTTAGGTTTGATCTTAACTTGTTTGGATAATGACACTTCTACTTTTACTAAACACCCCATTTGAGGTATTTATACGATGGTTTCCGCCTTGTCCACAATTCATAAGGAGTTTTGTCCTTACTCTTATGTAGAATTTTATTTAATATGTGGTTAGCCAACAGAACAGCTTCCCCCCCACATATTTTGCGGCAAATCGGAACTGATAAGTATTGCATTCACCATCTCCTTAAGTGTTCGATTCTTGTGTTTTGCAACACCATTTGATTGAGGTGAATAGGGGGCTGTGGTTTGATGTATGATCTTGGACTCGACACATATTTTCTCAAACGGTTGTACATACTTCTCACCTCTTTCACTTCGAACCATTTCGATTCATTTGCTTGCTAGTTTTCCACATTATTTTTGTATAGTTTAAAAACATTTAATGCTTAATCATTACTATGCAAAATATAAGCATGGCAAAACCTAGTACAATTATCTATGAACGTGATGACGTACTTATTTCTACCTCTAGTTTTAACAAATCTTAGATCATACACATCGTTGTGTATTAAGTCTAGAGGTTCAATGTTTCTTTCAATTTACAAAAACGGTAGTTTCTTCATTTTATCTTCTACACACATTTCACATTTTTGGTTTGTTCCAACACTTTTAATGTCAAGTAAATTTAGATTTATTAAATATTTTATGGACTTAAGATTTATATGTCCCAATCTACAATGCCATAAATTCGAGCACTAAGAGGAAGTAGAAGTTTCTTTATTCATAATATTTTTCCTCTTAAGGAGTAAAACAATAGTGCATAGTTTAAACAAACCATTGAGGAGATATTCACATCCTAAATACACAGAGTACCTACTAAGAACAACCCTATTAGACTTGAATACAAGTTTAAAATTATTATTTACAAGAACATATCCAGAGATTAGATTTTTGTGTATCTCAAGGACATGCAGAACATCTCAGAGTGTGAGATTCTTGTCAGTGGTCAGCTTCAACACAATGTTGTCATCCCCAGCCACATCGGACATGGCTTAATTTTCCATGTGGAGGTTCCTCCCACCAGCAGGCTCATACGTTCAGAAAGCATTCCTGTCAGAACAGACATGACAGGTAGTTTTAGTGTCAATGAACCACTCTTTTGGGTTGTCCACCAAGTTCACTTAAGTGATCACAATAGCAAGATCATCTTCAGCGATGTCCATTTTAGCCACGTTTACCTTTGGTTGATTTCCCTTGTCATTTTTACTATTTTCTTTCTTTAAGGCTGTACAATTTTTGGCCATATGATTTGGTTTTCCGCAGTTGTAATAATTACCGATAAATTTGGATTTTGTCGCAAATTTTATCTTTCCCTTGTCATTTACAGAACTCTTTCTTTTATTTGATTCTAATAAGTTGTCTTTGGCCTTATCAGAAATTTTTGTCCTTACAAAGCCACCTTGATGGATTTGAAGCTTTCAAATGACTTCTTGTAAAGTCATTCTTTTCTTCTTAAGCTTCAAGTGACTCTGAAAATTCCCCCCACAAGGAGGCAATTTTTCAATAACTGCAGCTTCTCGAAATGCATTTGACAGTGTCATTACTTCTCTAGCAATGTTACGCAGAATTAATTGAGATACTTAAACTTGTTCAACAACAGACTTAGAGTCTACATCTTGAAGTTCAAGAACTTTCCAACAAGGTATTTCTTAATACCAGACACCAACATCATTAGCCACATATTTGGCTTCTAAGGAATTCCACAATTCCTTAGCAGTAGTGATCTTCTGATAGACATTATATAAAACAACTATCAGAAATTCCATGGGTTTTGAAGAATTATGAGGACACCTATTTATAGGTGAACCTCCACTAATATCCGAGAAAAGAATGTGTTAGTTAACCACGTTTCCTAAAAATTTGATAAGATTGATGGCAATCAATCCATCAGATCGATTTTCAATGTTACCAAAAATAACAGTGCAGATTTCAAACATTTCCATAACAGCTTTTAAAGTTTCTATACTGACATAATGGAATTTATTGTAATGGTCAGCTTTTGACCAATCACGACATTCCTTAATTAGGCTAAATATATCATTCAATTTTGAGTCATCTCTGAGTCAACATTCATATTCATTGAATGTAGACTTTGATTTTGTTTCATCCCTGAGTCAACACTTGTATTCAATGAATTTGAACTTTTGGTAATGGGTCAGACCCACCCACATACTTTTGGGTATTAAAAATTAAATGGTTGTTGGGCCAAGGCTCAAAGGCAACTCAAAGGCCAACCTAAGTCCATCCAAAGTCCAATTGCTAAGAACCAAGACCAAGTTCACGGGCACAACTCGACTCCACGGACGCATATGTGACAATTTTGATTGTCAATCAATCAACTATAGTTTGATAAGTTTCATTGAATTCTTACTAATATTGTTAGGAGTGAGAATAGGCTATGCCAGACATCTTACAAAAAAGCCTAGGCCTGATTTATTACTAATAGGCCCAAACCTGACCTATTATGCTTTTTAGTAGGCTCGGTCTGGACCTTTTTCGTAAACAGACCAGGTCTGAAAGCCTTTTAAAGACCTATCTAATAATTAATTTTATAATACATTAAGAAACATTCAAAATCACACCCATAAAATTACAAATGTCTCAACAAGACCAATAATAATACTAAATATTTTATCAAATAAAAAATAACGTCAACTAAAAAAAATATGTGTATTTATTTTAAGAAAAATTAAGAAAATTATTGACCTTATAATTAAATATGTTATTGTGTAATAAAAAAAATAATTAGTTACATTTTATAAAAATTACTTATATATATATATATATATATATATATATATAATAGTATATGAAGGTAAATAGGTAAGCCTATTTGGCATAAAAGGCTTCCAAAAAAGCACAAGCTCGGCCTATTTAACTAAATAGACTTTTAAAAAGGCATGAGTCTAGCTTATTTGTTAAATAGGGTAAGTCGAGATAGGCTTTCAGTAGGTCAGGCCGTATATCCCTGTCGGGTAGCCTGACCCTATTCTCACCCCTAAATAATATGTATATTAGTATTCTCCTTTTCCAATTTAGGATAAGGAATTAATTAAATTAATCAATTCTCTTCTACTCAAAACTCCAATTGTAATCACTTGATTCTCAATTCAATTTCTCACTCACCGAAATTTGATTTTATGATTATGAATATAAACCTTGAGCCAAGAATTGCCTAAAGAAAAAAAATTGATTGGGTTAGCCCACATGGATGCAGTCTTCTAAAATTCAAATGAGCGAGAAAATAAATTTCGTGCTTAATTCATTCCAAGTCCATAAATGTCAGTGAAGAAAGTACGAGGGGGTATTTGTAAGCAAATTAAAATTGCACCCAATGAAATAACGATTACATGTATATATTTGTACACCAATAATTTCAACACCTATAAATAAATACATAAAAGGCGATAAAAAAATGGTAAACATATTTTTATTAAAGAGATGCGGGTTACAACTCTCGTGATTCTCTTGATTCCTATCTCCAAGGACATAAGTTTGATTTGTGGTACCGGGGTCTTGACTACTTATTTTGAATTTGACCTACAATTTGATAGTACGGGAAAGATTTGACCTACAATTTGGTAGTAGGGAGTAGATGGGTTGTGGTGACTTATTCCATCTGACCTCTTAAAACTCAATCTTGAATCTCTTATTTATAAGAGATTAGTGACTTGAAGAGCAAGAAAGTGATATTCTCAGATCGGAGAATAAGAAAAAGATATTCACAAATCTTGGAGATATTGTTGTATATTTTATCTTCAAGATTGTGATTTGCATAATATATGACACCGATAAATTTAACAAAATTTCGGTGCTTAGAAATGCCCCCTCCAGACCTGTTGTAGAGACATATAATAGCTGCAACTTGGTCTCGAAATCTTGATGTAATATCAAATAGGTAATTTGACATGCCCCCGAAGGTGATTTGACATTCCCCCATGAAATTCTTAAACACAAGATCCTTGAAGAGCGGAGATAAAGAGCGAAAATGGTCCTACCGGGCGTGCCAATTTGTAAACCAATAATTTCACCACCTATAAATAAATACATAAAAGGTGATAAAAAAATGGTAAACATATTTTTATTAAAGAGATGCGGGTTACAACTCTCGTGAATCTCTTGATTCCTATCTCCAAGGACATGAGTTTGATTTGTGGTACTGGGGTCTTGACAACTTATTCCGGATTTGACCTACAATTTGATAGTAGGGGAAAGATTTTACCTACAATTTGGTAGTGGGAGTAGATGAGGTCGTGGTGACTTATTCCATCTGACCTCTTAAAACTCAACTCTGAATCTCTTATTTATAAGGGATTAGTGACTTGAAGAGCAAGAAAGTGATATTCTCATATCAGAGAATAAGGAAAAGATATTCACGAATCTTGGAGATATTATTGTATATTTTATCTCCAAGATTGTGATTTACATAATATATGACACCGATAAATTTAACAAAATTTTGGTGCTTACAATATTAAATAAAGAGCAACACTTGTGTACAAATTTCTACTGTAGAAATATCCATTTTTGAAAAATTCGCAGATCTAAATCGGGTCGGGTCAGATTTAGATATTTTTTTCCAAAATTCGCGCAACTTGTAGTTCCAGGTTTTTTAGCTCCCAGGTATGTTACAATTTGGGCAAAGGTGTGTTACAATTAGGCAAAATCTGTGTTACAAATTCTTAAAAAATTAATTTTTTGTACTTTTCAAGTAATTATAAAGAAAATATGTATTTCTGCAAGTATAAATATGTGTTACTTAATTTATTTTTTATTCTTTTTGTTGATTTATGTTAATAATATATTTTTTCGCTCTCAGGTATGTTACAATTTGGGTAAAGGCATGTTACAATTAGGTAAAATCTGTGTTACAAATTATAAAAAAATTAATTTTTTGTACTTTTCAAGTAACTATAAAGAAAATATGTATTTCTGCAAGTATAAATATGTGTTACTTAATTTATTTTTTATTCTCTTTGTTGATTTATGTTAATAATATATTTTTTCGCTCCCAGGTATGTTACAATTTGGGCAAAGGCGTATTACAGTTAGGCAAAATCTGTGTTACTAATTCTTAAAAAATTAATTTTTTGTACTTTTCAAGTAACTATAAAGAAAATAAGTATTTCTACAAGTATAAATATGTGTTACTTAATTTATTTTTATTCTCTTTGTTGATTTATGTTAATAATATGTTATTCATGTACTTAATACATCATTTAATACCTTATATATGTTATATAAAATATAATATATGTTTTTATAAGGATAAATAAATGTTTGTGCATACAGTATCACACATTTACTCTAATTGTAACACACATTTGCAGTAACACACATTTACTCTAATTGTAACATACATTGGCAGTAACACACATTTACTCTAATTGTAACACACATTTACTCTAGATGTAACACACATTTGCAGTAACACAAATTTATTCCAATTATAACATAAATTTGCAGTAATACATATTTACTCTAATTGTAACACATATTTGTTCCACAAATTGTGTTATTATATGAGCATATATGTGTTACTATAGGATAAAATGTATTTTTATTAAGAATAAATATGTGTCACACATACAATGTAACATAAACATGTGTTACATTGCATGAAAAATATTTACTTCTACAAAAATAAATGAATATGTGTAGAAAAGAACATTTAATCTGGTTGTAAAACACGTTTTGCCTTAAACTAACATGCATTTACCCCAACTATAACATACTTGGGAGCGAAATCACAAGCTGTGCTAATTTTGGAAAAAAATACTCAAATTCGACCCGACTCGGTTTAGACCCGCGAATTTTAAAAAATGGATATTTCTACGGATCTTAGATCCGTAGAAATTTGTATATAAGTGTTTGTCTTAAATAAATATCAACTCGAATTACTATTCTAATTTAGAGGATTTAAATTAATTAATTTTCAGATTAAATATTAAAAATAATATTACTTATACATGACATAAGTCATTAAAATTACGAGTCTCCTAGTACTTGCATGCGATAACAAATGCTTGATTTGCTATATTTATTCGAGAGGTGTGTCTTGGGTGCATCCCATGCACTCTTAATTGTGCCTCAATTATAAAATTAATTTTGACCAGCTCATACCAAAATTGGGCCAGTCAAAATTAAAATTAAAGTGAGTCTAAATCCCAAGTGCATACTGTGCACCCAAGATTTTGTGTTATTTAGGACCATAAATGTCTCATATAAATAAAGAAGAAGACAAAAATCAATCAAAGTAAATTTGATTGATTTATTAATCCTGCCCATAATACGATATCAGCGAACTAGATTGCACCATGTGTTGCACCAAAGAAGGAAAGTTTCACTTTTCCACCATATAAATAGGGGTCAAGTTCATGATATTCTACATAAAATGAACGAATGAGCAGCATCAACAAGCAACTAGCAAGACGAGCTTGAGTTAAGAGTATTGACCGACCTGACTTAACCATGCAGACACACCTTTCCAATGCTACTTCTTGACTTCCGCCGCCTAAGAATGACTCATGCTCTTCCCTGTGTTTGGAATTGAAAAGACTTGATCATTATGGCACTTTGAACTCTACCGTGATTGTTATCTTGGAAGCTGAAATGTCCCTTTTGAAATCGGGGTTCTTTTGCGCTTTTGTCCTTTGACCAAGAATAAGTTTTAAAATATGTCCTTCTGGATTTTGCAGTTGAAACCTTAGTAGTATCTATAAATGGAGAGTAATTTTCTGGCTTCACTCACTTATCCATCTTGGAACATTTCTTAAAATAATTTCTTTCACTTTCTTAGATTCAACACTTTTTGATGATGATGCCAAGGAGGATCTCAGTGGGCTTATTGCCTCTCTGAAAAATGGCCTATGATGAAGGTTCTAACAAAGCAGGGTGTTTCGCCGTTAGGGTGGTTAGCAATGAAAGTTCGATGAGACTATGTGAGTCTAATATATCTATCTTGTATGGATAAAATTTCTCTTTTTGGTTTACTTACATATACTTTCGTTCTTTGCTTTATATAACTGCTTTAAGATTTCTAATAAATAATCTGCAATCTCGACTGAGTTAATCTTGAGAGAGGACAACCTGAAATGACTTTGTTAAACTGAAAATGACAGAGTCGGTCGGGCCTCATACACCCTTGGTGCTTCGGTGTTTTAAATTTACATTATAAAATAAACTGAACAAATCTACACGTCCCTTGGACAACATAAAACAACAAAGTTAAGGGTAATATTTCTTTGAGAATATTTCCAGACAGACTTCACATTTTTTTTAAATTTAGGAGAAAAATTTTAAAAAAAATATGAAGACTATGTAGAGATGGATGAAGTATAGTTCTTAAAAAATAAAAAATATATTTAAAAATTAAAAATATATATTTAGGGGAGGGAATAGGCTAGGCTACCCGACAGGGGCCTACGACCTGACCTACTAAAAGTCTGGCTCTGCTTAACCTATTTAATAAATAAACTACGTCCAGACCTTTTTAAAAGTCTATTTAGTTAAATAGGTCAGGCCTAAGCTTTCTTAAAGACCTTTTAAGCCTAACAGACCGGTCTGTTTAATGATATATATATATATATACACATAATATTTTTATATATAATACATATTTATATTTAACTTTATCTATAATATATAAATATGTATAATTAAAATAATATTAATTTATAAATATAATTATTGTCTTTATATTAATTATATTATAGATAAGTTACGCAATTAAGAACATGGTTACAAGCTACTCATTTTCATGCAACAGAAATAAGAACACAATTACAAGTTAGTAAACAATTATTTACATGTCATTAATAATTATTAAATTAAAAAAAAAAAAGAAACCCTAGTATGTTGTATACTCATTTTCAATACTCTGTGCACAACAAGTAGCGGCCCCTGGAGCTGAGAAACACACACATAAGATGCACTTCATCGCTCATCGTCCACCGGACTCACTCTTACCGCTCGCCTTCTGCCACCTCCACCACTCATCGTCCGCCACCACCACTATTCTTAATCCATCGCACAATATCGTATGACTCACAGCAAATTCATTTTTGTAATGTAGATTTTTTAAAATTTTAGTTTTGTTTATAAATAAAGCAATCTATCATGTTTCAAAACTGGTATTATTAATCAAATTTCTGTATGCATACAACTGAGTGTTGCCTATCAGATTTTTGAATCTTTGTTAGATTTCTATCAAATAATCTAGACGTTCTTGTGTTGATGGTTATGAGTTGAAAATATACTAATTTTTTCTTCTCTAGTATTTTTTTAATTATTAAAGCAGGTTTCATACAACTATTATTTACTTTATGTTTAATAAATTTAGGGATTTGTATTTATGAATTTGCAATTTTTGTTATAGAGATACAATATTTATCTTACTTGATTTTTTTTGTACTTAATTTTATTTTTTTATGTTCATTGTGGCTATGCAGCAACTATGTCTTCTCAACATGGAAATAAAGAAATAATTTTATCTAGTGAGACAGGAAATAATAATGTTGAAGATAATGATGCTGATGGTTGTGTCATTAAGAAAAAAAGATAAAAGACATCAATTGTGTGGAATAATTTTGATGAAGTTGACATTCCTAAGATTGGAACGAAAATTGTTTGCAAGTATTGCAAAGACAGATTTGCTACAAATGGAAAGATGGCTAGCACCAGCCATCTAAGAAGATACCCAAATGTTTGTTTGCAAAGGAGATTACATATTAATATCGCATAGAAGCAAGCCGCGCCACTATCTCATTTAAGTCTTCCATCTCTTCTGTTAATCCGTTCATAGATCCAGGTACAAGGTACTCAAATGAAAGGATGGGAGATTTTATTGCTACTTTTATCATGGTGCATGATTATCCTTTTAGCGTTGTTGAGGATAAGGTTTAGATGTGGGCTTTTCAATACGCTAATTCAGATTTTCAAAAAGTTAAACACAAGACAGAGAAATGTTTGTTTAACTATATATGAGGCGAATAAGAAGCATTTGAAGGAATTGTTGAAGATTTTGAGCAAAATTAACTTAACTATAGACGTGTGGAAATCAAATCACCAAATAGTTGAGTACATGGTTATCATCTGTCACTTTACTGATGAGGAGTGGAAGCTCCAAAAAAGAGTTCTGATTTTTGTGAAAGTTCAAGCACTAAGACATGGAATTGATGTGAAAGATGCTATATCAATTGCTTGAAGGATTGGGGAATTGTGAATAAGGTATTCTCCGTTACAGTTGATAATGCTGCTTATAGAGACTGTTGTTTGAGGGAACTTAAAAAAGATTTGTCACTTACTTGCAAGTTGTTCTTAGATGGTGAATTTTTTCATGTTAGATGTTGTGCACACATATTGAATTTGTTAGTGCAGGATGACATTAATAAGATCAAGCCTATCATTCAAAATATTCGTGAAAGTGTCAAGTACATCAATCATAATAATGCAAGATTGAAGGTGTTTTATGATATTTTAGAACAGAAGGGCATCAAAGAAACACGACTAATTATTGATTGCCCAACACGATGGAACTCTACTTTTCTCATGCTTTCAATTGCTTTGAAATTTCGAATTGCATTTCTAGCTTATCAGGAAAAGAAACACATTATAAATATGCACCATGGGATGAGGAATGGGATCAAGTCCAAAAGGTTTGTAAATTTTTGGAAATTTTCAATCTTGTTACGCATGTCATCTCAGAAAGTGAGTATATTACTGCAAATTTGTATCTTTTGGAGGTTTGGAGGGTGAAAAAAGTGACTGATGAAGCTGCCCTTGATCAAGATATCTTTCCAAATGAAATGACAACTCAAATGAAAGCACAATTTGATAAATATTGGGGAGAGTGCAATCTTTTGATGTCAATTGCAAGTGTTTTGGATCCAAGAAGTAAATTTCATTCGGTTGACATATGTTTTCCACTTATATATAAGCCAGAGAGTGTTGCTAAAGAGAATGTGGAATTTGTGAGGAGTTCTTTTGAAGTATTCTATATTGAGTATGCAAAATTGTGTATGGAAGAGGTGACTAACGATGCAATCGGTGGAAGTGATTATGGAACTAATGTCAATACTTCGTGTGTGTCTGATCCCACTTTAGTTACTAGATTTCACCAGCTCATGACCATGGTGCGTAAAAAACAAGTGGTTCATCCATCAAAGTCAGAACTGGAAGCCTACCTTGATGATGATACTTGTGTTCGTGATTCTAAATCTTTTAGTGTTTTGGATTGGTGGAAAGACAATAACACGAAGTATAAGATCTTATCAAAGATGGCTGCAGATATTCATGCTATTCCAATCTCGATAGTTGCATCTATGTATACTTTTAGCGCTAAGGGAATAGTTATTGATGATTACCAGTCTAAGTTGAGTGATGATTCTATTGAGCTACTCATTTTGGTGGAGATTGGTTGAGCAGAAAATATAATTTGAAGAAAAAAAGGTACAAGTTTATGTAAATTATAAAATAATATAAAATTTATGTTCTTTGTTAACATAATATAAAATTATGATATGTTTAATAGTCATATTTTTTTTCTTATTCATTGTTGGTGGCTGAACATGAAGATGAGATTATGTTGACGACCTGATTCCCTTTTCATGGTTTTATTTTTCTTTGTAGTACTTGAAGAAAATGGGAAGGAATATTTTTTTTTTTGTATTGATTTTTTGAACTACTCGGCGGTTTTGTTATTAATTTTTTAGTGAGTTGATGTTGTGTTGGTCCCTTAAAGTGGTCAAGGTCTAGAGGGGGGGTGAATAGACCTTGAGTCCAAAATCAGATTTTCAAACTTTTAAAAAGGATGGATTCTAGAACCTTACAGTAGCCCTTTTTCAACTTTAAAATAACAAGTCCACAAGAGTTTTATAAATTGGACCACAAAGGCTACAACTGTAGACAGACAAGTCTACAGCTGCAGAGTTCAAAACTTTGCAAAAAATAATCAATCACTTGTAGACTAAATTATCAGAGGGATTCTGACAATTAAAATTGTATTGAGAATACTCTAATGTGCAGCGGAATAAAGTGAGTGAGTTAATGAAAAACAATATAAACACAACTTAACAGTTGAGTGACTTATGAAAGTCTACAGCTGTAGAGTCAGTTTTTGTGAAAATCACAAGGGTTTTATGCACTTAAGATTTCAAAACAATAATGAATGTAACAAGTAAATTGAATATGCAATACAAGAATTTAAAGAGCAGAATGTAAATAGACCAGGTTTTATAGTGGTTCAGTATCTATAAAGAGACAACCTACATCCACTGTTACACCACTTAGGTGCCAAATTCACTAAGAAGTGATCACACAGATCAATACAAGTAGTTCCCCCTTAGAACTAGGTTCACTCAGATTCCTATTCTAAAAAGAGATAAACTACCCTATTCACTCAGAATATAACTCACAAAGAGTTTTACAAACCTCACAAAGAGATATCTACACTAAGTAGAAATAAAATCAGGTGAGGGAACAACAACAAAAGGTGTGATTCTTACTAAGAAAATCCTAACCAACTATCCTATGAATCACAAAGAATAAAGACAGAATAAGCTCTTTCAGAATATGCTGGCTCTAGACTTGCTTAGGTTGAATGCTTGTATGCGCAGGGTTGTTGTTGTTGCTTCCTCTGAGGACTTCTCCTATTTATAGATTGAGTAGTGTGACTTATCCGTTGGGAATTTCAAATTTGAAATTCAGATAAGGCTCCTCTCTCTCTATAGGCATGTTTGAGGTGGTCCTCATCTATCACACAGGATAGTACTGATTGTACTATGTCCTTTCCTTCAGAATTCTGGCCTCTTTGTAACTAATCTTCATTATCCTCCAGAATAAAGGAAAAACTTCCACTTAAGTACAGTTTAGTGAGTGCTTGAGAGCTACACTAATAGTCCTTAAGGGTCTTCAATAATCTTCAATTAGTTTTAGACTTGTACTTCATCTTCAAATGGTTCTTTGCAGCTGTAGAGTCTTCAACCTTGCAGTTGTAGAATCCTGTCAAAATTAAAAATCGGCTGTAGAGAAACCTTACAGCTGTAGGATCTTGTCTTGACTGTATAGTGATCAAATATACAGCTGTAGACTTCACTTACAACTATATGTTTCAAACACCAATTCCTTAATACAAGTGTTAGATTAATTCAACAAATAAACACATTGTTTTGCACACATCAAAATCTAAACCAAGGTACTAACAATTTCCCCCTATTTTGATGTTGGCAAATCAAACAACAAAACAAGACAAAGACAATAAGAAATTGTCTTTAAAAATAGAACAAGAACAACAAAGAAGGATAATAAGATACAACAAGATAACAGAGGAGAGCACAAAGCAAAAAGCATGAAGCACAAGGCACAAAGCTGCATAAAATAAACAAAGGTTCAAGATACAACTTACAGTAGGATAATTAGACTAAAAACTAAACAGTTTTAGTGTCTAATTGTAGAATGTAGACTTCATCTCCTCCTATACTTGGGATCAGTATCATCTTCATCATCTTCTTCATCAGTATCATCTTGAGGCTTCAAGATCCCTTGTTCCACCAGCTTCATGTTTTTGGCATCTTCTTCATAGTATTTCATCAGCATTTTAAGTTCATAAGCATAAAAAATTTCTTCCTCCTTCTTTGATTTGAACTGTCTTCTGGGCATAGGGTTGCTTCTGATCTTCCCACCAAGTAACCGAGCATTATCTCCTTGATACAAAGTTCCATTTGTCTTCATGTCTTTGAACTTTTGAAATCTGTCTTTCTTGAGCTTGATTCTTTTAATCACAGTGTGCCTGTTGCAAATGCTCAAGTATTCTTCCCAAATTAAATCAAATTCAGTCTTCATCTGCTTCACCCTTTCTTCAGGATCTTCAATAGGTACCATGCTCAATGGTTGAACATTTAGAGGTTGAGCAGTCACAACTGTTGTAAACTGTTCTGATTTTCTCTGACTATGCTTTTCTTTCTCTTCTTTTTCCTTTTCTTCCCTTTCTTTCTTTCTCTCTCTTGATTCCTTCACAGTAAGTTCCCAAAAGTTATGAGGTTTTTGAATTGAGGGAGCTGTAACCTCAGGAACTGTAGGTTTCTTAACTGTAGACTTTGGAAGATTTAGTCTCATGGAGAAAGGCATAGATTTAGCAGCTTCAATTTCTTTTGCCCATGATTTCCCAATATCCTTTACATTTTCAAGGATATCTTCATCAACTTTTTCTCTTTCTTCAATCTCTTTTTCCATCTTGTTTTCCCCCTTTTTGCCAACATCAATATGTGACAAAATGGTGTTAAGAGAATCATATTTTTATATCCAATTTTAGAGATTCATATCCAGTAGTCATCTTGGACATTTCATTCTTCATATTTTTCATTTCTACCTTGAGATCAAGAGAATCATCTTTTGTCACCTTAATATCCGATTGTAGATTGATGATTTCTCTTGATTTCTGACTGCTTTCACTTCTGATTTCTGCATTTTGAGTCATTAAGCTGTCCACAACAGCTTTAAAGTTTTGCTCAAAAACCTTCTTCTCCTCTGAGCTTCTCTCCTCAAACTTCTTTACAAGGTCTTCCATACCTTTTCTGACATTATAAGAGATTATAGCATCAGGAACTTGCTTCACTTGCTTCAGAATTTCAGCTTCAATACTCTTGAATGTTTCTTTCAGGTTCATCAGTTGTGATACAACTTCTTTGGGTGTCATCTGAGGGATTGTATCACTATCTTCTTCATCAGAATCACCTTCTATTATTACCAACTCTTTTCCTTTTGCAAACTTCTGAGCTTTAGGCGGCACCAACTCTACAGCTGTAGAGTCTTCAGTAGAAGCATTCCTCTTGCTAGGAGTTATAGGAACTTTTGTAGAGAATTCAGTGATGTAATCTTCCATATTGACCTCGTTTTCTCTTCCAAGAGCTGAAAAACTCTGTAGTGGTGGAGTTCCATGGCTGTAAATTTCCTCCAATGTGTACAAAGCAGGTGGATATTGATGAAAGATACTTGTGATAGGATGTGATAATTCTTTATCAATCTCATTGGATGTCTCATCCACAACTCTCTCATCAGCGTGAACATTTTCAGTTGCTTGATCAACAGTTTCCACAGTCTTTTCTTGAACTTCTGTTAGACTTTGAGCTTGAGCACCACCCATTGGTGCATCATCATTGCCATCCTCATCATCTGGTTTATCTTTAGGATTATTACAAGGAGAATCATCATTTCTTTTCTCCTTCTCTTTTTCAGAATCTTCCTCTGTAGGATTCTCTTCTTCAATATTCACTGGATCTGCAGCACTAGCTCCTGCAGACTCCATTAAAATTGCTTCCTTAGCCAAAATAGTCAAGCCCTCAGCTTCAACTATTTGAGTGCTTTCTTCTCCAATCTTTTGTGGTATCTCTTCATCACTCTCTGTGCTTACCACATCATAATCAACATCATATTGTGCCTCTGGGTCTTCTTCAGTCATAAGAACAACTTTCAAAGCTGCAGCTGCAGATTTGGTAATTTTCTGCCTTGCAGGTTCTTCAGTGATGATCTGTTTTCCTTTTCCTTTGTCTTTTCTTCTTTTCTCAGCAATAAAATCATCAAGGAAATTAGGCTTTAATAATTCATTGACATCACTGCAGTTAGTCCATTCAACTATCCACTGGAATAACTTTCTCTCATCAGCTGTCAACTTATCAAGTTCTTCTCTCACTTGCTTCCATTCTTCAAATTTCTGTCTTTCCTCTTCAAATTCTTCACCTCTCTCAACTGGAACAACAGGAAGTTGTTCAGTTTCCGGTTCGGGGGCTTCAATTTGTTCAGGAAACTGTTCAGTTGCATCTATAAACTGTTCCTCTTGAACTTCAGACTGTACAATTGGCAAGTCTACAGTTGTAGACTTATCAGTTTCAACAATTGTAGTTTTCTTAGAATGAAGTTTCTTCTGCCTTTTCTCTCTATCAACTTCATCTTCTGAATCAGTGGGTTCATCCACTAAGAGCTTTCTCCTTACACTCTTCTTCTTCTTCTTCTTTTCTGGTTCTTTTGGTGATGAAATGATGGTAAGAACCTTTTTCTCAGTCTTCTTCTTTCTCCTCTTAGATTCAGGGGCCATAGGAGCATCCACATCTCCTCTTTTGAACTTAGCTCTTCCAATAATTCTGTGAGTGATAATGGGCTTTCCTACATGCCCATTGAATAAGGAAAATCCAACTTCCTTAAGAATGTAGTTTAAGAACAAACCAAAACCTTTGTTCTTTCCATCTTTTACCACATCAACACTAATATTCCTCATAATCAATTCTCCAATATCTATCTTGACTTCCTTAACAAATGCTATCATTAAATCCCACATAAGAATGGTACCAGTATCATGAGCACCAGTTCTACATAATAAGCATTTATCAATAGCTTCATAAAGATAAACGTACTCAACTGCTAAGTCAGTCTTCTTGAACGTTCTCTTCCAGTTCTTTGGAAATGGCTTGTTTGCAGTGAATCTCCTCCAGTACTTCTCATCTTCTTCTGCAAAGTTGAGGTTGTCATGAGCATTACATCCAGTCCTCAAGTGTAAAGCATTACAAATATCACCAGCTGTAATATTCACACTTCTTCCTTGCAGTTTTACGGATAAAGTCTTCCTTTCAACATCTGCTTCAGCATTTTGGAAGAATTCATGGACTATCTTATCATCATAAGATCCGGGGTTGTGAGTAAGGCAGTAATGAATGCCTTGATTAACAATGTACTTGACCACGTCCTCCATAGCATCTGTGGGATGCTTCTTCAATATTTCATCAAAATCAAACAAAGCACCGAATATCACTTTCAT